>VCCN01007341.1:915055-928875 GCA_006491835.1 Architeuthis dux
GTTTAATTTATTCACATTCTCATTTCTCCATTTGTATTTGGAAAGTCCTACTCTCCCAGACACATGACAGGCGCCCTATAGCACTTGGCACCCTTGGCACCCTTGGCACCCTTGGCAATTGCCTGTGCTGTCGGTACCTTGAGCTGGCCAGGAGTACAAACTCCCCAAAGATACACAACTCTTATAATAGACTTGGTTGAGCACGTAAGTAGCGAGATGGCTGATTCAATTGACAATCACTTATCAGCTTAACACCTATGTGAATTGCGGTAAACATTAGTCTCTGTAGTCATTTAAAATATCACGACTCATAACTTTTTCTTTGTCACCTTTTCCTCTCTCATTGATTGTTCTTTTATGAACTATGGCGGCGCGTGATATTTCCGAATATACTTGAAATAGGCTTCTTTTGACAGCAGTTAATTGCGTCATTAAGCCAGCTTCAGTGTAGTGTGAGCTGGGTTTAAACTAATAAGAAAAATGGTAGTTAAATTTGGTATGTTCGATATCAGAATAAAGATTATTTTTTTAAAAATATTGATATTCTCGGATGTGACCGGCTTCTCACTTAGGCTGTTCCATGCGTTTGCTACTCTTGCCGAGAAGAAATGTTTTCTGACACCAGTGGAGGTCTGAACTTAAAGCCGACCATTTAATCACGTGACGTTTATTATCCGATACGTGAGCTTACTTGAACTATTTTGTATTGTCCACCGCGTTTTGTTTTTGTTCTTTTTAATAATTTTGTGGTTGACTTGCAGTCTCATAAAATCAAACTGACAGAATGCAAAACAGTAATGTCTCATTAGAAACCGTCAACCAAAACTGTCACCAAAACTGTCAGCATATGCTTCTTCAGTTTTTAAGTTGATCTGGCTGAGTGTCTGACTGGCTATCTATGTATCACGCATACAGGCCGCACCAATGGAGCTAGAGGGCTTAAAATTTAAACATTTACTCATTATGTCTAGAAAAACCTTTCTCTTTTTAAATCACCCCCATAGATGTTTAGTGGTAGTTCAATTTGCAATACAAGTTTACGCTAAATTGTTCCTTTAGTTTGTGTCCAGCTGCATTCACGCTTGTTTTTTTGTTGTTTTTTTTTGTTTTTTTTTGTTTTTTAATTCGGACATGTTTAGTGATCACTGCTCAACAAAAGGCAACAGAAGTAACTTATTCATTGATCACCCTTTTTTTCCAATTTTTTAATTGGTCACTCCCAACACGGCATGCTGCCTAAAGCCGTTGACCACGTGACGGTTTCCATTGATTGACTAATCAGACCTGTGGTTCTTTATTTTCGACTAGTTTTTCCTTCATCTTATTGTTTCTTTTCATCACAACATCCGGGTCTTTACATTCTACGGTCGTTTTTAAGTAAGCAGCATGGATCGAAAATAAAAACTTTTAAAAAACATGCCTCTAATGAACCATTATTAATTGTTTTACCAGTATTTCTTTCATCTCAATTTTAGTTGCTTTACATCGCAACTATTCTACGGCATCAGAGATAAAGAATACGCTCTAGGAGAGACTCGAACTCGCACTCTTCTTGCCACGAGAAACATGTTTTCCGTAACAGCTGCTCTACCACCTGAGCTACAAGAGCTTTACAGTTGGCAGAAGATCAAACCATTTAAACTCACACTTTATTTCCCCCGTATTTTTACATAAATTAGTGGTAGTAATATTATCTTGAATTTTATTAGATGAAGCATTGTCGACCATTATTAATTTTTTACTAGTATTTATTTCATCTTAAGGAATAAAGGATATGTTCACTAACAATTTGGGGAGTTGCGATGAAAAGCAACTAAAATTAAGATGAATGAGATACTAGTCAAAAACTAATAATGGTCGACAATGCTTCATCTAATTAAAAAAGAAAGAAGATAATATTGCTGCTAGCCTCTGATGAGATTTGAACTCGTATCCCATATCCTAAATGCACACCTGACATGGACGTCGCCCTTAACGATTTGGTCACGGAGACCAACTGGCTAAGTCGATTCAAATCTACAGTAATATAACTACATCTTCCTCATCCATTCATCTACGTCACATTGGTTGTTTTACTGTCTAGTAGTAGTAGTAGTAGTAGTAGTAGTAGTAGTAGTAGTAGTAGTAGTAGTAGTAGTAGTAGTAGTAGTAGTAGTTTTTAGTTGTTTGGATTTCTTAGATGAAGCATTTTTATTATTAGTTTTGGACTAGTTTTTTCTTTCATCGTATTGTTGTTGTTTCACCATAACGTTCAGGTCGTTACATTCTACGACCGTTTTTAAATAAGCAGCATGCATCCGAAATAAAGAAATGGCCTCCAACGAGATTTGAACTTGCACCCAACGCTTGTATTTTATTATAGCGCCAACTGCATCTGAACCCGGTATGCTTGGGCAATTTTCGTTTCTTTTTTTTATCGCTTCCCACTGACTTTACTGCTACCCCACGACTCCCTTAGTGACAAAAGACATATCAGCTTTATTCTAGATTTTAAAGGTTTCACGAAAGATAATATACTTTGCAGAAGATATTCCTTTTTTTTTTTTTTTTACTAATTTATCTTATTGTTGCTTTAACCAAATTCAGGTCGTTATAATTCTACAACCGTTTTTTTTAAGGAAGCAGCATGGATCCGAAATAAAGATGTAGTCGCCAACGAGATTTGAAAACCGGATTCCATATCCAAATCTCGTTGGAGGCTAATTCTTTATCTCCGACCCATGTCGCTTACTTTAAAAAACGGTCGTAGAATGTGACGACCTGTGTAGAAGAGTGAAGGGCATGCAACAGATAAAGCCTTCGTTGCATGGTAGTATAGAAAGAAAAAAGTGTCTCAGAAAAACTTTGAGTTTAAGTAGGTCACCAGGGGATTAGGGTATTGGCTCAACCGAGGAAAGGGGAAGTCTTTGGGATTTGGGAGGGAAACCAGTTGGACGACCGAAGCCGGACAGGGCAGACCTGGGACTACTACGAGGAGTAGGAGTTGATCACGGTACGATGAAGACGGTGACTGAAGATGGGATTGGGGTGCGAGGGGTGGATGTAGGAAATAGTAATTCGCTTTGTTCTTCTCATTTTATCGGGCAGTTTCTAAAAATTGCAAATAAATCGAATTGCTAAAAACATCTATTTTTCGCATTGCCTCGTTATCTTTCGAGATGACACATCTTCCCATTTTCAGCGGTGACCCAAAGAACCAACGACTGAAGTCTCACCAAGTACCTGAGTTTCCACAACGGTATCTTGGCGGTGCACCGCACGGATGCATCATGGTACACCTGAACGGTTTGATGAAAAATGCAAAAATAAGATAACAGAAGAATTAGTCCAAAATTAATAATGAAAATGCTTCATCTAAGTAATTCAGAAAAGGTCTCATGAGTTAGATCACTCTTTGCATCTTTACAGATACAGCACACGATCTCGTCACATCTGAATGTAGATATGTACTAAACTTAATCTAGGCTGGCATACAGGTTCAAGAGTATGGCTCACAGTGGGGGTTAAACTCTCTAGAATTGGCTTGTGAACTTGGTTTTGAGACAGATGAATATTCAGATCTTGGATCTTCGCTCAAATTTGAATGTGTTATGAATAATAAATAATAAAGCATTCGAGCCTGAGACTCACCGGATAATTGATTAATTGATTAATTAATTAGTTTATTACTTGCTATGGAAATTTCAATGACTCTAATCAATTCATTTTCCCTGCGTGATAATTTGAGATCGATAAGACGTAAACATTTCAAACAGAGACTTTTTGCCTTTGACTAACTTGGCCCATGGTGTAACAATAATTGAAAGCGTTCAAAATTTAAAATATTTTTATAATTGTTTTGATTGATTAATCATTTTGATCTGCACCCAAATAGGCATTCATTTTTATAATTAAGAAACCGAACCTTGACACGATGGATAATTAAATTATCAGTTAATTAATTGCTACATTATTTTGTTTTCAATTCTCCCACTTGTAGTCAAGATGTGACGGGGAGGTGGAGACGGCGGTCACGTTATTTCGTCCATCCATTTATTCTCCTTTATTTTACTTGAATACTTTATCATGATCCTTTCCGGCTTGCTAGGCCCGTCGAAGCTTCACCAGAGTCCCATTAATCGTACCTTTCGTGAACATGTTCCCTACTCTGTCCGTTACAAGTCTCTCATGGACGAGGGGTTGGACTTTGAATTCAGAGCTGTCTGTTTCCTAGACTGGTTGCCAATCAAGACTGAAGAGTCCAGTCTGCTCTGCTATTTGCCTATAGCTGGTGGGAGAAGAGATAGATTCATGCCTTTCCCAAGGGAAGTAGTGCCAAGTGAACACGAACTGTCTCGGTCGGAGTTTGAACTCGGTTCGCCGATTCCATGTTCCGTCCTGGCACAAGGCCACAATGATGGGTCACCGGTGAGGATCGAACTAGCTACACTGGCGAATTGGTCTGTTATTAGCTTGCTAACAATCACACTATGGTAGGAGCCCAAACAAATACAGTAGTTCCCCCTTATTCACGGGGGGGGGATACGTTCTAAGACCCCCCCCCCCCAGCGGACGCCTGAAACCGTGTATAGTACCGACCCTTATATATACTATGTTTTCCTATGCATACATACCTATGATAAAGTTTAATGTATAAATTAGGCACAATAAAAGATTAACAACCATAACTAATAATAAAATAGAACAATTATAACAATATATTGTAATAAAAGTTATGTGACAGATAGAAGATTTGTTGTTCCCATCAGGGTTTCTCAACCTGGGCGATATCGCCCACCGGTCGGCGATTTCAACGCCTGGTTAGGCGGGGAGCAAATGTACAGAAAATGATGGGCGTTTTGAAATTCTGGTGGGCGGTATGGGATTTACGGTATACCGTTAGAAAATCAATGGTTATTTTACTAGTTATTATTTATTGTTGGCTATTATTTCTTTCATCTTAGTTCTGTTGCTTTCTATTCCAATTCCTAGATCGTCACTAAGATCGTTAGTAAATAGCCCGGATCGGAAATAAAGAATAAGCCTCCGGTGAGATTTGGACTTGTATCCTCTATCCTTTATAGTCTACCTTTCTGTGGCAGCGCCTTACCAATTAGGCTACGAAGGCTAACTAGTGGGTGTCATATAGTTATATTCTTTATTTCTCCGAACGCCAATACATAGACATTTTTATGTTTACATTTTTACTGTAGTAATGTTTGATGTAATTGTATTCAAATTTCTTAGATGAAGCATTGTCAACTATTATTGATTTTTTACTAGTATTGCTTTTATCTTATTTCTGTTGCTTTCTATTGCAACTCTCAGATAGTCATTCTACGATTGTTGGTAAGTAGCGCGAATCGGAAATTAAAGAAAAACTCGCCTGAGGCTAATTCTTCATTTCTGATTCGCGTTGTTCACTAACGATCGTTGAATGACGATCTCAGGGTTGCAATAAAAAGTAAAAGAAATAAGATAAAAGAAATACTAGTAAATAAAAAATTGAATAATTTGTTGTTGACTCTCACAGAATTGTGGAAGACAGAAAAAAATATTATGTTTATAGATTCGTTCATCACCAAGCAGAATAAAATATATAGGGTGACCCGTAAGAATGTCCTTTCCTACCCGTTGTAAAGGGAGTAACGTTGTATTGAAACGAAATCCTCAAACCTCAATACGATGTCTCTCAGCCGAGTCAATACAAAATTATTCCCCTTATAACGGGTAGGAAAGGACATTCTTACTGGACACCCTGTATATAGGTAAACCTGCGTATCTCCAGAGATTAAGCGATTATCTATATCAAATAATAATAATACTACTAATAATAATATGACTTTCTATGTAAAGAACATTCCCATTCGAATACATCGTTGAATATGGCATATTGTTTTTTTAATCCAAAACGAGACTGGAGAGCAAAAAATGAAGCAAGCAGACGATATGTGAACAAACGCTCTCCACACGCTCTCTCTCTCTCCACACACACACACACACACACACAGCCAACCAGCCAACCAGCCAACCAATGGAAGGTGCTCTCGGGAAATCTTTTACCTACTATAACAATAACGCTTTTTCCCCTTATGATAGCAATATCAAATAATAGTAGAAAGATTCAAATATCAAAGTCTGTAATTGCATTGCTCAGAAACTGTTGACGTATACAAAATGGCGATGCTATCACCGAGGGTAGTCTTTTAATGGAGGTCAGTTGACTCCGCTGAACAATCTCAGATTCCCATACTACAGATTATGGTTGAGATACTAGAAGAATCCAATGTAGTTACTCAACAGCCATTAACCCTGTAGGCAATATACTATCTTTGAATTCATAGTGGTGTATTAATTAACTCATCCGTAACAGTTCATATATTTATAAGGAGTATTCTATTATTTACTTCTGCCCACGAAGTTGGAAGAGGCATATGTATTCACTGGTGTCTGTCTGCCTGTTCGTCTGACTGTTCGTCTGTCTCTTTGTCTCTTTGTCCACACAATATCTCCAAAAGTCCTAAATGAATTCCAATAGAATTTTGTGGAATGGTGGACCATGGGCTACGTAAGAATTGATCAACTTTTGGGGCGGATCCAGGAATTTGTTTTTGATTCAGAGATATTTTTTATTATTATTCTGTAGAAAACAATTTATGACAATAAAAGATCGGGGGGGTTCAATTTACAATGTAAGTTTATGCTAAATTGATACCTAGTTTGTGTCCGTCTGCATTCACGCTTGTTTTTTTTGTTGAAAATTCAGACTTTTTAGTGTCGAACATAAAGCGAGAGAAGTAACTTATTCGTTGAGCACACCTTTTTCCAAATTTTAATTGATCACCCCCAACACGGCATACTGCCAAAAGACGTTGGTCACATGACGGTTTCTATCGAGTGACTAACAAGACCGATTCTATTATCTATTTGCTTGGTTACGTATAAACGTAGATATTTACTTAGCCTAGTTTGGCACGGGCCTATATCGGTTGGATGCTCAGTAAGGATCGAACTCACTGACAATGGCTTGCCAGACCTTACAAAGCATGGCTCTACAGTGGGCGTCCTGGTTGTCCTTAAAAACAAATAAAATTGAAAAAAAAAATCATTTTTTATTAAATGATTTTGAATTATTACGGTTGAATTCTTTTGATGGCATAATCATTATTTTCATGATGTATGTCTTAGAGATTCTACAACTAAATGGAAATAACTATTATTCAGGCTTTTCGTAGATAGCAAAACTGTAAGAGTATGTAGTTTGGTCGGACCATTTGCTTCACGCAGAGATCGGGGGGTGATAATTCCTTGAACATAGAGACGCCAAAACCAGACGTGACGTGTATAATAAAGGGAATAAGCATTCCCCATAGGAACTAGTTTCAACATTCCAGAACAAACGACACCGAGGAAGGCCGGAGGGTGCACGGCCAAAACATTGTGGAAAAAAAATGAACAGCACAGACGAGGGAAATAGTCTGACCAAACCACATACAATGATTAAAACAAAACCACAAGGGTATCGCAGATTTTGTTAGAACTAAAAAGACCACTTTGGAGCCAAATGACCAAACGATAAGATGTCGTTAAATGTTTTGTCGTTAGTTACCAATCTAACGGTCAACAACTGTATTAGCACAAATATTCAGATGGAGAGACATGTACATCAACCACAACAGATATACGTAGATAAATCGATAAGTCTTTAGCCTAATGATGAAAAAAGCATTTATTGTACAAAACAAATATTTTCATTCAAATGGTTCTTCAGACGATTGAACTCCTTCTTGTTTTGTTTGTGTTGTAAACCGATCCATTCTTCGGCATTCTTCATGTGTAAAATCCGAGTGTGATGGGGGTAAAACAGAAGCTCTTATTTTTAAAGCGGGTAACTAGGATTTTACACCTGAAGAAGGCCGAAGAATAGATCGGCCGAAACGCCGTGTTTACAACTCAAATAACAAAGAAGGAGTTCAATCGTCCGCAGAACCATTTGAAACATGAATTAATTGAAGTGAAATATAGAATTGGCTTGTAACAGTCTTGTATCTGTAAAATATGTGATACCCACTTGAATGTCAACGACCCTTCTCAAAACTATAGAAAAAAAAACGTATTTTTTAAAACATAATTTCCTTCCTTGTCAATGCACTTAATTCAGTGGTGAATATTAATCACATAGATCGATCATTGAAAATCTCAGATCAGAATTTCAGGTAATAACTTCGTGTCTGGATAAGAACTTTTTGGTGTAGCGTCGTAAAGAAACACACACTTACACGCGCTAAATATTTATTTCTAACCAAATTTATTCGGAAGATGAGGTGTGCTTACTCTAACCGACTTCGAATAGACTACCGATTCATGAATAGGGACTCGGTGGAGTCATTGTTATTCATTGAAAAGGCATTTGTATGTCTTGTCTTGATGTCTCTTATAATTCTTATCAGTAAAGATACGAAGGCTTGCAACATAGAAGCCTAGAAAGTCTCTGGACAGTCTAAACCAAACTGCCAAACCTCTGACAGCAGTAATCCTTCCGATCTTCGTACTGTCCATGGATCTTTTGCTGAATTCATTCTTTCACTGCGAGACTTTCTGATTTCTTCTGATATCTTGCCTTTGTATTTTTAGCTCTGTTTTCAACTCTGCCAACGAAGCTGGACAGAGATTATGTATTCAATCTTGTTTTTCTGTTTGTCCACACAATATCTCCACAAGTTCTAAATGAATTTCAATGATATTCTATAGAAGAATGGGACATCGGCCAAGGACCAACTGATTAAATTTTGGGGCGGATCCAGCGATTTATTTGTGATTTTGTAAAAATTGTGAGATAGGAAAATCTTTCGGCTTTTCGGGTGTAATAACACAGAAATGATGTCATCACATTGACTTCATCATAATTAAATGAGATAAACTGCATTATAGTTGTTTTTCAAACTATTGGTGATATGTCCCTGATGAATAATTATTACAAGCTTTTGTCACGTCATAGTCTGGGATCTGTAACCTGATTGTTCAGTTTTTAGTGACAATGGCGTTGGCCGAGGTATGCGCTCTCTAGGTGCTTTCTAGTTGTCTCTTTGTTTCAACACTTGAAGTATCAGAATCTCGAATCAATTTGGTTCGACTAAATTTAACCTATGACTGCTTCTTATTTTTTAAATTATTTTTATTAGAGGGGCTGTGTTCGAAGGAGATGCGGGTGGCCTTACGGTTAATGGCACTGAGAATGAAATCGGCGAACCGACAGTTTGCCTTCAATTCAGAATAATGCACTTGGTAAAGACACGAATGCACTTCTCTTCTTATCTATGGGTAAATAGCTATGCAGTAGGACCCCTTTAGCATTGTAAGGTAGTCCATCATAGGTGTCAGGCTAGCACACCGGCGCCATAGAAACCTACAATTGCTAGAAAAGATGATTGGGTCTCTGTGAATCATTGCCTCGTGTGTCGTGCAACACAGGAAGCAACTTTTCTTTGCTTTTGCTTTGTTTAAAGCAATGCAGCAAAGGATGGAAATTCGTTTCCTTTATTCCACTGTCCATAAAGCCATATTGTCCGTTTACGCTGGCTCTGATCAATAATGATGACACTTTATTATTAATCTTTGACTACTATTTGCCTTCATCTTAATTTGTCTGTTGATATTTATCGCCACTCTACTCACATCATTAATGAAGGTAAATAGTAGTCAAAAATCAATAATAATGATTTGTAATATTTCATCGAATAAAAATACAATAGTACAATAGTTGCTGTAATAGTGACAGGTGTTGGGTTTTTTTAAATGACGCTTTGTCACTACGATATCTTGGAAATGTTGCACAGAAGTAATCAATAGATTAAATGATTTATTAAGAGTCTGATTGATTAATGAATCAATTGGTGACATATTGGAGACATACTTAAACAAAGATGTTTGCGTTTGAGGTCATAAGAACTACTATTCGAACAATAACTTAACCCGTAAGAAACCATTGTGATACCGGTGTCACATACAATTTAATTGAGCTGCACAGTCTCTTATATAATATTATATTGTATCCTTGATTTTAACTCATGAAGTGTACTAAGTGTCACATACAATTTAATTGATCTGCACAGTCTCTTATATAATATTATATTGTATCCTTGATTTTAACTCATGAAGTGTACTAAGTGTCACATACAATTTAATTGATCTGCACAGTCTCTTATATAATATTATATTTTATCCTTGATTTTAACTCATGAAGTGTACTAAGTGTTACATACAATTTAATTGATCTGCACAGTCTCTTATATAATATTATATTTTATTCTTGATTGTAACTCCTGAAGTGTACTAAGTGTCACATACAATTTAATTGATTTGCACAGTCTCTTATATAATATTATATTTTGTCCTTAATTTTAACTCCTGAAGTGTACTAAGTGACATCTACTGGACATCTTGGTGCAGTCACGTGACTGTGTGTCAATTTTCCTACCAAGAATGCCACATAATGTTCCTTTAAGTAGAAATGGGTCTGGGTTCTTATGGGTTTTAAGACAGGTCGGCATTCAATTGTGATACCATTACTTCTGATAAATATAATTGACTAGTTAATACCCGTGAAAAAATTCACGGATATATTTGAATTTCTAATTTGAGAAACAAATAGTGAATTTGCTTCAGTTGAAGAGTCCATAGTTTCAAATGGTGGGTAGTAGGTATTTTTATCAACAGAATCTTTGCACCTGAGTGGAAGAGTACACGTGAGGGGAGGTGAATAAATATCATATATAAGCTGTCCCAAGAGTAACTCTCGATTTGTCCCAAAATGAATGCCGGTTCTAAGGGAAGCAACTTGTCCGATTAATTATCAAGAGTATTCAATTTTACTGATAATTTTAGGCATAATGGCGTGCTGAGTTGCTTCCCTTAGATAGAACTGACGTTAATTTTGGGACAAATCGGCGGTTACTCTTGGTACACCCAGTGTATGTGTACTTGTATTAATGCGCAATGGTCTGTTTTGCCCTGTGTAATTGGGAATTTTCACAGATATATCAGGCGCTTATCCAGTGTGGTGTCTAGAGGGCCCAGACCCCCACATCCCTGCTCGGGCAAATCACAATTTAATTTTTTTCAAATATATAAATAAAAAAATCTTTAAATAAAAACACAAAAATAATTTTAAAATAACCTTAAAAACAAAACTATATTATTGTGCTTTCATCTACTATAAGTAAGGTGTCCTCTATCTTATTCGTTATCATATTTTTGTTTAACGGTTCTGTGGTAAATTTCTTTGATTGATTTTTTAAATTTACTCTTTGGTCAATTCTAGTACTAAAAAAGATACGACTCAAATATAAGCGAAAATTGCCGGATCACATTATTTTCTTGTTTTATTAGTAATTGGTTAAAAGTCCTGCCCCCAGCTCAAAATCCTGGCCCCCACCTGCTCGAAATCTTGGATCCACATCTTTTCGAATTAGCATTTCAACTGTATATATATATAAAAAATTTAAAAAACCCTTTTCGTTTTTTACATAATTTATTTTGCTGTTCCATCGAAAAGCAACCATTTTCTCTGTGGATCAACAACAACAACAACAACAGCAGCAGCAGCAAAAGAAGAAGAAGAAAAACCCGGAAACTGAATGAAAATAATAACATATCTTGTGCATCACGAGAGGATTAATTCTGTCGCCTGGTTTACTGTTGCTATGGTTACTCAGCTTGAAAGCTTTGATAAAATCCAGTCACGTGACTTCCATTATCGACCGTTATTTTCCTGGGCAAAATAATGGACGCCTTCTTTGAAATTACATTTTACATTAATGACATACGTACCCAGAAATTTGAAAAAAAGCCGGAGGAAATAATTACCAGTTCAAAACCCAAATTTGGTGGGTTTTAGGAATTATAGAGACGAAATAATAGTGCCAATAGATTTTAATACGATTGCCTCTAATCTGTTTCCAGATTATAATTCATTCCCAAGAGCTAAAAGCCAAAATATTAGTCTAGAAAGCACCCATAGAGCGCATACCTTTGCCAACACTATACAGTACTAAAAACTGAATCAAAATCTATTCATATATAGTTATGATGAAGGGGAGGTAAATGTGTTTCGATTTTCTATATTTCTGACTATTGTTTTCCCTCTTCTTAATGAATGAAAACATATCTTAACCGAAAACAAATTCCTGGATCCGCCCCCAAATCTTAGCCACGTTTCCATGATATGTATTTGAAATTCATTGAAAACCACTGGAGATATTGTGTGGACAAACATGGGTGTTTACATGAAAATAAATGAAACAAATATCTCTAAATCAAAAATTAAATCCATTGATCCGCCCCGAAATTTAATCTATTGTTACTTGGCCCAAGACCAACCCTTCAACAAAATTGTATTCAAATTCATTGCGAACTCTTGGAGATATTGTGTGGGCAAACAGACAGACATGAGTGAATACATATACATCTTCCAACTTTGTTGGCTCAGGCAAATGTTGGCTGAAGCAAATGATTAAATAACGTCGACAGGTCTATAAATGCCCAAATCCTTTTCTCTCAGAGAAAATTGAAAAGGTTC
Source organism: Architeuthis dux (assembly GCA_006491835.1). Lineage (NCBI taxonomy): Eukaryota > Metazoa > Mollusca > Cephalopoda > Oegopsida > Architeuthidae > Architeuthis > Architeuthis dux. The sequence continues at coordinate 927,612 of VCCN01007341.1, forward strand.
AAAGCGTTCATAAGAAAGGAAGGGAAGTGAAAGTGGGCGAAAAAAGAGGAACTTTCTTTTTCCGTTTTACGTCACACTACGTCACACTACGTCATATTATTCTTTTTTTTAAAATCAACTCCCGAAATAAAAGAAAATGTGACGTAAGATGCGTTCGTAATTTAAGAAATTAGAAATGTGTAACATATCTCATATTGCAAGAGTAGATTCACGGGGAACACAAATAGATACACACTTGGATACAAGAGGAGATGTAGCAGGCCTCGAGAAAATCAATGTCGATTTTCAGAGAGTCTTTTTTTAAATCTCTTAACAGCTTTACTTTATTCTTTTTTTTATTTATTAATTAGAAACAAATGTTGCCAAATCCTGTCAAAGTTTGTGTAAACAACGCCACAGGTTTCTTTTTCTTGTTTTATATTTTCATTCTTTTTCAAACTTGGCCGCTCTCTTGAGGCTTCAATCGACAAAGAATTTTTCCGACGATGAATAAATGTCACAGCGGTTTCATTGTTCACCGATTTGCTGCCAGAAGTTACCACGTCTTCAGTTTCTAATTTCCTGTCATCACTTCCGGTACAGGAGCTGTGAGTTTCTTAACACCCAGGAAAGCTTTATCATAGTACCTTCAAGATAACCATTGAAGACAATAAGCCAGAACTATATAAGATATCACCGTGTTTTGTTCCTGGGTAGTGAATGTTATTTTCTGATTGATTATGTCTAAAAGTATAGAAAATGTCAATTATTCCCTTCAAACTTTGAGACCAGGACAGTGATATTCATGTGTAATTGCTTTCTTTGCTTTATGTGATTAAAAATGCGCAACATCACCTATTGTCCCAGTGAACATAAGTAGATTTCAAATTATGACTGTCCTGGTCACAAAAGTGCAGTTTGAAGGGAATAATTGACATTTTCTATACTTTTTAGACATAATCAATAATAAAATAACACTTATTAGCCAGGAAAAAGAGTTTCACGGTGTAATTCCTAGTGTTTGGCTTAATGTTCAGAGCAATGGACAAGCAGTCTGAAGTGTATTTAACTTCAAATTGTAAAGTAACTGCATATACTTTACCCAGTCTTCCGTGGTAAATGGGTTGTAATGACAAATGTTACATGTCTTAAAATTAATTCTGATTTAAAGAGCACAACATGTAGGATTTCAACTGTCAATTGGCATAACATAAAAACACACTACAAGCCTCTGTCAGTCTGTCTGTCTACACGATATATCCAAAAGTTCTCAATGAATTTCAAT
>VCCN01007341.1:1059496-1069764 GCA_006491835.1 Architeuthis dux
TCAGCTAAATTTAAATTGGGACCATCACGAGAAAGTAGTACTAAAAACTATCTTACAAAAACGTTTCAATCAGCTGAGATTGATTTCCAGCAACAACAAAAAACGAATTTACTTCAAGGACTCAAAGTCAATACGTATTCCTTGGATGCTGTAAGCATTAGTGACGATGCATCAAAGAAGAATATTTCTCTTGAAAAGAAGTAAAGTCACCCAATGTATCTTTGGTCAAGTTCTTGCACTGAACCTTTTCTTGGATTTCCATCCAGAGGTTTTTCGCAAAATCCAAATAGTGAAAAGCTTCATCGGTGAAAGGCTGTTTCAAAAGAAGAATCTTGTCGTTTATATAACGAATTTTCTTTTTGACCGGCTCTTCGGCCTCCAAAATACGCTTCTGGAGTATGCAGAGTTCATTGCCCGGCTTGGGGTCACAATAGGCTAGACTGAGGCTGATAATAAACTGTCGAAGTTCCTTCAGGAGCTGTCTAATCTCAAATAGCCTCAGAGAATATTCCAGTAGCATTTCATTCATTTCCGAAAACATGACCATCTTATTGATTTGTGTTAGAGCCATAAGGATCAGTTAACGGATTATCGTTTTTGAGTGGTTTTGGTTCGTGACTTGATCCACGAACTTTAGGTCTGGGCTCCTTACGAAGATTTCGTTATTTTTGGTCTCGATTAAAAATAGGACCTAAATTTTGACCAGAGAATTGTCTTGCTATAAGCCAACCTAATTAGTTTCTCGAATGCCAATAAAATTCTGAACTCTTGGCAAATGTAATATCACGTCATTGAAAATAGGCAGTGTGACGTCAACATTTCTTATGAAGTATATAAAAGATTTATAAAAAGGCATATACTGGACTCCCTCTGTCTAGAGGGTGTGAGTTCGATTCTCACCGGGGGGCTTACTCTTTATTTCCGATCCCGCTGTTTAGAATGACGACCTGTGTCTAAAAATTAAGATGAAGGTAAAAACTAGTCAACATTAATAATAAAAAGATTTAGTTTTTCCCAACTTATTATTATGGTGATTGAGAAAGAATGTGAGTGATGGGGGATTTCTTTTGGCGCAAGGAATAATGTATGCGTGGGTCATGAAAGGATCAAGCTGAGAGTAGGATAGACAACATGAGACCAGCCTCTACTCCAAAACCCCCGTCGGTCATTGTGCTAAAATAAGTCGGGTCTTGTTTTCGGGCGAGTCATGGCACAAATGAAGCGTTGCCTGGCCTCTGGGGATTCGAACTCCGAAGCAGCACCTCCCCCATTGCACTAATAGGGGAGGGTCGTGGGTCGCGCTGGTGCATTTTGCGGTACAGACCGCGGGGACTGGGGAAACTTTTGCCTCTACCCGTACATACGCGTGTGGGCCCTACATGAAACCTGACCTTGTGTCGTGTCTGCCTTCGTCGGGAGGTAAATAAATACCTGACCAGTCGTGTCTCGCCTGAAAGCAGAAACGAAACGTGCCTGGTCCCTGGTGAGGCGTGTTTCATCTTGTAATGCTGAGATGAAATGATAAGGGTTGCAGACGGTTTGTAATTTGACGCCAATAGCGAATGCACAGATAACTTCAAGTCACGTCTGATTAAAACAAACGACTTCATTCAACTGTAACAAATAACAAGGGCAATTAACTCTTCCTAACCGGTAGTAGTTATTAGCATCAGCAATAACATTGCTGTATATGAAACATCTCCTTTCTCTAGTTTATTATTTTAACAAATCTTTTTAAAGAACAAAATTCAAGTCACGTCTTATTAAAACAACGGCTTTATTCAATTGTAACAAATAACAAGGGCAATTAACTCTTCCTAACCGGAAGTAGTTATTACCATCAGCAGTAACATTGCTGTATATGAAACATCGCCTTTCTCTAAAAAGATTTGTTAAAATAATAAACTAAAGAACAAAATCAATCTCTTGATATATCAATGTTCCTTTTTAAACAAATGTTCAGCAGTGTCTTTTTTCCTATTATTTTATTATCAAGACAGAGCCTAACGAACTGTCATTTCTTTTCTCAAATTTCACCTACCTTTGTAGTTTTTATTAATTCACATAAATCTTTTTTATAGGAGTCAATGTTTCTTTTACAGTCAAGAGGAGGCCATTTTATGTGCTATTCTTTCTGCTTTCTTTCTCTTCTTTTTTCCCCAAAAGAAATATCTTTTTACTGGACGTAGTCATTAAAATGACTGAGTTTGTATACCATACGACCCCTCCGTTTGAAGTGATTTATTTTCAGTCGTATCATCTTTTGGTAAATCCATTGTACTGACTTCACTTCGTTGTTCAGTTTTCGAATTTGTACGAACGAATCCTGTTTTTTCCTTGGAGATTTATTTGGAAGTCAATTGCGTTGTATCCTCCCCATTCATCAACCGATTTGCCAATTAACAAACAAATCCATGTATTCGTAGAACTCTTTTTCTGGTTCTTTCTTTCTCTTTTCTTCCACTGCTACAGGGGCCATTTTGGGGTAGCCAATAGCTTGCGAAAGAGACTTTATCGGCATGATACCTTTGAGTTTTTCCATTAGTTGGATTTTCTTTACATACTTTCTTCTTCGGACGATTGAACTCCTTCTTGTTATTTGTATTGTCAACACGACGTTTCGGCCGATCCATTCTTCGGCCTTCTTCAGGTGTAAAATCCGTGTGTGATGGGTTAAACAGAAGTTATGTTTAAAGGGGGGTAGCCCTTATAGCGCATGGCCCGGGTTTCTGTGTCTTTGTCTTGTCGGGTTTAGATTTGTTGAAAAGTGGAAGGACCTTTCTCAAAACTATAGAAAATATATTTTCTTTTGTTCGCCTTTGTTGCGCGAACTATTTTTCTCGGCTTCCTTAGACTGTTTCGACGTGTTCTCAGGTTTATCTTTCTTTTTACACTTTTTCTTATATTCTTTAGAATTTTTAGCAACATCTTGGCTGCGAACGTCTTTTATTTTATTTTATTTAGTTATTTTTTTTACTCTCTTAGAAGTTTCTTTTAATTTCTTCTGTGAATCTTGATATTTTACTTTTAGTTCCAGCTTTGGGTTTTTTGCTAATTGCTTTTCCATTTGAAAATATCGTTGTTTACGACGATGGATTTCAAACTTTTTATTTCGTTCATCAGTACTGGTTTTCTGCGGGTGTATATCATTTTCCAATTCTTTGGTATTTTTCTGATATAGCTGATACACAGAGAGGTAGTCTAATCATTTTGTGTCTGGCAGTGAATTACGAAGTTTTCCCATAATGTTGTCGTTGCTTCTTGTGTCCGACATTTTCATTTGACGACGAGAACGGTCATTCTTCCTTTCTTTTTCAATTTCAACTGATCCGAGGAAAGATTCGTCTGTCTTTTGTCCCATCATCTCTTAGACCTGTACAATTTGTATATTGCCTTTCGTTCTGCAACAAACTGCAAAATGGTTTGGGCGGTTGCATTTTCTGCAGATCTGATTCTCAGCAGGGCATTGATCATACCCGTGTTTTCCACCACACCTTCTGCAATTATTCGAGGAAGTTCCCAATTTCTGTTGTCTCCGTGATCTGTCCTGTTTTAATTCTGCTTTTCTGCCTTTGATATCTCTGTCCGCCAACCATGGATCAGTCATTTTCCCCCCTTCTTTTTGTATAACAGCTGTCCAGTTTCTCCCTCTCTTTCCACTACGTACACTATGGATTGTGGATTTAATTATTGATGGAGATATATACAGATATATACATCGCTAGAAAGAGAATCTTATCAGCTTTCCGACGGTGTATGTTCCCAATTTATATCTGTTGGGCATGAAAAGTTACGGCTGAAAACGTGAAGCTATATATTCAGCATTTTACGAGAAAATTCCGAGTACACAGTCCAAAGTCTTTAGAATTAATCCTTGATGGAGGTATATATATATATCGTTAGAAAGGTAATTTCCAAAGGGATTTGTATCTGTTGAGCCTAAAATGCCACAGCCGAAGAGGAAGTTAGGTATATAGCATCATGGGGGCGGTGCACGGTAGGCCCTGCTGGCCCCCGGCCTAATAACTTGGATGCTTGACGAAACATCTCAAAGCGTTGCCGCCATCTTTCCCACAATCCTGCGTTCGTACAATTGAGTGCTTCTGGTGGATGTAATTTAAACATTCTTTTTCTTACTGGCAGTGACTGGTAAACTTCTAAACAAAGTTTACTCCAAATAAGTAAGAGTGTTGCTATGGTCTATGATGTCCAGTCAGCTAGGTATATTTACCTAGCTGTATACACACACCAGAACGCCCCCTCCTTATTCAATAGAAGGAACATACGCATAGGCACACACTGACTGGACATCATAGACCGTAGCAGCAGTCATACTTATCTGGACAGCAATCCAGGGAACATAAATCACACACTCTACTCACTTAATAGCTGATACACAGAACCACCTAATCTAAACACCCACACCCTACCAGCTCGAAACCCCACACAGAACTTTCAGCCAAAAGCTAGGTCACCTACCCCCCTTCCTCATCAGGAACAGAAAACCAAATACCTTTCTTCACTTCATTCGGCTATCCCGACAAAGATGGTTGCACTTTTCTGCAGTGTTCAGACTTCTTCTGATGAAGCAGCATGCGGCGGCGAAATGCATAAAGACTTATCTTCATGATGATAAATATCTTTGAGACGTAACATGCTTTTCGCAATCTTTCATTTCCACATTGTCAAATTACATCTATCATTTTGTAGGATTCCCTTACATCCACATAACAAACATACATACGTTTAATGGATGTAAGAAAAAAAGGTCAAAGGAAAAACGTATAAATTATTGAATGTCTTGCTTAAAAGTAGAAAAGCATTAGATCTTTGTATAAATTGGCAGCATATATTACCATGAAGTAGACGTGCAGCTTTGTTCGTTCATCAACCAAAAAAGCTGCACACCAATTCCTTGCTCACTACCACTATTTACAAAGCTGCATACCGATTCCTCGCGAACACCAAACAAAAAAGGCTGCACACCCAATTCCTTGTTCACCACTATTTACAAAGCTGCATACCGAATCCTCGCTCACTACCACTATTTACAAAGCTGCATACCGATTCCTCGCGAGCACCAAACAAAACAAGCTACACACCCAATTCCTCGTTCACTACCACTATTTACAAAGCTGCATACTGATTCCTCGCGAGTACCAAACAAAAAAAGCTACACATCCAATTCCTCGTTCACTACAACTATTTACAAAGCTGCATACCTATTCCATGCGAGATCATAAGTAATTCGAGCAGACATGCAGCTGTCACCGTCTACCGATGGACTCTGGTCAGATTTTTTTAATTAATTGAATTTATCTATCAGGGAAAAGGTTAAATTTTGACTGCAAATTGACCGCCATCTTTTTCTTTCTTGAACATTGATCGACTTGTCTCCTCTAAGTCCACGCAAGTGTCCCTAGCCGAGGTCATCTCCAATACGTCGTTGTTGACACTAACGACATTCGACAGTTTTGATTGAAAAGAAAGAAAAACAGAGCACTAAATTTGAGACAGAAATCTGCCAAATCAGTTGTCAAAGATTGGCAAATTAATCGGTCCTAAAAAGTGATATTTTGGGCAAAAGAGTGACCGAAATCATCAAATAAACATAACATTTTCTTACTCATAATTGCTTTCTTCGGTGTTAAGGTCAGCTGCTGCACTGGCTGCTTGTTGATACGCCTTGAGCTAGACAATTTCTGAATCCTGTACCTCATGATTATATCTATTTGCCTCCTGACTAGGCGGTTGCTGCGGGCTCTTAATGCTGGACTTCCTCCCAATCTGTGCAAAGCTTGAAAAGGGCTTGAAGGCCAGGCCATCGAACGTCTTGGTTCTTACAACAAGAAGAAGGGCAAGGACAAACTCTTGTTCGCCAGCATTCAGGATGACTGGCACCGTGTTACCTTGAAGCTTGTGTATGGAGAGTACATAACCCAAGATCATGGGCAGCAGCACCCTAGTGCACTGGGCTCTGTGACTGAACCACGTCCTTGTGACAGGACTTATCAGAATGATCTTTGGCATGTCCTCTCTCCAGTTTGGGGGTTGTATTTCGGAAAGTAGGTAGCTCTGGTGGCTTCTTCCGTGCCTCGTATATGTGGCACCCCACACCCTCGGCTCCATTTGCCAGCCTTGCAGTAGTCCAAATGCTGTTTGTGAAACAAAACTTTGTTCCGTGACAAATCATGATGCTGCCAGGGAGACCACGGTCTGTCTTCAGACTCACAGGTTGCCTGACCTGGGATTGTTTTCGGCCTTAATGATGGCGATGGGCTCGTGCAGCTCCTGAACCTTCCTCTCATTGTGTAAAAGCAAGTCTTTTTAAGGGCGCATGACATCGTTCCATCCCTGAAGAAAGCATATTGTTCAGCCGGTGAGAGGAGATCAAGATACTTCCATCTTTCCCAGTCAGCCCTTACAGAATGTTCCTCCTCCCGAAACTGTGCCTGATCAGCCCCTTGTCAAATTGCATGTACAGCTGATATCCCTGCACATTGCTTACCTGTCCTTTAGCCTCCGATTTCTTCAACTCATTATGCATTGCTGCAGCTGTTCTTCCTGTTAGTGCAGAGGGATCCCGGTGCAGGGCAGTGTCAAGAACTGGTGGTAGCTGTTTCCAGTCTCCGAGCAAGACAGTGGACATGCCATCAAACGGTTGGTCGGGCTTCTCCGGTATGGCCTCCTGAAGTCTCTTGCTGATGTAATAGAACATATTTTGTCCTATCATGAACTTTTCGTCAATGACGATCAAGCCAACATTCCTGATCTTTTCCTGGAAAAGGCCTAGAGACCGCGATCCAGCGGCTGAAATGGCGTTGAGACAGGCTGGAAGAGAAGGCTATGGAGCATCTCGCCTCCGATGAGGAATGCTGCTGTTCCAGAAGGAACAGCTGGTATGATGAAATCCTTGTGCAGCTCTTCTTTGCCCTTGGACAATGCCTGACCATGTTGAGCCAGCTCTTGCCTGTGCCAGCAGCCCCAGAAATGGGAGTGGTGTTCATGCCATTCTTCTTGTCCTATATGACTGTCAATGCGACTGCAGACGAGTCATTGAGATCGTCTGGCTTGCCGCCACCGATGTCATCTTCCTCGGGATTCACCAAGCTCTTCTGCTGCTTCAGCCAACTGGGTTGCAGCTTTTTGTCTTCTTCAGATGGATCGCATGTCCGCGTGACTAGAGACTTGAGGGGGCAGAATCCCAAATCCCTGTCACTGAGACAGATGCCACGAGTATCGGGATAAAGGAGGGTGGAGATCCCAAAAGCTTCTCAGGATGAATCCTGAGCATGCTAACGGTGATCGCCTCCCGACCAGCTGGCCAAGATATCCTGTGCAACTTCTCACAGGACGATACCCGAGCATGCCACAAGGACCCCCAAGGGCCGTGGTTCTCTGAACTTCGAGGCTATGGCGGTTTTGAAGAACAGATACTCTACTTTGATCTTAACCAAAAGGCTGCCAGTTGTGCTTTGGAATCTTCGACCAATTCTATGCATGTTCTGAGTATGCATCCAGATCTTTTTTAAATATCAGTTAGAAATTAATTTTGAAAAACTTTGTTAAAAAACACAACGAAAATACATGTCAGGCTTGGAACATCAACCAAAGCTGTTGTGATCAAAGACAATGTCACAACGAACATTAAAAATCTACGAAATGCGAATCCCCATCTGAAACATGATCGGAAATCTGCTGAATCAGTATTAAATATTCTTGTCAACAACAATCCCTCAAACTTCCCAACCCCCTGCAAGAAGAACATCACAAGGCAGCAAAAAGTTTTAGCATCTTCAAATCTCAAATGCCCATAACCTCTGGCAATACCATTTCAGCGATATTAGAGGTTCCCTAGCTTATCTTTCCAGTGGGTTTCACACAAATCTAGATCCTTGGCATTGCATTCCACCAAGAACATTTAAATGTTTATATAAATGTATCTATATGTTAAATCAATAAATATGCCGAAGCAAGCTACCAGCAATCCATATTCCGTTTCCGGTCCCAGAAAACGCGGACCGGAATTGGGAACGGGGAAGGCCCACTTCTTACCAGGCGAAGAACCCTATCATACGTATTATCTTGTTCCATCTTTTCTTAACACGCTTAAACACAGTTACAAATCAAACGCATTCTAATCTCACACAGCTAGAATAAAAAGACTAACAAAGCGAGCAGAGGCACTAAACACAACCAGGACCTTGAAATGCTTCGTAGAACTTTTGTGAGTAAACTTGGGTGATTATTTGCAGAGTGTTTAAGTAGAGTTAGACTGTCGTTTTGTTTAGGCCAGTCATAATTTTTCCAGTGCTTGTGGCGGTCATTGAAATGCTTCCGGAATGTGTTTTTCGTTTGCCGGTGTTTGTAGCGCTGCACTGGGTGCAGGAAATGGCAGAAGTTCTGAAATTTGAGCACGTTTCAGTAACTTTTCTGGTCTTGATGATGCTCGTTTTTACTATCTTTGAACAACTATGATAGTTTTTTCGTTGCCTACATGCTGTACAATTGTCCGAAGAGGGCCCACTGGAGACACACATTTTTGTTGAATTGTTCAAAGTGCCGGTGGTTGGGTCCCTAAAATCGATTTCTTTTTTAAGTGACAGAACATGTTTTGTAGTATGGCCAAACGTTTGAGTGTAATCATTGGGACAGGATGATAGTGTTTTTCTTGAGCAGTTAGTTTATGAAAAGTAATTTGGGCAGATTTGTTTTCGGAGCTGATTTAGGGCGTTTTTGTTTACTTTCTTTATCATATCTGTTAGCATAACGTTATGGTACCCATGGTATCTTCTTACATAGAATATATTGAAATCATAGCAATATGTTTTTAATTTTTTTTTTTTTTTTTTAAATCTTTTCTTTTACTTGATAATAACCAATCCCTAATGTACAGAGATTTTCTAAGTCTGAAAAGTGCCTCAAGTAATTCTTCTTTTTATACCATTTCAGACATATTTTATGATATGTATGCAAATTATGAAAGGTCTATCTGGTCTAGACTGTTAGATATAAACAAAAACGTAGCAGGACATCTTTTGTGCATAACAAAGTAACGGACACAAGCGCTTATAGAGATAGTGTTATATTATTTCAACATAAATTTTCCATCCGAGTTTCTGCAAATAAGTGAAATCTTGTCCCAAATTCTTTTATTTCTGGGAAATAAATAAGCAAAACAGGACATATCTGGTTTTTCCTAGTCTTATTTCACCGAATGCACTTTGTTATTGTTCATTATATATTTATTTTTTTTGCTATACATATTAAATTTCAGACTTTTTCTTATTTCCACAACCAATGTAGAAATACTTATAAGATACAATATTCTACACGTCTTGCAATGAACATTGATTTTTTTAAAATTTTGTTTTGTTACAAAACAAATCTTTCTTGGTTACACGGTTACAGAAATTCAGGTGGAAAGAAAATTGTCAAAGATTCAAGCAGAAAAGTTTGCAAAAGTTTAAAAAAGAATCCATTTTTAATATTTATCAAGAAAATAATTTTGAACCAGCAAAATAGAAATTTAGATAAAAAGGGATATTTGAAAATGTGTCCATGAACAAAGAAAGTTTAATGTACACAACAAAATATTTCCAATCCAAATAAGGGATTATGTTTTTTTTTAATACAGATTGTCTTCAAATAAGTAAAATCTTGTCCCAAATTGTTTAATTTCTGATGAATAAATAAGAAAAAGCAGTACATGTTTTTTCGTATCTTTTCAATGAATTAACTTTGTTATTGCATATATTTTTTGTTGCTATACATTATTTTTCTCATTACCCCAATCAAAGTAGAAATACTTACATAACAATATTTTACATGTCCTACCATGAACAATGATTAGTTAGTTATTTTTGTTTTAAAAAGGCAACATGAACTTTGTTCTTTTATACAATATAAATCTAACTGTCACACTTCATGCGAAAAACTTAAAATTTAAGCAGAAAAGCTTGCGAAAGTTAAATGGATTCTTTTATATTTATAAAGAAAATAATTTTGATATACAGCAATATTTTTTCAAAGCAGCAAAATATAAATTTAGATAAAGTATATTTGAAAAGAAAGAAAGGTAATGAAAAGTAATTCTCTCGGTGAGACTCAAACTCACATCCCCCTTGACAGAGGGAAGCCAGGTTTAACATACCTGCTGCTTTACCAACTTAGCTACAAGAACTTGTAATCTGCACGGTTTACTCACGGCAGAAGTGAGTAAACAAAGTGGAGTTGTGATGAAGGGTATCAAGCATTTAAGAAAAAAA
>VCCN01007341.1:1087567-1104155 GCA_006491835.1 Architeuthis dux
CAAAAAGATAAACGTAACCTTTGTTGTCCATCCAGACCTTGAGGAAGAATTTTAAAAAATGGGTGATAAGTGAGAGGAATTCAGGGAAATGAGGGGGTTTTCTCTGAATATTCCCTGATGAAATGGGGGAGGGGGCTCTTATATGCCATCAAGTACAGTAACCAAAATTGAAAGTTCCTCTTTATTTTCAATAACAAACAAGTATGAACTAAGAAATAAAAAGATGAAAAACTGAAGAGAAATTTTCAAAAAACATTCCAATTGACAGTTACTCACCAGATTTTAATTTTTCATAATACATGTCAAGAGAAAGATTCAGCAACTGAACTAAACTGAAAAAGAAAAAATACAGAAAATATTTAAATTTAAAAATGCATTTTGTTTTTAATATAAAATATTAAAAACGACCAAATAAAAAATTAATCTTCTTGACGTGATACCAAAATGATTCTATTTCTGGTCATAAATACATAAAAAGAGAAAAGAAATTTGGCCATCTGGTATGAAAACAGACAATGCATTTCTGCTCTTCAACTTTAACCTTTAGCACTCCTGTAGGCAACTTCATTTACAGAGCAAAAAAGTTTATCCTGCCGCAGCAGGCGATTCCAATTTACCGAACAATAGCGTGTTTGAATTTTGCGATTGTATTGTCATGTCAATTTCAGTCATACAGACGCACAAGTTACAGGCTTTCGTTACTAAGTGCACAAAATCTTGGCGACCTTGAAAAAGAATGCAGACTGCTAAAGGTTAACCCACTAAACAAAAGTCTCAGTCGCAGGAACATTTCACAGAAGTGGAAAGAAACACGAGATGGTCTTTACCTTGAATTTATCACAGATTAAAAGTGTAACAGACTTACAAATGAATCAAAGATACAATTATAATAAAATATTGTTTTTTTTTAAAAATGCATAATTAGAAAAGTATTTTTAATTTATGTATTTTGAAACAGTAATGCATAAAATATCCTTAAACTATAATTATAAATCAACTTACCTGACAAGATTTAGTTTTCCTTCTTTGTACAGATTGTCAATTTGTCGCTAAAAATAAAATATAATTTTAAAACAAATGTCACAAGCACCAAAAAGAACAAAACGTAATAACTCATGGGTCGATGGTTCTTGATATGAAGATAAAGAAATTAGCTGAGGGATACACAAGATTGATCCAATTCCCAACCATCTGGACAAATCATTGTATGTGGTTTAGTCGGACTAATTTCCTCATCTATATTGCTCCTTATTTCACAATGCTTCGGCCATGTACCCTCCACACTTCTTCGGGTGTTCTTTGTTCCAGAACAGGGTCAAAATGTGAAAAAAATAACCAACCTAGAAGAGGGAAATAGTTTGGCTATACCACATACAATGATTAAAACACCCCATCTAACGAAATTCAGACAAGATCTGGACAAATATTTTGTAAGAGGTTTGATTACATTCGTGGTTAGTAGAGAAAATTTTCATTACAAATACGTCAAGCAAAATCCATTTTAATAGACTTACCTCTTGAATCTGGTGTTCCTGCACACGAAGCAGCAAATCAGGAATACTAGCATTGATCGTGTTCAGGTCTATCTTGTAATGGCTGGCAATGTTTTGCAAGATGGATTTAATAATTTCACATTCTTCATTTTGGGATTCGATTATCTTCCTAAATTTCAGCCAATCCTCCCTCACCTAGTAACAGAAGAAATATGAACAGTTAGGGCTGTGCAAAGTTTGGATATATAGATACATACAACTGTCAGAAGATGAATAACCTAAACTCAGTAACAGTGTTTAAACTGTTCTGTTGTGGATAGTAGTGATTACAAAAATAATAGTATATGTAGTTCATTGGAACACATCCTCAAACTTGAAAATCAAACAGCACTGCAAAATTGTTTACTTGTACATTACTCATTAAATAATGTATCCACACCTTGTCTACAGGAGTATTTCAAACAAACGAATGAAATGCATTCATTAAGTACAAAAGGCTCCAAACTTGGATGCCTCTATGTTCCATCTTGCATAACAACTAGATATGGATTAAAGTCAATCACCAAAAAATGCATTACATTATATTGGAATAATTTCACAAGAAAACTTAAAATTGATCTACTTAGCTTATCATGATTTGGACTTAAATCTAGCATCAAATCAATTTTCAATAAATCCTACATCTAAATATAAAAGCAACCATGTATCTATATCTAAATCTTCTTATGACTTTTTTTTCTCTTCTAATGTTCTTCATTGATAAACTCTGCCTTGCTCTTTTGTAACCACTCTTTCCCACAATGTGACTTTGAAGAAAATTCGGACAAATATTTTCTAATTGAACAAATGAAAAACTAAGGGTAATGCTCCTAGATCAGAATACTGTACGAGCATCACCTCTCCCAAAATAAAGGGAGAAAGCATAACATTTGAACATTGATTATGAAGCAGAAAAGATTTTGTTTGTTTTGGCATGTGTAGAATTATTCAGTATTATAATAATCTTCAAATAATTTTCATAGATTAAGACAAGGTTTATATTTGAAGGTGCTATTTTCATACTTGAAGGTGCCTATTGGTATTGTTTCAAGCCGGACTCAATGTTTGATATAAAACAAACATTATTTGCCAGAGAAAATCAAATTAAAATTGTAATGCTTACACTTTTAAGAGATTCATCCTTAACTTGGTTATCTCCAGCCCACTTTTCAGCAGATCTGAAAAAAATAAATTATATATCACAATTGTAGCAGAAATATTATCTTCATTTATTTTTTTTATTAGATGAAGCACTGTCAAACAACTATCATCATTAATTTTTTACTTATATTTTCTTTCATCTTAATTTTTTAGTTGCTTTTTATCGCAACATATCCAGGCTGTCAATCTACGGCAGTAAGTAAACAGCACGGATTGGAAATAAAGGATAAGCTCTCAGTGAGACTCAAAGTCACATCCCTTTTCAATCCATTCTGTTTATTGATTGCTGTAGACTGACAGACTAATTTACAATAAAAAGTAACTTGAAAAAAAAAAATACTAGTCAAAAATTAATAAAATCAAGGGAGAATGAAGGGTAAATTTGATCTTCTGTCGTCTCGCCAAGAACTTATCCTTTATTTTTGATCCTTGCTGTTTACTCACTGCCGCAGACTGACCGCCTAAGTGAATTGCAATAAAAAGCAACTAAAACTTAAGATGAAAGAAAAAACTAGTCAAAAATTAATAATAAAACAATTGCTTCTGTAGGTGATCTTTGCGATTTACAATATGAATATAAAGGAAGACATTTTATGTAGTTTTGAGAAAGGTCATTAACATTGAAATAGTTCTTCGGACAATTAAACTCGTTTATGTTGTAAACAATGATTCGGCTGATCCATTATTCGGCCTTCTTCAGGTGTAATATCTGAATGATGGGGTAAACAGAAGTTTTTAACTTCAAAAGGAGGCAATGCTTATAGCGTAGGATTCGGGCGTTTCTTTATCCTTGCCCTGTAGAGTTTGGACTTCCATACCAATATCAATGTCAACTGAATGTATTAGTCAGACAAGTGCGGAGTTCAACCCGATGTGGCTTCTGCTAATCAACAGGGACAAGGTATCAAAGTCCAAACCCAACAATATAAAAAAAATTTTAAAAAGGGAGTGAATTAATATAGAGAAAACAACTTACTCTTTTTCCTCCAGATTTTGTTTCTCTTTGCGTTCCAGTGCTCGAACCTTCTTGCACAACACTCTGTAGTTCTTTACGATATCCCTAATGATTAAAAAAATATATTGTTATTAAGATTTCTGTTGAGAATAGAGATTAAAAGTTACACATTTCAGGTGCAGATCCAGGGGTTCCGGAATCCACACACCCACAAAGCACAGTTAAAAACATTTTTTTTTTTTAAATATTTAGGTAAAAGAAATTTTATAAATAAAAACTCCAAATAATCCTAAGTAATCAATTTAACATTAACAAAAATTTATTTTGTTTTTCATTTATTCTAAGAGGTCTTCCATCTTATTCTTCATAATTCTTTTTATTTACTTGTTTATATTGGAAAATTTCTTTGATTAATCTTTCTTTTGTCAATTCTAAAAAGCTACGACTGAAATGTAAGTGAAAAACACCCGATCACATTACTTTGTGTTTCATGTTTGAAATTTGTTTTCTTTTTTACGTTTTTATTTGTAAAAATTAATTTTTCCATTTGGCCCCTGCACAAAATCCTGGATTTGCTCAGATGGATGGATGACACACAGACAGACATTTTTAAAGCATAGTTTAGTTTTTAGATAACAGTACAAATTCTCACTTTGAATACAAAACATTAATGCAAAAACTATTACATAGGATTACTGACAGTAACATTAATGTAAAATCGTTACACAATATGTTGGAAAGAAACATTCTTTAATTTTTTAATATTTGAAGATATTGATTATAAATGAATATTAGTCATGTAACACTAGCAATATCTGGGGTTATTACTGGTTGTCAGCAGTTTAGAAAAAAGTGAAAATTCTTACCCAACTTGTTCGTGCCATTTGCTATGAACTTGTAAAGATTGTTGGACATTATTCACATAAGATCGCATGTGTCTAACAGTGGTATTTTTTAGGATCTTCACTTGAACATCTGTCAATTGTGGAGTCTGGGTCTTCAGCACAGGACATCTCAGGTAACTCTCTTTGGCCACCCCTAAAAAAAGAAGTCACAAAAATATAATAAGAATACACAAACATTGGGATACTCGTGTTTTATATATATTTAAGTTTCTAACTAAGAGGTGTGAGTGGCGTAATGGTTAACGGCACAAACAACTGAATTGGTGAGCCGAGTTCAAACTCCAGTCATGGGCTGTTTACGTTCACCTCGCACTAATGTCTTTGGGAAAAGCATGTATCCATCTCTTCTCCCACTATGGGTAAAATAGCAGGGCAGACTGGGATCTCTAGCCTGGGAAGGCAACCAGTCTAGGAAAAGCAAAACAGATTCTAAACCAGGGAGTAGACCCCCTTCAAGATGGTTGGATGCCGACTGACATCCTTCTGGCAGCTCCTGCAGCAAAGCTGATGCTAAATGCATCACGCTCCTGCTTTCCTTTGGACTACATCAGCGAGGCAGAGAGGGAGTTTCTATCAACTGGGCATTCCAGGCTTGTGACCTGGAGTGGTCACTTCAGTATCGTTCCATTGTCTATTGAGACGAAAGGAGGCTTCTAAGTTTCTAACAGCTTTCTTCCAATTCATAATAAAAAAAATACTTTTAATGCCTATCTGTGAGTGAAACTTAGCATGAAATTAAATTTAATTTAAATAAACTATAGAAATCTTTAATTTGGGTTGAAATTAATGTTTACTCCTGACATTTTTAATGGTAACCCTTTTGGCCAAGCAGATCTGTGCTTAACTTTGGGGATTAACTAAGAAAATAAGGTTTCAATATATTTGAACTGCAAATCTTCTGAAGATACAAAAATATTGTTATGGTCAAGATACATGAAAACTCACCACAATCTCTTTGTAGAGACTTCAGCATGACGAATTTGGAGAATTGGAACAAAAACAACTGGAATCTGTAACCTCCAGGCGACAGAAACAATGAAGGGTTCAGGCGTGAAAAGTTAGCTTCAGAGTCCTCCTGCCAATGATACAAAAACAAATATTTACAACCTCTAAATTCAAAAAGCTCTCAGGTAATCTTAATTTTTTTTAACATTATTTGCAAAGTTGCTCAGGTTTTTTTTAACATTATCTGCAAAGTTGCTCAGGTTTTTTTTTAACATTATCTGCAAAGTTACTCAGCATTAAAAGTACTATGAGACACTAAGATATTCATTAAGTTTTGTTTCATTGGTATTCACTTAAAAATCAAGAACTTGAATGGAAGAGCATACTTATGTTAAGATATAAATAACAGAATTATTATGTAAATTCCATCTTGACAACAGTGTAAAATCCTCTTTCCCATTTATTTTACTACATATAATCTTTCATTTAAATGTAGAACAAATTTTAATAGGGATTTCAAAGCCTTAACATGGCTAAATAAACAGAAATCTGATTTTATTTTTAACTTAAGGAATCTACATGGTCAGGTAATTTTTTTAGTTTTTAAAATTAAAAATATAAACTCATGTATTAAATAAATAACAATACAAAGTTACTAACTTTGTAAAGAAGTTTAAAAAATGTTGCACATAAGAGGATTATAAGTGGTTCATCTACATTTCGATGCCAATAATTCAGCGCATGACAATTCAGGACCAACAAAAACAAACTATGGAGTTAAAATGATTCATCGAGATACAAAAATTTTAATTATTTTTTTTTTAGCTACTACAGTTTATTGGCTCGGTTTCCATAGTCACTAACATCTTTATTGCTGAGTGAGTGCAAAAACAAACTATTTATAGAGATAAAACAATTCCATAACTTAAAAAGAAAACAAAACTATCCTAGAATTACCTAATATAATACAAGTTGCTGAATAATATATCGATATATATGTATATGCTAAATTATCTAGCAGAACTGTCATGCGCTGAATTGTCTTGCGCTGAACTGTCAGGTCATGATTTGAAGCTTAGTGTATTACCAAATAATATATTGCTAAGTACAGGTTAAAGCTGCTAAAGGATCAGAGGGAGGAGCTCAAGCCAGTTTTAAAATTTTTCAATTTACCAACAGTTTCTGGATGTTAAGGCAGACAAAAAGAAAGAAAAGAAACAAAAATGGAAACAAAAAAAAAACTAGAAAAGAACAAACCAAAAATGAAGGAAAATAGAAACAAGACAAAAAGTATTCAGAAAAGCAGTTTTCATAACAGAAAATTGTAAAATATAACTTGTTGCAAACTTAGTGCAAAAGTGAATTAGGTTTATAATTATGGCCATAATATGCCAAGATAGTCTCTAACAAGAGTAGTATTCATTAGTTGCTCATGCATTCACTATGACCTGTTAAGAAACTGCTATTAATAATAACATTACACTTGTTTTTGTGATATGCTTTCACTAATTTAAAAAGGTATTTTTCAAAGAACCCTGGATTTGTGGGTAATTTCTATATTAAAGATAGTCTTCCACTTTTTCAACAATCAATCTTGCTGGTCATTTTTTTCTCTCAGAAAGTAATCTTTCTAAAGCCTTTTATAAAGGGAAAAACAAGGATAATCATTAACATCAGCCATTTCAGGTCCAATGCTGGACAAAGGCCTTTCCCAACCTCTCTATGATTGTCAGGTCATGTTGGTCTTTGGGAAGATATTTGCTAATTTGAACTCACCCGTTGCCAATAATTTCGGGTGAGCTGGTTTTGAATTCAGAGTTGCCTTCTCTTAGACTGGTGGCCTCCTAAGGTTAGAAAGGCCAGTCTGCCCTGCTATTTTACCTATAGCTGGCAGAGGGGATGTTTTCATGCCTTTTCCATGGGCATTAGTATCAAGTGAATGTAAACAGCTGCGTCTGGATTTTGAACTCAGCTTGCCAATTCCATTGTCTGCACCAGTGTTATGTCATTCACACCCCCAAGGATAATGTAACATACACAATTCATTTAATATTCACTAGACAAACTAATCCAGCATTTGTAGTGAAACCCTTAACATCCATACTTCACCTTTTCTATTTAACACTGATGTAACGAAATGCACTGTGTTCGTGCATTTGACGTACATGACCAAAAGCCCATATCGTATTACCGGAGGCCTGTTTAAGGGGCCTTGATCTTCAAATCAGGACAGTTTAGATCTGAAGCCAGAGCGACGGGTCACACAAAGAGAATCCCCTGCCCGTTAGGGGTGAGGGAGGAGAGAGCAGTTAGCAGTTGAGAGACAGGCAACAGGTCAGCTGCGAAGTAGCTCCCCCCTTCACCCGTCCAGGTGAAGGTAGAAGGGAGGGGGAGTAAAAGGAAGTAGTCGTCTTGATTTTGAAATTACTACCATGGCTACATAGTAATACAGGAAAATGACCCCTCGTGTAGACAACTAAATGAAACAGAATTCAATGCCTCAAAGTAACCCACGAACCAGCCCAGAAAAGAATCTATATCGACGGAAATAAAACCACAGATTTCCAATTGAAGATCCTGAATTTTGTTTGTTCTCCAAAATGAATTTCCCTCCACAGAAATTTTCAGCTCCCGTCAACAGACCCGGAACAAGATGTTGTCGTCATCTCTCTCATACTCTCTCGGCAAGAAGAAGAAGCACAACATGCATTATACAACACTGAGAGTAAAATGTCAAATACTTACAAGAACAACTTTATTTAACCAACCACAAGTTTCTTTCCGGAAACTCTGTTCTTGCTTTTTGTCAAATACTGGCCAAATTCCTCTGAAAGTACATACAATAAGTGGACATACAATAATTGGACATACAATAAGAATCTGAATTTCAGTACATCAGTATCTATATGGGCCACAGTACCAAGAAGCATCAATCTGTTTTGAATTGGAAAAAAGAGTAGCAAATAAAGATTCTGTTTTTATTACTTTTTAATAAAATCTGGATTGGACAGAAGAATGGAATTTGTCCTGCTACACATCATCTGGATTTCCACTCTTTTCAAGAAGTTACTTTCTTGGAATTTGCAAGGGTATTTTTAACATCCCGCCTAGAGTGGCCATTTGAATTTGTATTTAATCACACACCAAGTTTTGACAATTAAACATCCTACCCCGCTAAAGCAGTCTAAGGGAGATAAATGTTTTATTTTATTGACAAAGTTAAAGCTAGTGTTCACTCATGGGTTCTCCCCCCTTGGTTTTGGCAATTCAAAAATCCCCCCGGCTAAACCCGTGGGCTAAAGTAATCCTAAGATGTATATAAATGACAGCCACTACTGGCAATCATACCATTCTAAACATTGACGTCAATAATAAAAAAGATGTAAAGAGTATCTACTCCAAATCATTGGTAGACAAGAAATTTAATAATAAATATTAACCTTTAAACATTTTACAAAAGTATAATGACAGTGTTTCTGATAACACTTGAAAATGTAGACAGAACTACCCAAACAGTTTTTATAACAAAGCAACCACACTTTCTTTAGCAATCAATTATTGAATTTAATTTTTGATATTGACTTGAATTTTATTTTTTTGTGGTAATTTGTTGATACACTTTTAATATTAGAGAAAATGAGTAATTCAAAACCTGAAGACAAAAAACAATAGTATATCATACCTGAATCGACTTTTACATTCATCAGGATCCAATTTATTAAGTAGAAAATATAGAACTGTTAAGGCACCTTTATTGTTAGCCACCACAAATGTGTCTCTGAAAAGTGAAAAATATAAAGGTGAATAAATTAACGTACTTTTATAAACACTGTAATACCACCATAAAAAGAAAATCTTTCCTAGATCCACTGATTAATTTGGAAGGAGGCAGTTTTCTGATCTCAAGCAGAGTCTTTTCATGTTATTATTTACCTCTGCTTATCCACAAGCTATCTCGATAAGTTCTCAATGAAATTCAGTGGAAGGGTGGGCCATGTACTACGGAAGAATTGATTCAATTTTGCGGAGGATCCAAGAATTTGTTTTCGATTGAGAGACATTTTTATTATTTAACAGGAAAAAGGTTAAAAATGAACAGTTAATAAAAAGGGTAGATTTATAATTCAAGAAATTGAATATTTCTTCCTTGGTCAGTTCTAAGCTTCTCTTTGTAACATTCCCGAGCCAATATGTGGTGCGAATCTGAAACAAAACATACCTGGTATACCTATTCCGGATTCAACAAAAACCTTAGTATGTCTAACAATCAGACTCAATTATACTGGTCTTGGTTTTCACCATAATTTTCTTGGTAATTTTATATTTTTGTTTAACACTTATGTCTGTTTACTGGTACATAAAACTTACTGTGTTTAATGGCATATAAGACACCCTTTTCCCCCCCCAAGGTAAATGTAACCTTCGTTGTCCAAAAAAACTGGGCGATAAATGAGAAGAATTCAAGGAAACACATTTTTTTCCTTAATATTCTTTGTTGTAATCTTATATGCCATAGGGTAATATTAACAATGCTTACAAAATGTCTTTACTTGCAATATTTCAAAATAATCTTAAACAAAAGAACATGCCTGACATTTACATTTGAAAACTGATCTTCCTCAGTTGTTAGCCTTTGTAGACAAGAAAGGAAATAGATGAATTTGGAGTTTTGAAGTTTATAAATGGATTAAGAAGATATGAAAAGGTTTACAGAAGAACATACACAAAATTATTGATCAAACATTTATCTCGACCCAGTAACTGCGAAAATTTCAGTCAATGTAGTTCTTTAGCTAACTCTATAAAATTGGTTTCATTGTGATCGATGGCAACTCGGTTCTATCTGTGAGTCAGGGCTTTTCACTTGCAATGGACAACTATTACTCTTCGCCACCTGCCGCAGTTAATGAGTTATGGAACATAAGGATGGTGGACACATCGTTGAACTTATGGTTCTTGTTTTCTCTAATACTTAGAGAACCTAGAATTCTAAAAGGGTCCAGATAAGCATACTACTTTATGTCAATGATTATTAGTATGTTTACATACACAGTCTGTAAGTTAAGAACAAAATGTACATCATACAGCCATGTGTCAATGTTATGTTCTGGCAGTATGGACACAACTCAATCTGGGTGCAAGTCCATCATTATAGGGTGAAGTGAAATATACCCACTGCACAACATAAGATACCATGACGCATACATATTTACTTATACCTCTATAGTGTACATACGTCTTCCTTACTTTTCCTAAGAGAAAGGAACAAAATCCATTTATTTCACTTTGCCCAACCCAGCAAGGTGTCTGCTCTTTTATCTTCTCGCCTTCCCTGTCTGGAGAACTTGAAACAAATATGACGTATACACTTTGTTCTCTTTAGAAAGTTAACACAAATAATATTCGTCATTCGCAGTTTAGCCATAGAACTACAATGACTTAAATTCTTGTCATCCAGGTAATGGGTTTTAATCTCTTATCAGGACATATCTGCAGTTGACGCATGACTATTACAATACCAAAACTCGAATTAATGTTATGTTACAGTTGCATAGCCTGTGACATGTCTTTTTCTGCATCTGTGGTAATTTGAATACTTACTCATTGTAAATAACATTATCTTTTTTCTCGTTGGCTTCTTTGTCAAATCCAAGCAATAATAAATTAGTAAAAAAGGAGTGGCGCATTCTCTGGTACTGTTTGGCTTCTAATTGTGCTTTCTTACCAGCTGCAGTCTGCAAGTATCAAACAATATAATAAAAGATTTACAAACAATATGAAATGTAATAAACTTTTCATTTAACAGATCACTCATCTTCACAACAATATATAAAAATAAAATAGGTCTATCCAGATAGACCAAACTTACCATTATAAATAAATCCATAAAATTGGTTGCAAATCTTGAGATATTTTAGATGTATGGTCAAAGATCATAGCATCAAGCATACTAAAATATTCATCAACTTTGTTATCAAAATGTTCTGAAGTCTTAGAGAAGATACCCACTTCATTGGCTTTGATCATTAACAGTTCATTATCATATTGTACAATTTCTACAGTGGTTTTTGTTCTGTTGATGGTCTTACTGACCTAAAGTCACCATCTAGACTCTCCCTTGGACCTAAAATCAATTGTCTACTGAACAACCATCATCAGGTACCTCCACAGCTTTTTTTTAAATAAAATTTTCAAACAAAAATGATTTCAACAAACTTTTATGAAATACCCTTTTCATAAATCAATTCATTCATAAATGAATAAAGGAAAATTGTATTGAAATCCAACAATTAGCTGATTTTTGGTAGATTTTTAAAATCTGGGTGTTTTTCTTCTAAAGATTTTATAATGCAAATTATTACGTCACACCATTTTGCACAAACTAAACTTTTCAAACATCTCTGGGTTTATATTCAGAAACAAATAATTTTTATATCAGATTGATTGATTGTTTTATTTAACGGCACATTGATCCTTAGTGGGTCATTTAGTGCCGAATTCAAGAGGGGGGTCCCATGTCCCCGTGACTAGTGACTTGAGTGGGGAGAATCCCAAATCACTGTCACCGAGACAAATGCCACAAGGATCGGGATAAGCTGGTCAGTGGTCAAAAGCTTCTCCGGACGAATCCCGAGCATGTTAATGGTGATCACCTCTCAACCAGCTGGCCAAGATATCCTGTGCAACTTCTCCCAGATATCTGGAGATACCCAAGCATGCCACAAAGACCTCCGACCTCTGAACTTAGAGGTCATGGTGGTTTCAAAGAACAGATAGTACACTTTGATTCTAGCCAAAAGGCTGGGAAGCGGTCCCCTTTTATATCAGAGTTTTGTAAAAATCTTTCTAACTAATGACAATGATTACAATAAAATTAACATGTTACAAGTTTCGGGCATTTTTATCAATACATGTCACTTTGTGCATGGGGGTACCTAGCAGTCACATCCTTATGTATTTACACGAGTTAGTCCTTTCACTTGCAAGTACTTTATAACAGTATAATAACCAATCCTATCCATTTTTGTCAAATTGAGCCACGTACCTCTTAATGAATATCATCTAACAAAAGCACAGAATTTAGATCTTCCAAAGCGCTCAACTTAATAAGCTATTTTTATTTTTTACCACTTTTATTACATTTCTTTCTAATTAGGCTATGAACTTTTTCAATCAATCTTTGTATTTCCCAATATTTTACATTTATTTGTACGTCTTGACTGTTTTCCTACCGTAACAATAACAATCCTCACCAAAATTAGGGGTATAAACCGATATGTAAAATCCTCATTCCACTACTGTGATTTGAACTCACAACCAAGTGATCGATAGCTGGCTGTCTTACTGACTGAGCTAAATTGACAAGTCTTAAATATTAACCAAGATTCATCATACAGATATGCATAGGATTATTTTATTCTAATAAATAAAGAAAAAATTATATATTTTTATAATTTTTTTATTTATTACAACACAAAAGTTGCAGTAATCATCTTCAGTCGGAAAAGAAGTTGGAGTGGAGTTGTCCCTGCTGCAGCCAGTCTTTTTACTATTATACATGGACTTGCATTTCTTTCTTTTTTTAAACTGTCGTATTTTAAAAGCTGCTTGAATGAATTGACATTTATATATGTCATGTCACCGTCACAAATACCAGATACACCACCACTCTGGTCTTAGAGACAGATCATTGACACAAAGATCCCTTTCATATTGGAACTCCCTTTCAGGCGAAACTAAACTGTTTCTGTTAACATGTTCAAAAACAACCTATAAAAAAAAAAAACTACCTTATCATACAAATATAAACATTTCTAAACTACTCACAGCTTAAATGCCAACCCCTATTACACCTGTTAGATGTATCTTCAGTTGGTCCTAATCTTTATATGATAAATAGATTTACCGAAAGTAAATTAATGTTTCCTTAATCTAATTTACTCAGACTTGCATAGATTTCTTTAAAAACCACTTATTGTTAGACGTTAACAGAGCCCATCCCTACTAATTAGTCTTTTACTGCTTTTGGCCTGTTGAAATGGTGTCCAATTATTTTTTAATTTCTAACATTCAAAATTCCTTCTTCTATTTCACTTTAAGTCTTTTCATATTAAATCTCACAAGTGCCAACGGTTTTTATCACAATTATCATCGATGAATAAACAAATAAGTCTTTGTCTTGCAACAACAAAGTAAAACTTGAAAAGCGAAAGAGAAAATGATACAAGTGCAAGGAAGGTGGTCACACTTAAATGTTAAAAACGACAAATAAAAACAATTTAATTCATTCAAAGCAACAACAATATAATTTGTGTGTTACGTTACTCTTTTTCTTTCATGAATTCTCTTATTTCTTTTTATTTGTGCGCCGTTTTTAACATTGTGTGTTGAAGGTGGGTATGAATCTTTACAATATCGGGAGTCGAGATCACCTACCGCCTCTACATTGTGCAGAGAAAACTTTAAAATATTTTACAACTTTTTTCAATTTCAGCGATTTTCATACAATTTTGAGAGAAAGGGCTCAATCTTTTCTTTTAAAAGTTATAACGAATTCTAATGAAAATGTATCTAACAGCTGTTTCGTTCAACAAGTCTGTTTTACATGAAACGAAAAATATTACACGAAGAAAAAAAACCCTAAATAAAGATTTTTTTTTAATTTTAAATACGAAGGAAAAAGATCAACTAAATAGCAATAATAGTATATAAACTTTTTTTTTAATAAACATTGTAACTTTTTAAAATATTTAACTTGAAGGTAAAATGTTGTTTTTTTTAAAAATCATCTTTCTTTAAAATTATCCCGCTAACAATCCTGTTAACTTTTCAAAGTTGTTATCCATTTATTAATTATTCTTTTAACAAATTTTATCAACTTATATCGCATAATTACGATACAAAATAAATTTTTAAAAGATTAAATTTGGGAATTTATTTTTAAGTTTAAAAAGTTAAGTAAACATTAAACATTTGACTTCATACACAATCAATTGTAATTTCTGTTGACAAATTTAAACTATGTACGAAAAGCATAACCAATTGACAATAAATACTTGAATGAAAATAAAAACGATTTTTTCGGACAAACCAGTGAAGGAAAATAACTAAATTAAATGAGATTGACAATTGTTTAGTCGACATTTTTTACCATAAATCAAAATTCAAGTTGACAGTTTAAGTTAACAAATGAATGACACATCCAGGATTCTTTTGATAACAAATATCTACTTACATTTGCAGCTTCTTTGCGAGTTGTGGGATAAGTACCAGTATTTTTCTTAGCGGCATTCATGATTAGATGTTCGTGAAAATTAATTTTAAAACAATAAATTTAAACATTGACTGAATTGGTTTCTAACAAAATTTTCGAATGGCCGCCAAACCAAATGCCCGGATGTAAACTTCAGTTGAAAAGAAAAAAAAAATATTTAGCTTTTTTTTCTTCTTTTATAACAACAGGATATTTTCTTTAAATAAATATTAAAGTTAATTAAAATGTAAACATGTGACAACTTTTTACATTTGGTTATATTTCGTTACATTTTCAACTTCAGTAAGATTGTTACGAAATTATCCAAATGCTTGATTTGTTTTGTAAATCATCGACAGTTGACAGTGTTGCCAATTTAGATGTTTTGATCTAAATCTAGATGTTTTTGTTGGTCGTTAGCTGTTGCTATCTAGATGATTTTAAATAAAATAAGTAGTTTTTTTAACTTTATAGTAATAACGTAAGTAAATGTTGATGATTAAAGTTACATTTAATTTATTATGTAATATATTTCCTAGATTTTAGATATATATCTGGAGAATATATATAGATGTTTCTAGGTATTTCTTTAGATATTTTTTGGCGCAGTTTTAGATGTAAAGATCAAAATAAATTTCGCAATACTAACTTGACATTTTAAGAAATATGTTTTAAGACTTATGTCTTAAAAATCAAATCTTTAAGAAATAAATCAATATCTAAAGAAGTCTCAAGAATTAAATCAATTACTTTAATTTAATTAAGTATGGTTAAATTTAAAAGTACTGAGTTCGTTTTTACTATTGAAAAAATATACAAAAGCACAGCGCATTATTGTTTAAAACTTTTAAATTAAAACTTTTAAATTAAAAGTAAAGAAATGTGGAATACATTTTATTGAAAATTAAATTTAAAGACGCTTTTTAAAAATGAATTTTATTTGAAGTTTGTTTATGAAAAAACATTGAAATTAATGAATATAATTTATTTCAGTACGACAATTGATGCTTAAATTCACGGATGTTTTTGTTTTTACGAGACTAAAGCTGCTGACTCTGCTGACGAAAGACAACAAACAAACAAACATGTCGCTGACCGTGCACGTCCGAAGCTTCTTACTAAAACATTTACGAGGTAAGTGCAGAAATAACTCGTTCACATCATAAATAACAATTTAAACCTCACTCTTTCACTGATTTATATTGACTTCTATTAAAAGAAAAGTCTTTTTAGAGATCGTTTGTTTTCTTCAACGGCAATTAACCTGTTATATAATAAAGCGCTCTCTGTTGCAAGAAGAAGCAAAGGACACACGCAATAAAGTAAGTATAATATTTATTTGCCTCCCCCACGAGGGCATATTTGACACAAGGTCGGTCTAACGTGTGGTTCAACACGTACATGTGGGCAATTACCAAAACTGCTCAATCAATCCCCGCGACTAGTGTCACGCCTGACCCCCAGCTTTTAGTGCAATGGTGAGGTGCTGCCCCGGAACAACAGATCTCTGAGATTGGGCATACTTTACTTTTTTAGGCCACAGGACGAATCCTTGCCCAGGTAAGTAAAATGAGTCTATCACGAATTAATTTCCGCATGGATGTGTTGTGTATATAAATGATTATTTTGGGGTGCGAAATAATAATTATGTAATTTGTAGATGTTTCTAGTATTAAAGAATTGTGGGTCAGCCATTCAACTCGTCATGTATCGTATTTGACGTCATATAAGACCTCAAAATGTCTCAAAAGGTAAACGTGACCAGTTTTCCAGCCCCATGTTGACATAAAGGAGTTTTAAAAACTAAGAACCATAAGTTCAATGAAGCGTCCACCAT
>VCCN01007341.1:1139884-1151730 GCA_006491835.1 Architeuthis dux
TGCATAGATACATCAAATTCTGGTGGTAGTCAGAGGGTAAAAAAAAAAAAAGAAACAATCATGGTTTATTATATTTTTTTAAAAATAATCATAGTTGTATTTTAGTGCTGACTATTTGAATCCAGTATATATAGGCACGGTTTAAGCTTTTCTTATCACTTCCCACTGACTTTACTGCTACACCACCACTACTCTGTTTCTATTTAGTCGTCTTCTGCACTAATAAACTAAATATTTCTGATGGTAGGGAAAAAAATTTGATTAAGCATCAAATTTAGTAATTTTTTTTGTAACCTAAAAATAGTTTTAAGATGTTTTGCCACTTGGTTTGTATGGTGTGCATTGAAAATCCGGAAAAAAAGGGGTCATCAGTGGTCAGCAATTAAGGCAAGCATTAGTGATAGAATTGGGCTATTATATATATGTTACACTCAATCAGCGAATAAAACTATGTATTTTTTTTTTTACAAAAAATAAGTAAATACATAGTTTTATTCACTAATTAGGCAATTTCGGTGTAACATATATAATGAATAAATAAATTTCAGACAATTTACTTTTCCTCCACAGAAATTGGTGAAGGCTTCAAAGTTGCTATGAACATTCTAAACAATGGAAGATTTGGAATGGCAGCCTGTCTTTCAGGAACTATGAAAAGTTGTATAACAGCAGCGGTAAGTATGTTATGTAAATCATAATGCTTTTTTGTACCTAATTACTTACATACCAATATACATTGACTCTATTATTACCAGTTTCCTTGTTACCCACAAATTCATTACTGTTTCTTCTGCAATGAAACACTATCCTTTCTTATTCAATCTCTGAACATAAGGCCCAACATGGAACTTTTAAAATAATTGGATTCAAAAACATCCCAGCATACTGCATTTAAGATTTGAAGAAAAATTCATTATTGACAGCATATTCTAAGAAATAACTCATTTTAATTTAACAACAATAATAATTATATTCAAATTCTGGGAACTGCTATGGCACCAGCATACACCACCCTTACTTTGGCATATTTAGAGGAAATGTTATATGAAAACATAGGGCTAAGATACAAAATGAAATAAAAGATAATTTCATGAAATTGTGGAAAAGATATCTAGATGATTGTTTTATTTTCTGGAAATGTTAACAAAATTTACATCCAAATATAAAATTTACCATGGAACATAGCTTCAAAGAAATTCCCTTTTTGGACATCTTAATCAAAAACGAAAATGGTAAAATCGGTCAGATATTTATTGCAAACCTACAGACACAACAATATCTTCATTTTAAAAGCCATCATCCCAAAAATTGCATAAAATCCATTTCTCATTCCTTGGCATGTAGGTTATGTACCCTTATCACTGACAAAAATCTACGAAAAACTTGCCTAGAGGAATTACGTCAAACCCTCTGCCAGAGAGATTATCCGTTATCTTTAATAAATAAAGGGATTGAATTGACTGAACTAATACCACTTACAGAATTAAGTAACTCCAGAGACCAACCTCTTGCATGTGTTTCCACCTATAACAAATGCAATCCAGAACTATTTTTCAACTTAAAAGAAATGATAGGATGGAAAAATTACTTAATGAAACAAAATGAATTAAATGTAAACGTCAACAAATCTTAACATCAGCCTGATTTTGGAATTTCACTGTGCAAGGGGTTTCAAAATGTAACAATAATAGATGTGGTGTTTTGTGTATTGAAGGAAAAACTTATTTATTTAAAAACTCAACGAAGCCTTTCAAAATAAAAAGAAACTTAACATGTTACTCTAAAAATGTTATCTACATAATTGAATGTACAAATTGTAAGGAAAATGATATAGGATGTACACAGTCATTAAATAAGTGTTGCTTCATAAAAGTAATATTGAAATTCCTGAAAACAGGAATCTTTGTTTCAAAACATCTCTTTCAATGTAGTAATGGAGATTTAAAAAAAAATAATTCCAATCAAACAGATGATAACTCTGTATTAACAATAAAAGAACAAAATTTAATTCATGTACAAACCTTCTTTGAATAGACCATAATAAGGAGAAGGGGGAAAAAGGAGGGGAGAAAAAGTACCTCTTGAATAAAAATAAAAATTTAAAAAATAGCAGTCAAAACGGGAACTCAAAACCACAATGGGTCAACTGACATACCTAATATTGTCCGGGTTGACACAAGATACATTGAAATAACCTTTTTTGTTTTCTAATGACATCACTGAAACACTAGCAGACTGCAAATGTTTAGTTTAACTGGGATTACTTGAAAAGGCTCTTTGACGGTTGAAACACGTGTCGTAATAGATATGAAAATTTAATGTTTGTGGACTTTTCATTAACACGCACTTATGTTAATTTTAATTTTTTTTTATTCAATTCAGGCTGCTCATGCTGGTCAAAGAACTCAGTTTGGTCGACGAATTGACAGTTTTGGATCCATCCAAGAAAAGATAGCAAGAATGTCCATGGTCCAATATGTGACAGAGGTGAGATTTTGGGAGGTTTTTCTTTTTTTCATGGGATTGAAAATAATTTTGCTAATATCTTTTTCTGGTCGTTTTAAAGCTTTCTATTTATATAACCAGGTTTGAAAACTGGTTTACATTCGCAGTATAATGTTTTTCCATTTTTATTGTATATTCAACTCCGTAAGTTACATTAAAACGAATCTTAACCCATTTTATTTGTCTTTTATAAGAAATAAAAATAAACAAAAAATAGCTATAAAAAGTAATAAAAAGATTTATAAAACACTAAACAACAAACATTAATTAACTTATAATTATTGTACACTACTACTACTACTACTACTACTAGATGTAAACAATAATTTGGCCTGGAGTAAAAATCACATAATGAAGAATGTAGTTAAGTGACTAAATTTTAACGTTTGCTAGTTAGTTTTTGTAGCCTAATCTTTTAGGCCCTGTCCCAGTCAGACAGGCTTCCAAGGATAAGGGATAAGTTCAAGTCTGAAGCCTATTCTCTGTGCTACTTGTGTACCAGTCATAGTGTAAAAGCAACCTGAACAATGTGATGAAAAGAAAAACTAGTCAGAAATTAATAACTAACCCTTTATATTTATTCTCTTGTAATTTCAGTCAATGGCATACATGGTCTCAGCAAACATGGACCAAGGGTCAAAAGAATTTCAAATAGAAGCAGCCATTAGCAAGATTTATGCTTCTGTAAGTAAATGTTTTTTTTTCTTCTTCAAAGTATAGGAAACCCTCAATTAACGCTGTTCCGACTAGTGCATTTTCGATTAATGCACTAACAATTATTTATCGAAAAAATTGAATAGTGCATATTCTTTATTAATGCACTTTAGATTAGTGCAGCACTTATTGAGGACACATTAACTGCATTAATCAAGGGGTTTCCTGTATTTGACACTTGGTCTTATGTCCTTTCTATTAATGATGGTGGAATGCTTACTCAAATTTAAGTTTCTCATTGACAAATGTAAGGCAAATTTCTATCTGTACAGTAAACCCTTGCTATAACGAATTTCATCTTTAACAAATTCGTGGATCCATCCAAACTGACTTCGGATTTACCGAAAGAAGTTCGATAAATGCAGTGAACACATGGACCATAACAAACTTTCTTCTTATTTACCGAATGAAGTTCGATAATTGCAGCAAACACGTGGACTATATAAATATGTACAATTGTTTTTATTTGATACTAGCTGAAAATTCCCAGCTATTTGGAGCCTGCAGCCGTAAAACATTAAATCAGCACTTAACTCTAGGTTTTACAGCCGTAGGCTCCATATAGCAGGGGATAACTGCCCAGAGTATTTTCAGCTAGTGTTAAGGTAAATTAGGTGTTGTTTTTAAGTAAATAGAACGTTCACTTCAGTTTACTGTTTAATTTACTACAAACAAACTGAAATATGAGAGTAAATTGAAATAAAACTTTTATTTACTGAATTTTCAATTAGAAAAGGATGATGAAATTTAAGTAAAAATCATAATTATGACAGTAATTTTTAGTACATAGAAAAAGTAACAATTAAGATTCAGTTTTAACTTATTTTTTTGTGTCTGTTAATTCTTTAATGACAGGCATCCTAATATTTGGATAGCAAATAAGTAATTTTATGTGCTTCATGAAGATAAATAGTAGTTGAAATTAATACAATGGGTTTTGGTCAAAAATTGGTTTAATTAACATCAGTTTTCATTGGAAAAACCTTTTCATTCACTATTATGTAATATTTGAATACTAAAAACAAAATCGAACCCCTATCGAAATAAATGCAGTGAATGTAAAATGCGGTAAACTATCAAACTTACTCTTATTTACCGAACGAGATGCAACCATCAGGTAGAACAAATTCTGCTTTAACGACAACCCTCCTCCCCACCAATTAGTTTGTTATAGCGAGGGTTTAACATATTTCAAACTTTAAAATATAATACATTTTTATAAATTGTGCCAATCAGCCCACTTGCAAAATTTCATGAAAGATTATTCCTATAATTTTTTGAATTATGAGCACACTCACAAAGTCAATGCTACTGGCTTATTAATTAAACTATGTAATATCATAAGAAAAATTGTGGAGTTTTGAAAGCTATACAGCATTGCCTAAATTATGTAAGTTTGACTAATTGTTCTTGAGTTTTAAAGCTTTAAGGTGGGTTAGAAACTGGTCTCGGATATCATTATTACTGAATGCCTCATGCTTGTGGCTATGTGTAAAAACTAAGCTTAAAAAATAACTATAGGTTGTCTAGGTCACCTTGCCATAGGTAATGGTTAGCAAGCTCCTCTCACAGATCATTACTACTCAGTAGTGAGTTCAATCCTCACTGAGTTCATCATGCTAGTGTTCTTGTCAAAATTAAACTTAGTAAGTAACTATATTTTTTTCTTTTTATAGCTTTCTCTTCTCTTGAAGGAGCGAGTTGAAACCAACACTAATGTACTTTTAACAGTCATGTATATTTGCAAATGTCATGTAGAAAATGGATCATAGACTTAGAGGACCAAGTCATCTCATTGAATGACATTTCTATGACAATTCTTATAACATCTTTCTTTTCTGTTAGGAAGCAGCATGGTACTGTGCTGATGAAGCTGTTCAGATCTTGGGTGGATTGGGTTACATGAAGGTAAGTTTCCAGTGACCTTTTCTGTTTCTTTTCTACTCTGTCGCTATTTGGAGTTTTGTTTCTACTTGGTTATATAGGTATTATAATCTACTTGTCTAATACGCCACGTGATTGTCTATATATTCTGTCTGTAACATTTGTCACAGGAGATGACTATTAAATTCTAATTGTAGCGTAGTCTCCCTTATTTTTTTGCATAAAGAATTTTGGTTCATTTTGTTTGAAGATAAACAAGAAAATGCAGACTAATGTTATGTTATTGATGTTTTTTAAATACAGTGTAAATGCAAAAGTCATTTTTTGATGGCAAGAGTAAACTAGCAATTATATAATTTGTGACAGCCCAGTGGTCACAGCTGTGACCTGAATCTTTAGAGCAGTGGTTCTCAACGTGGGCACTAGGGGGCATTGTGGAGATTCCATAAACATCTATCATTCTGATTTACAAATTGCTGCTGTTTAGTAGTATCTGCTTAGAAATTCATTGATATACTTACTATAACATTTTCCTTAATAAAACCTTTGACCTCAATGTTGATGTTTCTCTTTATAATGACAAACTACCACATGTCTCTAAAAATCTGTCTTGAGTACTTCTCATGTTTAAGCTACGGGGGCGTTGACATGTAGCTAGTTGTTATAGGGGGGCGTTGGGCTGAAAAGGGTTGAGAAACACTGCTTTAGAGTCTCTTGTTACCAGTAGCACACATTGGAGAATTACATTTCTGTAGATATTGATTCTTGTAATGAAGAGAAAACACTATTATTAAAGTTATTGTAGGTACTCATGTAATCTGTGGTATAAAAAGGCTAACTCTGATTTGGACTTATGAGTGTCTCTAACCATGGATTCACTTTGGTCCATTTTGAGTAATGGGAGTTAACTGGATGTGTAATGAAGAGTAATAAATATCATTTAATGTTTTGGTTATTAATGCTTGATCTGATTGGATAATTTCATAATGATAATATTGTTTTAAATGATTAGTGTATATAATGTATATGAAATGCTACCCAAATGTTTAGAAAATCTAAGGTACAAAATGAACTCCTCCAAAAAGAAAAATTGATAGAAAATAAGGTCCCTTATTTTATGGTGGAGTGATTTTGAGAAATGTGTGAAATGTCCAAGACATCTGGAAATGCTGGTTATCTTGACCAGGTTAATCAATCTATTCAAATTCCCCAAACTTTTGGGTAGCACTTAATATTTGTTGGAGTACTATAAAATCATAATGTTAAAATCTCTTTGCAGATAGCGTTCTACCTATCTGCAAAGACATTATGATTTTATACCATATAATTATCAATATGACCTAAAATTATAACCATTTATCTCTTTGCAGGACTATGGATTGGAAAGAGTGGTTAGAGATTTACGGATCTTCAGGATCTTTGAAGGGACCAATGATATTTTGCGTTTATTTGTTGCCTTAACAGGAATCCAGGTAAACCAACAATTTGGATGTTGCTTCTACCCACTGCTTTCGTTGGTACTATTGGCAGGAATGCATGACTCCATTTTGTGCACATATTTCAGAAAGTCTGACAATAAGGCAAACTTGTTTATTAAATATTCTTTATTAATTAACTATCACATTATCTTCAGTCCTATAAACTTTGAGAAGTTTGAATATTTCTGCCTTTTACAATTTCAAGTCCATTTTGGGCAACACATACTGACCATAATCCTCTTTGGCTTTTTAAAATTGTATCTACTTGATATAATCTGTTAGAATCTGCTTAAAATTTGTTTGGTACAACATGAACTCCCAAGACAAACTAGTCACCTCAGATAGCTGATCAATGGTCAGACAATGATCTTCATTGATTGCGTGGTAAACCTTTTCAAGATTTTCATCATTTTGGCTTGTTGAAGTTCGGCCAGATCGTGGTTGGTCTTCAAGTAACATTTCACCAAGTTTGAAACACCAATACTATTCTTACACTTGTGTTTTACCTAAAGCTTCTTAAGAACCCACAATTTAATTGATCTGCACAGTCTCTTATATAATATTATATTTTATCCTTTTTTAACTCATGAAATGTACCAAATAACATCTACTGAACACCTTGGTGCAATCATGTGACTGTGTGTCAATTTGCCTACCCAGAATCCCACATAATGTTCCTTCAAGTAGAAATGAGTCTGAGTTCTTATGGGTTAAAAGCTTCTCGAAGTATTACAAAGGTTTTAGCAGCAAAAGAAAACAAAACTTAATGCATACTCTCTGCTTTTTTTAATCAGCCCTTGTGAAAATCACCAAACGTGCTTGCAAACACTAGAAAAAAAATCACGGGAAACAAATCAATCAAGAACCATGCCACATGACAGAATGGCTCAGAATAGTAGCAACTCGTGACACCTAGCGGAGAAGTGTGCAACTACGTCTAGTTTGCATGCCACGTTTAAATTCCATTTGGGGGTGGGGTACCCTCTCATATACTACTCTTATTTGAATTTTGTTAGACAAGGTGTTGTAATCATTGTATTTGGTTAGTTCAGATCAATTTCCTCGTCTTTATTTGGATTTTTCTGAACATTTCGGCCGTGTACTCTTCAATCTTCCTCAGTTGTATGTTGTGTTCTATAATATCAATGGGAGCACCGGCAAAGTTCAGCAGGTACATTAGAAGGTCATGGGTTTAGTTCAGGAGACAATTCCAAGAACATACAGGCACTGGATTTGTCGTGTATGTGAGTCTATGCACATGCTCTCTCAGAACAAGTTAAATTGATGACATTCCCGGACACAATAGACACCTGAGGAAGGCTGGAGAGTACACAGCAAGAACGCTGTAAAAAAGAAAATCTGTATGCTATGTTATGTCCTGAACAAAATCAGTTACTATTTACCCACAATGCAATAATGTACATTCTTTGTTTACAGACTAATTGCAGTAGTATTTTTTATTTTTATTTTTATTTTTTTAAATAAACCATATTGATATTTTTTTTTTTTCCTTTTTTCAGTTTGCTGGCTCTCACCTTCGAGAATTGCAAAAAGCCCTTAAGAATCCAGCTGCTAATTTAGGCCTTCTTGTTGGTGCTGGTACTACACGTGCTAAAAGGTATATATATTTGTTACTTTTTCCCTCACAATCAAAGACCATCATTTTTTTTACACTATGCTTTATGTAGGTACTAGTTTACACTACATAAAAGCTCAGAGTATAAAGAAAGAGGAGGTGTGAAGCTATTTCAATTGAGAAACTGTCACAGAATTCAAATATTATTGTGTACAATCATCTTTCTCTTACAAATAACAAAATAATGAAAGTCTTCTAAGGGATGTAACTTTTACGTGAAAATATGAAAGCTATTTCTCTTGCGTCACAGACAGATCAACCAACATGCACTGTATGTTATATAAGTTAGATATTCAAGGTTTTTTTTTTTTCACCTGTATCTCTTGTGTGCCAACTAAAATCTAGAAGTCATTTAGGCCTTTATGTTCAGCTACCCCATTGATACTCCATCATCTAATCTAGTTTGTAATAAAACAAATTTAAAAAACAGTTCCTATATGATACTTAGAATTACTGCAATCCTAAGCCTAAATAATAACAGGTATCACTGGTGCTCTACCGATTTTGTAAGATTTTAAGCTTATTTTGCTGGTGCTGATGATAGCAGGGATTTGTGACTTTGAATATACAATTACAGAGTAAAATACCTACATACCTATTCATGCTTGACATTCTTACCATCATGCCATTGACAAGACAGAATTATATTACGATGTTACAACAGGATTTGACTCGTACCTTTCCCAAGGCCATTAGATTTCAGGTACAATGGGGTAATGTTTGTAAATATTCAACCTTTTAGTCCCTAGTTTATTGTGCTTCCTTGTGGAATAACAACACTCCAAATGCTAACCTCTTTATTCAACTCTTCTTATTTTTAGGATAGTTGGTTTATCAAGTGGTCCATCTTTAAAAGAATATGTCCATCCAGAACTGGCTGATTCTGCAGACAAGGTAAGATCTAAAGTATTTTTATTTTGTTTATTGTACAGAGTTCAGTTTGTTCATAATGTATTTGAGTGATCATTAGTGAGAATGAAGTTTTTGTTGAAATTTAATATTGCTGGTATGAATGATAATAAGTAGGTAATGTGTTACAGTTAGAAATCAGCAAACGGTTCATGTCTAGTGTTGAGTTGATGAGCAATTCTGAGATAAGTGATTGTTTTATTGATTTGACTTGAGTTATCGGATTCATCGTGTTGGTGTGTTTCATTATAGCTATAATGGTAGGAGTAGCTTTAGTAATATCTTGGATGAACTACTGACTTATTTGTGTATCTGCTTATAAAGGTTTGTATAGGCTTCAAAGAAATGGTTCAAAAACTGGGTCCTTAGTGGTGCATTTTGATTGGTCAAGAAATACATTTTTTATGATTTTGCTGCCAAACTTTGTTTGCTGTTTGAAAGTGATCTCTGGACCCTTATTGTTGCAATTATCATTCTTCATTCTACCTTGAATGTGGTCACTATTTATCTGTGAGTGAATGATTGATTGATTTGTTTAGCGGTATATCAACCCTTGATGGGTCATTTAATGCCGAAATCAGTTTGAAATTCTTTTTAAATAGTCTTGAGACTTTGGTGAAAGGTTACTTTTCCTTAACTAGAGTCTTGTGACTTTGGTGAAAAAACAGGTGGCCCCTGTTTGGGGGGGTCTTACCCCTCTGCAGTGTATGCAGTCAGCATATTCTAGGCCCCAGCTGACAGGGCCGATGAGTGAATGTGGTCACTATTTATCTGTATTTTTAAGCATATTAATCTACTCAGTTTATTTAATTTGGATCTGTTGATAATAAAGTTTTTACATTTGTTTTATGCAGGCAGCCAAATGCATTGGTTTATTTGGTGAAATAGTTGAGTCTTTGCTGATGAAACATGGTAAAAAAATTGTTGGTAAGTTAGAATCTCTTATTTATATTCATGAACTTGTGTATCTATCTGCATAATGAATAGTGTGTGTGGTTTTTTTTTTCTGCTTGTTTCTCTGTCTGTAACAATGGACTCTTCCACTTAAAATTAACTATTTTGCTGATAAGAATATTACAGAAAATAACACAAAATTCATAAAAATAATGATTAAACTAGCATTCCAAGAGAAATTATGAATCACTGCCACCTACATATGCTTCTTTTTACCTCATAAATTAAGCAGTAATGGTGGGCAGTGATCACTAAAAAGTCCAAATTTTCAACAATAAAAAAACAAGTGAGAATGCTGCTGGATACAAACTAAGGGACCAACATAAATTGAACACCCACCAGAAACCTACTTTGGGGGAGAATTTTCAAAAAAGCAAATATTATGGAGTGTGTTCAAAATTTCAAGTTTCTACTATGAACAGTTAGGGCTGGGCAAAGTTCAGAAACATAATAATAATAACCTAAACCCAGCAACAGTGATTAAACTGGTCTGTTGTGGGTAGCTGTGATTAATAATATAAAACAGTTCTCTTGCTGCTTGTATATAAACAAAGATTCCCATTGATTTTATTTACAGTTGTTTCACTTAGACAAAATTTTCAGAAACCTAAACTTGGCTTTAAATGAGGCACGTTAGTATTACAGAAGAAGCCGTTTATTATAATCACGGATAAGGTTATTGTTATCAAAATCAGTCAGTCCCAAAAGTCATTCAAAATGAATTAAAAATTATATTAATATTAATCATATATAATGTAAAGTTGTTTATAACAATGAATTTAATAAAATAACAATGAATTTATAACAATGTTAATTATTCTAATTTTTATATCTTTTGCTTAATATTATCAGCTGGTTATTGTCATCTAAGAGACCCTGTCCCAAAGTGATTACAATAAGTTATTTCTCTTGCGTTACAGATGGAACAACCAACATGCATTGTGTATATTATATAAATTAGATATTCAGGTTTTTTGTTTTTTTTTTTTAGTTTTTTTTTTCATTTCACCTGTATCTCTGTGTGCTAACTAAAATCTAGAAGTCATTTAGGCCTATATGTTCAGCTACCCCCATTGATACTCTATCACCTCATCTAGTTTGTATTAAAATATTTGTTAAAATAATTCCTATGTGATTCTTAGAATTACTGCAATCATAAGCCTAAATAATGACGACAAGTATCACTGGTGCTCTACCAATTTTGTAAGATTTTAAGCTTATTTTGCTGGTGCTGATGATAGCAGGGATTTGTGACTTTTGAATATACAATTACAGAGTAAAATACCTACATACCTATTCATGGTTGACATTCTTACCATCATGCTATTGACAAGACAGAATTATATTAAGATCATATAACAGGATGCAGAGAGATTTGACTTGTACCTTTCTATATTTCAGATACAATGGGTTAGTGATTGTAAATAGTCAACCTTTTAGAAAAGAAAACATTAAAATACAGAGGAAGCCGCTGTATTTTAATGTTTTCTTTTCTTCACTAATGATTAAAAATACTTTGAAATTTCTTTTTTTTTGCAGAGGAGCAGTTTATTTTGAATCGAGTTGCAGATTCAGCCATTGAGATTTATGGAATGGTCAGTACACTGTCCCGAACATCTCGTTCACTTGAACAACAGTTACCTTCTGCTGCTCATGAAAGTCTGCTCTGCAATGTTTTCTGTGAAGAGGTTGGTAGAATAGAAAAGATTTCTTTTTTACTTTGTTTATATCTACTCTGCTTTTTAAAGGAAATATACACAATTTAT
>VCCN01007341.1:1152411-1163058 GCA_006491835.1 Architeuthis dux
AAAAAAAAAAAAAAAAAAACTTTAAAAAATTAGTAAATTTGGTTAAAATCACATTAAAATTTGTTAAAAGTTATTAAATCACACTGAAATTAACTGCACACGAGTATATTTTTTACTGCCAATCCTGAATATTTGGGATGTGTTTTATAAGTCTTTAAATGCGGGTTTGAACTCGAGACAGTATTTTCAGGTTAAGGATTGAATTTCCATAAGTTTTTATTCTCTGTGGTTTTTTTCAATTTTCTTTTTTTTCTAACACAGAGATTCTTTGTGATATGAGTTTTCTAATTGTTTTCCCCTTGATGATCACATTGTTGCAATATTGGAATGTAAATTTCTTTTACATCTCTTTTTTTTTAAATAGACCTTTTTTCTTTTGCCGTTCAAGTTGTTTACATCAGAAAGATAAAAATGTCAGTTTCCAAAAAGAATTTTAATTATCGAATATACCTGACTTTAAGACGATTGGTTTAAAGGGTATTTGGCAGACTACCGCTCACTGCAACTCCACCAAGCCTCATAATTGTCCATATAAAGCTTTGGTAGATAGCCCCCCCCCCTACTGTTAATACCAGCACATTGGATGCAGTGTATTATTTGCATAATTTTCTAAAGATTTTTGGATCATGTTCCCATCAAGCACCCTAAATTTTTGCAAGTCGGAAAAGATGCTTTTTTCCTTGACACCGGTGATGTCAC
Source organism: Architeuthis dux (assembly GCA_006491835.1). Lineage (NCBI taxonomy): Eukaryota > Metazoa > Mollusca > Cephalopoda > Oegopsida > Architeuthidae > Architeuthis > Architeuthis dux. The sequence goes on from VCCN01007341.1 coordinate 1,153,111, forward strand.
TGAAACGTCAGCAGAGTTAGTTACCAAGTTAGACAAAGTCTGCGTGTTCATATTGAAAATACTCGGCTGAACTGGTGTCGTTACTTACATTCGATAAAAAATAAGTTGTTTATAGTTTTTTCTTTTTTTTTTTTTTTTTAAAGTAACAAACTTTCGAAAAGAAGAAAACTATAAAGACAGACTAGAGACACCAGTTCAGCTGAATATTTTCAATATCAATACGTGGACTTTGTTTAACTTGGTAACTAACACTGCTGACGTCACTGGTGTCAAGGAAAAAAGCATCCTTTTCGATTTGCAAAAATTTAGGGTGCTCGATGGGAACATGATCCAATTTATTATTAAATGTCTGTTTTATATACCGGCAATATATGGTATATTTCTGTTGACTGAAGAATGTGTGAACATTTTTCTTTCTAGAAAGCCAAGGCATACTGTTGGCTGGGTGGTGCTCATTTGTGATCCTAAACATTTTGGTTTACTAAAGGGATAAAAATATTTTAATTTTTTTAATCACTGACTGCAATCACTGATGTCTTAGTCAAGACAACTATTACACTATTCTTTGTTTTTTGAGCCTATACAAATCTTTAACAAAGAATTTTGTTTTTTGTAATGTTTTCTAATTCCTGAATAACTATGGTTGCCACATCTAAAAATTCAAAAAAGAGGACATTCCCTGGCAAAACAACTGACATTATTGGTTTCCAAATTATTAAATTAGTTAATCAGTATTTAACCCATTAACTGCGAATGACAGGAATTTCCATCATTGCAGTTCTATGGCTAACTCAATAAAATTTCTGTTTTATTGTGGATGATGGCAACTCAGTTCTATCTGTGAGTCGTGGCTTTTATCTTGCAATGGCCAAGGTCTTTCAATGTATAACTATTGTCCTTCACTACTTGCCACAGTTAATGAGTTAATAATCTTTTTGAGAGAGCACATATTGCTTACAGCTAGTTACAGTAGCATCATTAAAAGCTTGTATTTTGAGTATTTGCTTTTTGCTACTTAAATTTAAAACTCTTCAATAATAAAAAGAAATCATAATAGTAGTAGAAGCAATTTCTTTACAAAATGGGAGCATGATCCCCCCTCTTATTTTCCTTGCTGGCAGCATGAACAGGCTATGACCAAATATGGCCCTGCCCTGTTAGCTTAGGTAGCTTATGACTCTCTCTCTCTCTCTCTCTTTCGCTTTCTTTCCCTACTCTGGCTAATTAACTCTTAAATTCATGAAATAGAATTTAAATATTAATATCCAGTGGAATAACTACTGGTCAAAGTTACTTCCTTTTCAGCTTTATTCTTTATTCTGTCATAATAATTTTAACAAACTTAATTTCCACGACTGAAGAGTTCCACTGTCAATTAGATGTATCAGGCAGTCTATGACATTATTCCAATACACTTGACTCTTAAAGATATTCAACAACAAAGTTGAGTATTAAATAGGTTTCCCTGTAGAAATTCAATGGTAAGCAAACTAAGAAAAATAACACTGTAAAATACAAGAACCAACTGAAGCAAAGGGGATGTATTTTAAAAAAAGCTTTTATACAGAGGTTTGTGATGATTAGAGCAATTTTTACTGGTAATAAATGATATCTTTGTTTCGCTTCTAATTGCTTCCCTTTGCTTCTTGTAACAAGAAGCAAAAGGAATGTAATTTAAAAAAGCTTTTATACAAAGGTTTGTAATGATTAATTAGATAATTTAGGTTTAGGGTTATTCATTGATTAGAGCAATTTTTAATGGTAATAAATGATATCTCTGCTTCGCTTCTTGTATTTTACCACAACCCAGAAATAACTGCTCTAATAATACCATATGATTATTTAAGATGATAATGACACAATGCTAGCAATGTCTCAATGTTGGATCAGCTTCTAAAGGCTTTTCATATAAAAAGTAAGCTCTAGAAGTTTAATTTTAATCGTACTAAGCTTAGTAAATCTCTAAAGAGCAGCACCTTTTTCTAGCGCTTGCTTTTCCTTGTGCATGCAACTTTAAGTACACTTGACTGTGCTTATAAATACATATACTGTGTTTAAATAAGTGTGCATGTGTATAAAATTTGTGTGTACAAGATAAATTCATATATATATCTAACAAAAGGTGCTATTCAAAAGCTAAGTATTAGAGTAAGTAATTTTTTTATGGTCTGATTCCTCAAACTTTTGGGTAACATCTCATATGTGCATATATTTTGAGTTTGTGTGCAAATATACAACATAGCTATACTTTTGCCATTTTACTAAGTGTACAACATTCTAGTAATACATTTTGCAGAGACTGCTACATTTAGGTGGTAATACACACATTTTGAAGTCATGAACTCTTTGTTGATAGATTGAATCTTTAATTTACTCAAATGCAGTTAAAAAAAAAAACTCAGGAAATTTGAAGGTCATCAAAAGGAACAATTCAAGGAAAGATGTTGTTTTTTTTGTTTTTTAACATGTTAATGAGGATCTTCCAAAATATACTTGTATGTGTATACATGTGGTTGTGTACATATATTTACATGCATATGTCTGTCCATGCCTTTACCTTTTTATTTATTTATATATATATATATTTTTGAATGAAGGCAGCAGACAAGTTAACATAACCTTTCCTGTTTCTATACAAGTGAACATAGGTTAGTGTATATAAGAACTGTCCAAAAGTTATTTATCTATTTTAGCTAGTCATTTAGCCATTATCAAGATCCAATGCATTAATAGTTGGGAACAAAAACTGTGATTATATGTTAGATGGGTTTTCTTTTTAAAATTTCAAGTTTGCATTATGTCATGCACAAGGCAAAATTCAAGAGGTCCTTCTCTAGACAGAACATATCGATCAGTTGTTTAATATATTCAAAATCCCAGTACCATGGTCTTATTCAGCTTTGGATCCTTTATTTTAATAATAAATTTCACTCATATGGAAACAGGAATGGTTAAGTAAAGAAAAAAAGATTATTAAAAAAATTGTCTGCTGCCTTTTAATCAAATGTATTAAAGAAGGATTGTTGTTAAGTACACATAATTTTTCTTGTTTTGGTTCTGGAAATAAAAATTATATTTTTGTTTTAATAAAAACAAACTAATAATGTCAACAATGCTATTAAACATTAAGCCAAAAAGGTCGCCAGTTGTGTGATCTCATCGTACCACTGGACAACGATTTTGAAGGTCGTCTCTAGGCAACGACCCTCTCACTTTTAAAAACCTTCACACACAGGTTGCTATGCAAATCTCTGCACAAAGATTGTCAGAACAATGGTCAACCAAAAATATTAACATTAAAATAATTTCAGAATAAACCTCGCGACTTGTATGAATGTAATTTTAATTATCATTATTAATTTTGCTTTACATAAAAAATATCATGACACCTCATTTAAAGTTTTTGATTGAAATACTTGTCTTTTTTAATTAACTTTCATTTAATTTTATAACATTTGTAGTTATTGATACAACCAAACCAATTTCGTTGGACCTTCCATTTTTCTATTTTTTTTCTTTTCTTCTCGAGGTCTTTGAAGACAAATTTTCATAAGTGAAAAATGCAGTCCTCTTTATTATGAATTACAGTTCAATTTCAACCTGAAACTTGATTCTGTGATATGTGCCGCCTTGTGCCAACCTTGCTGTAAAATGTACACTAAGCCAGCACGAAAAGGTGACCTGTTTGTTTAGTCGCCCGCCTTTCTTTTCTGATTTCTCAAGTTTCTATCTGGCAGCTGATTTCAAAACAATAATTTTTTTTTCTTTTTCATTTTTTTAATTTTCTTTTTGTGCTGCTGAACTTTTTAAAGGTTGATTTATTGAAAAATAAAACATTGTTTCATATATTTTGTTGAGTATATTTCCCCCAATGCAAGCTTTTAGAATTCTCATATTTGTAATGGTATGTATCTAGTATGTCTCTATCATATATGTCTCTATTACTATGAAGCTGGCGATTGTTTGCATGTATGTCTCTATGGGTAATATGACTCAAGGATGAACATGGGATAGGTGGCACTGACCGCCGAGGTCGACACAGGTCAATTAAGACTGCTATTTCCAGCCGAACTGCAATAAGGGACATATTGTTATGCAACACCACCTTAACCGGAAGCAGCCTATATTGTAGGCATCTATCTATCTATGTATTGTATGTAAACATTTATTTCTAAAAACTATAAGTAGAGTTGCTGGTGGCCAAGCAGTTAGTCGGCTTGCTGATTCCATTTTCCATGTTGCTGAGATAATCTGTGTTCACTTTGCACTCATGCCCTTGGGAAAGGCATGAATAGGAATAAATGATGCAATTGACATTTGGAAAAAAAGTTATTGATTAAAAAGAATTAACATACAGTAATTATGTAAATTAGTACCATAGTCTGAAAAAATTGTAAGAATTTTATTTTAGGTCCATATATTTGTTCATTCTTACGGTTTCGCAAATTTTTATAAAGGCAAGATAGAACTATTTTCTTAATTGCTTGGAAGCAACAATTCTGATTGAATCAACATTCCCCAACTAAGTGAAGATTTTATAGTGAACTCATGGAATTGTAGTCATTTTAGATATATAGAAACCAGGACAAGGCCGGGTACTTCTGCTAGTATAAGATAATAAATGTCTCCATGTCTGTGGCAAAGCAGCCATGTTTATTACAATGTGTGTGTGTGTGTGTGTGTGTGTATATTACATGTTTGTGTCTGCATGAATTCTTAGCAGTGGTAGAAAAACTGACCTTGTATGAAATAGAAATCTCTTGAAAATTCAATGTTAAAAATTGTCTTAAACAATTCAAAGTCATAAAGCTAATCTCATGACCAGCTGCTGTCTAATTTTCCTGATAAGACTGACTGATAATATGAGTTGTATTTTCATATTAGAAGTTTAGAACACTGAAAATGGGAAAAAGTTAAAGTATTGTGTATAGGTTGAGTTTTGAAAACCAATTTTTTAGGCAAAAATTGGAGGTCAATCTATACATGATTAATAATTTTGTAAGGTTGAAATTCAAAGGCTAAGAGCATCCCTCTGCTTCAAAAAAGTCATAGCAAAAATTAATGATTTTGTGACCATAAATCAATGGTCGACCTATATACAAGATTGACTCATATACAATATTTGCTGTGTTTTCTCAAATGCAGACAAACCAACTACTGAAGATGCCACGTATTGATGAATAGTACAGTACAATTAGGGTTTAACTTCAGAATTTAGATTGACAAACTGAAACTTTGGGAATATGTAGAGGTGTTCTATGTGATCATCATCCAAAAAATCATATGGTGGGTTTTCGAGTTATCGCCACAAAATGGCAGCCATTTTGGATTTCTCATTTTCTTCATTTATTGCTTTTAAAGGGTAATAAAATCAAATTGATAATTGAAATAGACATCATTTCTTATGTTATGGTAGTTGACACTCTATTTACATCAAACTTTTCAGTACTAAATGCATTATTATGAAATTATGGGTCATTATAAGTAGAACAATCATTTACTAGAATTTGATAGGAATGTTCCCATTCCTGATATAAGAAAACTATTTGATATTTTAAAATTTGACCTGAATAGATTATCTGCAGAATTTTATTGTCTTTCATATGATACTAAAATGAGCTTTCTAGGACAAACCAGTGCTGAGTTATCTTTATTGCAACCTATGTACTTCAATAGATACTGTAAGCATTTTTGCTAGTATAGTCAGGTTCACTGTAAAAAAATAGGGTTTCATTCAAAAGTTTTGTAGATTAGTAAAACTATACATTCTTTGAATCTTCAAAGCATGGAGAATCCAAAAATCAATGTTGGCACTTGCGTAGACATCTGAATGGCCGCCATTTTGGGTTTTCAAAATGGGCGATGTAAAATACATAATTTGTGCTACCTCGGCTTCTAGTCAACCTAGAAACATAATTAAATAGGCTAATCCTATGTTTTCTTGGTCAAGGAACCTAATAAAAGACCTCAAAATAGTGCTAAGGATTATAGAAAGCAACAAACAATGGTATTTTAAAACCATTATCTTTACATTTGTGATATAACTTTATTGCATAATACATTTTGCAAGTCCTTTGAAGTTATAGGTACGGATTGATGAATCAAGAAGCCTTGTTAGTTATCAGGTTGAACTATAAGTTCTATAAACAGGATCTACTAGGTCTATATTGTTCAGGAATATGCTTTTATAGAGCTTCATCAGTGTCATTTTCAGCATTACAGTCTGCATCATTTTTGTAGTCATTTCCACACAAACAAAGGTCTGTGCAAGTCAAGTTGTGTCTGGGTTGACACTTGACCAACCCTGCAATGGCCCGTGGGGCAGGTGGTATCTCACCATGTTCATTCTGATAAAAGCCATGTTAGAGTGGGTCGAACAGTCATTGCCACGATGGCACCCTACTCTGTACGCGCAGGAGGCTGCTTTCTGCCAGATGTGTGAAAAACAGATGCCACCTTATGTCAGGAATACTTGTTATATGGATTCCCTTTGGGCAGTACATCAAACATACAAAGTTGGCCAATGCATCCTTCACAGCCTGTGTTAGGTCGCCTTCTTTTGTCAGTTTCATCAGGAATTTTATTTCAGGTATTATTTGGATTAGCATAGGTAATTGTATTGTTCAGCCGTATAGAATCGGTGTTCATCAGACAGTGTACATCATTTTAATATTGAGTGGCAGCAGGTGTGAAAAAAAAACTGCTGAAAGCACAAACATTTACTTGCAATTTTGTTTATTTTTAAAACCTCGTTCGAAAAAGCAAGATTAATTTTTTTTTTTAATTTACATTTTTTAAGAATTTCAAATTTTTTTAATCAAATAGAAATGGCGAAAAAATAAAAAATAAATAAGAGAATTCATGAAAGAAAAACAGAAGTAAATATATTGTTAGTGCTGTTTCATTTAATAAATTTTACGCTTTTAAATAAAATCCTTTTTTTCTTCATAAATCTCATACACAATATATGTTATAAGTACTAAATCTTACTGTAAATAAATACCAGATTTACAATAGATGCTTTTTTTTTCATAAATTATAAACATTAACATACCCCCATCGCAGTAATTTTAGAAAAAAAAAGTTAACCAGTGTTTTTGGAAAATAATAAACTCTGAAAAAATAGTGACCAATCAACGTTCGGTAAAACTGACTTCGGCAAGATGATTTTTGGTAAGATGAACCAGACCCATGAATTACTTGGTGCTTTATTTCTAAATTCTGAAGATACATTGTAGAATTTCCATAGTCCTATTAAATGTGTTATAACTATCATTATATTAATCAACAGCTTCTAAAACTGTATATTAACACAATAACCAACTTTCTTTCTAAAACCATTCTTTTAGCTTGTAGAAACATTAGTGCATTGATAGGAATGATTTATGCTAGACACTCGCTGGGTAATTGTGCAACACTGTTACTGAGCAATATTTGTTGTCACATAACACCTTGATATATTTGGGTTGGTGGGGAAACAGTTGCGTCATTACCTTGAAAAGAGCAGTCAGTTCTTGGCAATGTTTTACATAACTTTCTGCACAAAAAAAATGAGAGTAAAATGTTAGTAATGTTATGTAAGATGAACATAGGAAAAGAATCTAAATTTAGACTTTGGCTTTAGTATTATACTCTGTTTTTTGTTTTTTGTTTTTAATCACTGCTACCCACAGCACTGGTTTATTGCTGGGTTTATTCTGACATTTATATCTATGTATCCGGACTTCGCGCAGCCCTAACTGTTTATAGAAGCAACTTGAAATTTTGCACACACACTCCCCTCAATAAGTAGGGAAAACATCTCTCTTGTTTTTTTAAATGCAATGTAAGTTTATGCTAAATTGGTGACAAGTTTGTGTCTGCTTATTTTTTGAAAATTCAGACCTTTAGTGATCACAGCCCAACAAAAAGTGAGAGAAGTAACTTATTCATTGATCACCCCCTTTTTTCCATGTTGGAATGCTAGTTTTTATTATTATGATTATGATGATGTGAATGGCATAGCGGCTAATGACACAGACAAGTTCAAACTCTGGTCGAAGCTGTTATTAATTAAGGTATTAATCCAGCTATGGGTAAAATAGCAGGGCAGACTGGGCTCTCTAGCAACCAGTCTAGGAGATGGACAACTCTGATTCCAAACCAGGGAGTGGAGCCCCCTTAAGGCGGTTGGATGCCAACTTTGATGATCTTCCGGCAGCTCCTGCAAACATATCTCACTCGGCTTCCCTTTAGATTACATCAGCGAGGCTGCGCGGGGGGTTCTGTCAACTGGGCATCCGAGGATTTCCATATGCTTCACCCAGGCTTGTGCTCTGGAGAGGTCACTTCCGTGTTGTTCCATTGTCTATCGTAGTGGTTCCCAAACTTATTTTGTCGCAGAACCCATATCTAAAATTTACCGACAACCCCCACGACCTTTAATTTTGATAAAACATTAAATAAAACAAAAATTGTTTTAGAGAGATAATTTATTCATATAAAAAACATAATAAATGAAACATTAAAATAAAAAACAACTCTTGTTTTAATTGTTATAAATTTGTAATTGTTGTGAAAAAGAAATTATCAAAAGCAGCTTTTTTGACTGTCTAATTGCAAATCAGAACATACAAAAATCTAAACCGTTCAAAATAAAGCCCTTAAAATTGCAACCAATTGCACCAAATCAACACCAAAAGGAACCTAAATACTCCCAATGGCTAATCACCTGGACATGAAAGGAACACAATTCCTCTCTTCAATTATCCAGAATCAATATCACCCTTGCCACTTCTTCTTTACTCATCCACCCCCAAACAGGAACAAAAAGCAAAGCCCCGCCCATTACAGGCTGTCACAGCTTTAATGTCTTTGACAAATGTCATTCGTGGTCTCGAGGGCCAAGGTTAAACAAAAAGAGACAAGAATAAGGAATTTACGTGGGAAAAATCTAATTGTGTGCATACAAAACTGCGGAGAAAAAAAATGATGAACATTCAGAGTTAAAAAACAACAAAGCCCAGTTGGTTTCTGGTGGAACAACAATTTATATCACAGTTTTATATCACAACAACTGAGGCAAGAGAGCACGTTTTTTTCCAGCATCCACTTGGTTGCGTCTCGTTCCTGTGCTACTCCTCTCTTAGGATTAAATAGTTCATAAATAATATACAAATAAAATTACTCAAACCATAACCAAAGTTTAAACTGCAGTTAGAAATTTAAGCCAAACCTTTAAACCAGGAACCTTTAAAAAAAGATGAATCAATGTATTCTATCTGCCACTACGGGGAAATTTCAGTCTTCTGTGGTCCAGCAATATGGCCAGGCACCACTGTCGCTGGCCCAAAATAGGCACAATGAGCGAATGGTAGTCCCAAATTGAATGCGCAACGTGAAAATTACATGAATTATCTCCCCCTTGTTATGAATTTATTTATTTTATGAATTCTCTTACTTGTTTTTATTTTTTAGGTGTTGTTTTAAAAAATATATATATATATATTCTTTTTTGGGGTTGATTTTTAAACAAGAACCATGAGTTCCACCATGTTTATGTCCGTATCTGGGATCTCCGATTTCAAAGGGATTGTAAACAAAGTAGTAGTAGCATTACTAGTTGTGGTAGTAGTAGCAGGGAGAGGAGGAGGAAGCGGAAGGTGAGGATGATTCACCTGAAGGTCTGGACTAAGTTTCATATCAATCCAACATTATACAGCTGATAACATTGATATTTATCATTACTAGTTATGGTAGTCGTAGCAGGAGGGGGAAGATGAGGATGGTCTACCCCTAGGTCTGGAGTTTCATATCAATCCAACATGATACAGTTGAGAAAATTGACATTTAACTTATTAGGGATCATATTAGTCTCTTATAAAGATGTGTGGATGCATTTAAGAAATGTGTTCTTTATTAAATAAATACTGAAAATTTCATTAAAATTTGATTTTGACAAAAATTGAC
>VCCN01007341.1:1208555-1224668 GCA_006491835.1 Architeuthis dux
TAAAGTTGAATTTTTGTCTGGTGTCAAGTTCAACAAAAGACTAGACATTGGATGATTATCTCACCTGAACTTGACAGCATATAAGACCTCCCTTTTTATTCCTAAAAAATTATTCAAAAAGGTAAACATAACCATTGTTGTCCAGAACTTGTGGAGAAGTTTTTAAAAAAGTCCCCAAAACAAGGTGATAAATGAGAAAAATTAAGGGAAATGTGTTTCTTTATTCTTGATATTCATCTGCTGAAAAAGGGGGGGGGTCTTGTATGCCCATCAAACACAGTAAGTAAACATAGTAAGGGGAAAACTTTTTTTTAATAACTCCTCCTAGATTTTCTCAGGACATTTTGATATCCTAAATGTGGAAAACTGTTTTTACATTTGAATAACCATAACCACAATCCTCAAGTGTCTCTTAGACAACTTTGATTTAGGTAGAAGAAGCGGTTCTTTTATATACTAAGGCGAACCCCCCCCCACCTTTTTTTTTTCAAAGTCAGGAGTTGATTTTGTTCTTGTTAAGGTAAGAAAACAATCCTCACCAGAATTAGGGGTGTAAACCGATGTGTAAAAATCCCCATTCCCCTACCAGGATTTGAACTCACGACCAGGTGATCGGTGTCTTAATGACTGAGCTAAATTGACAAGTCTTTGATTCTAACGAAAATTTATCATACAGATACGCATGGGCTTATTTCATTCTAATAAATAAATATAGAAGAAAAAATTTTTTATTTCTACAATACAGAAGTTGCAGTAATTATCTTCAGTTGGAGTGGAGTTTGACCCTGCAGCAGCCAGTCTTGTTTTGTCTGAAATTACCAACTTTTTAAAACTAATCATTACTTATATTTCACCTGAAGAACATTAATCTTCAAGACCCTCGCATTTTAAAATTACTTAGGAAATGAGATCCCATTTCCTGGAGATGTAACTCTGTTTATAATTTTATTATTCCTGAATAACTTTTGATATTTTTGCATGTTCACCTCCTTTTGAAAATTCTCTAATATTTTCTATTTTAGTGTTGAACTTGGCAAGACTTTTGCCAGAGTGATTCAACCCGAACTTCAAGGTGAAGACGCCATCACTTCACACGATGCTTCCACTAATGGGCTCATCAGCTTCATCAAGACTAACCGAAAATAAATTGGTAAGTAAATTTCTGCCCCACCCTTAAGAATTGAGGGGGGTTGACACTGGGAACAAGAACACTAACCTCTTTGTATGGGTAGTTACTAAACAGACCCCTGGTCTAGCACAAAGCCAACCCAGTGAGGATCGTACTCACAATACTAGCAAATTGGTCTGCAAGATGAGCCTGCTAGCCATTATAACATGGGAGATGCCCCAAATTTTAACACCAGCCCAATTGTGTGGGGCACCCAGTGAGGATTGTACTCACTACACAGTAGTAATGGTTTACTAGTCTAGATTGTTGATCATTACTCTCGAGTTACTGGACCCCCTTGCTACAATCTATGCTAATAGTTTTAAGTTGTCTGAATTTCTTAGATGATTTTAATTGTTGCTTCTTTTATCGCAGCACTCAAGTAAATCGTTAATAAAGAAGTAGCTGCTAAGATTTGAACTTGCATCTTGAGGAGCCCTAATGGGTGTAGTTAAAGAAAAAAGTCATTTAATAATCCTTCTGATAGCTAAAATTCCTTTTCTAGTGATTTTTTATTTATTATGAGTAATTTCAATTATAAACAATGCAATGAGAAAAACTTGTTAACATGAAAAGTGCTTAGCATCCATTCCTCAATCGTCTGGGTCCATTTTTAGATAGTGACTTTAAATTTAAGTTTGAAATCCCATTTTAGAAAATAAATAAAAAGCTTTTTTTTTTGTTGTTCATTGGTACAAAAGAAATTCTTGAACACCTTAAATACAAATGTCCCTTTTCAGACTTTAATCAATCTTTTTAAATATGCGTACTTACTGTGGTTTACGCTTTCTTGAAGTTTGTTGGCAGGGGTAAATTAACTAAGTTAGAGATACATGTATTCACTTGTCTGTACCCCTGCCCACACAATGTCTCCAAAAGTTCTCAATGAAATTGTGGAAGAGTAGGCCATGAGCTAAGGAAGATACAATAATTCTTTTAGTTGCCTCCCCTGCATCATTTCATTCAGTTTTTAGTGACAAGTGTTGGCAGAGGTATGCTTTCGTTTTGTGATTGTATTAATAGATTGAATATAATTTTGCCTTTCTTTTTCAGATGCCTGTCTACATGCCTGCTTACCTCCTGATCTTTCCATCAAAGATATTTTTGCCTTGTACTAGCAGCTGACCTACTCCAAAAGTTACCAGGAAATCTAGCATCAGTCAGTAGCCATATTAAAACCATGTAGGCAGTGGTGGTCATCTTTGATAAGTTTCTAAAGATGACCCTATGTCATGTCTGACTAGTGTTTGTTTATTTTCCTCTCCAATTGTATATCTGGAATTGATGCTTTAATAAAAGTGAACGAAAAGTAAATTATTTGACTTTTATTTAAATTTTTTGGCAGGGAGTAGGAGGGGACTTATTGAAAATGCAAAGCTTCATTTTTTTTCCTCAGGAAAAGTCTGTCCATTTTATTTTAAATGAATTAAAAAATTCATATGTAAAATTTTTTTTTTTTATAACAATGAATGTAAATTGTTTCAATTTTTATATCCTTTGCTTAATGTTGTTAGCTGGTTATTGTTTATGTTACATGCATGGTTCCCACACCAAGAATTGAACCTGGGCCTCAGTTTCTCTCCAGTATGTTTTGCATGCATGAACAGTGTTGCCAACTCAAAAAAACATTTTTGCGCTAAATTTTTTAAAATGGTCAAAAATAAGAAAATGGCTAAAATGTTTTAGTTGAAAACACGCTTTTTGCAATGCCTAAACACGAAACGTGCTAAATTGGCAACACTGTGCATGAATGTTTGTCTAGGTCGTTCTCATTGGTCCAATCTTGCGTTTCCTCATAAAACCCTCTAATTTTGGGTTATTTGTCAGTTGCTAATCTGGCTGCTGGAAGCGCAGACGGAAACAGAAGATTTCTTAACCCAAGTCGTGATGACAGTTGTACCCTGATCTGAAGTCACTATTGTTCAGGTGTCAGAACATTATTTAAAAGACCTTGTCCCAAAGTTATCACAATAAGTGGCATCCTCTGTATTAATTCAAGGTTTTTTTTCTTAATTCAAGGCTTTTTAAAAGAACAAATATAGCTCAATAAGTTAGAGTACACGGAATATATATTCGCACGCTACTGATGCTTTGGCACTTCTGCTAAAATGAATCCAGTCTGTGGCCTTTGTGCTGTTCAGATTAACAGAACTGACCAACACAATGTGAAGCAGGCAAAAAGACCACCCCATGAGTTGTCTTTAAAAAGATTATAAACCCATTAACTGTGGCAGGCGGAGTAATTATCCATTGCAAGTTAAAAGCCGACTCACAGAAGTTTCCATCACTCAATAAAAGTCCCATTTTATTGTGTTAGCTGTAGAACTGCAATGACAAATTTCCGTCATCCGCAGTTAATACCAATTTCTCTTGATAAGAACCATTAAATTTGGTTGGATTTATCCGTGTGACTTGGAATTTATCCTGTGATGTTTAGAACGGCTTTGATTTTTCTCCAAACAAATCTTCTGTGCCAACTGAAATCTGCCTCTTATTTGTGGAGTCCCTCCAGTTTCAGACTTTTTTCATCAATAAAAACGAAACTACTCGAGACTTGAGGAAGAAAAAAAGAAAAGAAAATGAAGCTAATTTGTTGACAAGTGATGTAACACCATTCCCCACCTCCACTAAGAAATGACTTGCGTGGCTGACCAACTGTAAAAATGAAATTAATTATTTGAATTCTTATTCTCTTAATTTGATCATGGGCTAAGGGTTGAAATGATGGACCATAATGTTTAATAAAACTAAATTCAGTGCACAAAAGGTACTGTTTGTTATTGTATTTGATGAAATTAAAATTACCATTTTAACAGTACACAGAAAAATAGGCACTTTATTGTATAACTGCAGTATTCAGTACACATTTAGAACATTAGTCTTTTTTTACTTTCTGGCACTTATAAATGTGCCAAAAAGTTAGGCAGATTTAGAACATTAGTGATTTTCTTTCAAACTGTAAAGCCAAATCGTGTAATAGCATTATACAAGGTTAAATTTGAGACCTATTTTTCACCTAAATCCAGTACTCGTATTAAACAAAGAAATAGTTGACTACAAATAGCCCAAAATGTACTTAATTTTCAATTAAAATTCATTCATAAAGAAAATATACTAAAAAGTTTGATAAATTGAAAATTAGCTAAGAACAGAATTAGGGGCTAAATGTACCAAGAAATAGCTAAATTGGCAAACCTTGCTTCCTCTGAAGCTAGATTCTTCACACATACATGCATAACGCATCACTTGCTCAGTGTTGGAAAAAGATCTAAATTGGCATAGCTAAAAAAAAATTACTTTAATTCACCAAATGTTTGTCAGTCTGTTTTAGCAAAATTCAAGAACAGCAACTAATAATGGAGCATGTTTTTTTTCACTTTTTAAAATATTTTTCAGAAACTAAGAATGGGGTCTGTGTTTGTGCTCTCCCTGACAAGGATCTGACTTCCATGTACCAATCCATCTAAATAATACTAAAAGCCAGATTCCTTTTATCTTGTGACATAAGTAGCAAAAATGCATTGTAGCCAGTGTTATAGAATTATAAAGTTGACCCCATTTGGCCTTGCACAGGAACTAGTATCAACAAATTAAATATTTTAATAAAATAAAACTTAATTCAATTAAAACAAGATGAAATGTAGAAAATAGACCCATTTAACTACATAAAAGAATAGTGTAGAAATAATATCGAAAAATCTGTTTTGATCAAATTAACTCTATTTAATTTATCTGAATTTGCCCTTTGACTTTATTCAATTTTGGGGTCTGGATTCTACATTTAATCCAACGTTGTTTAAATACAAGATTATTCCAGATAAGAGACTTGAGGTTGTTACAACACAGCCTCCTGCAAGAAAAATTTCAAACTAGGAATACATCTGAATGACCAGGTTTGTTAATATAAATCCGATTATATTTATGTTTGAGATTTAATTGTCTAAATCTTAAATAATTGTTCAAGTCTTTATAAAAGATACCAATGAATCATTTAGTGTTATATTGCTATTCAAATCCGAATAGCCCTGGCCTTTGTGGTAATATTGAGTGATCTCCCTTTTACATCCATAATGCTGAGCCATATATATATATATGATGGGTATGGTTAGACAATGTGGAAAAGGAAAAAGAGTGAGAAAGCTTGTTACATCTCAAACATGTTTATTATGACGATAAATCTTTATGCATTTCGTCGAGGCTAGCGACGTCTTCAGAAGAAAGTTGAATATGGCAGAAGTCCTGCAATTATGCATCTAGCGATCCTGGATATGTGTGCTGTAGTGACAGACTGTTTTGTGTGTTTTTATGCTACAGATCTGGTATGTGTGTGAGGTACTTTTCTAGGAGGGGTCAATGTGTGGTGGGGGGGAGCAGGATGATTTTAGATGACTCTCAGCTTCAAAGCTGATGCTGGCTGATCTGGGAGATTGTCTGTGTAGATAACATTTGATTTATTGTACTTTGGTATCTTTGAGAGGTGAGTGTGTGGTAGGAAACTGATTCTATGTGTGTGTAGTAGGGAGATGTGTGTTTGTGTATGTCTATGTGGCCTGGCCTATGTTCTATCCGATGCCTTGTGTGTGTATGTGATTGTCTGTGACTGATTTTGTTTTGTGTGAGTATGATTTTAATTAGGGGTTTTGCAATTTGAAAATGACCAGGCCTCTGATGAATTGTCTCGCATTCGGCTATAAGCGCCGCCGCTAATATATATATATATATATTCTTTTCTGGTGTTACCATTAAACTCCTTATTAAATCTTACTGCTAGCAAGAATATTTCCATTCTGTGCGAATTCTCCATGGCAAGAGTAGTCTTACTGACCCATGAAATCACAAACGTAGTCGCAATGTTTGTGATTTCATGGGTCAGTAATGAAAACATTGCCCTACTCATGAGTCTCCGCTGTGGCTTGGCTACTTTAAAAAAAATGTAATAGAACCAAGAGATTCAGTGGGATCAGGGTGATCAATTGATTAAGAATATTCCCGTCAACCTGTGGTTTTTCAATTCGTGTTTCATTCAGCCAACAAAGTTAAAGAGGTATATGTATTTGGTCAAGTCTTTCCATAAGATATCTCCAAAAGTACTCCGAATGTCAATGAAATTGTGGAAGGATGGGCAAGGAGGTAAGGAAGAGTTAAATTCTTTGAGAGATTTTTCTTTCTTACATTTGTATACACATGATTGTCCACACAATATCTCCAAAAGTTCTCAATTTCACTGAAATTGTGTGGAAAACATGCTATGGAAGAAGCGATTCAATTTTTGGGGGGGGCAGATCAATGCACAATTATTTCCCCTAACAATGGCATTGGCAGAGTGCTTTTTAGTTTAGGTGAGGATACCAGGCATTTTTTTTAAAAAAAGAAAAAAGAAGTTCCAAATGGCATCCTCTGCGTTACAATATTTCAACTACTGAACAAGGAAAGAGGAAATGATTATTCCAAGATTTGTTTGAACAGCTGAAGTCATTCTGTGTGCTGCTGATGTAACATTTTGGATGATCCATTCAACAGCCTTTTTCAGATGTATAATCCATTAGGAACTAATTTTATAAAGATTTCATAAAATGGAGGGGGAGGGGTGCACATCCTCAGCAGGCACCCCACATCAAAACGTAGGATTTAAATGTAGTGTTTAGGGTTTTTGCTCAAAGAAAAACTGTCAGGTTACGGCCAGATTCCTTTAAAAAAAAAAAATTAAAAATTAAAAATACTGCCAAACTGGCATAAGCATTGAAAGTTCTATCTTTTACCCATGTCTGTTCTCAGATCCATGTTGATCTTTTTCTATCCCTTTGAGTTATTCCTAACATTGCTCTTTGATTCTGGGTTTGTTTTAACTCATTCCTCCCCGAAAATGAGACATTTTAAAAAAAAAAAATAACACTAAGAAAGAAAACACCCGCACTATGTAGCGTTTGTTAAATCAGCTCCGATTAGTCATATTAGTGGTTTGTAGGAGATCCATTAGAATCTCAACCAATCAAAATAAAGCTTACGAATCCATATGGGACACCTTTAACCTAGTTCTGTCTTCTCTTATCTATTAAAAGGTAAACGGAAATTTCAAATCTATCACCACGTGGTATTCTAGTGACTTTTGTGACTCGGAATCTGAGGGATTTTCGCATGAAAAGGCACAAACTGCTCTCAGAAGTATTTTACAACAGGATTCTGATGTTGATAGAATGATTTTGATTTGAGCGACTCCGATGTAGAAAATTACGAGCTTTTAAACAATGGAAATAGCGATCCATTGACTTGGACTGATCACTTGCAGAATGTAAACATTGGAGATTTTATGGACATTCCTGTACCAGATACCACTGAGCAATTTATAGATAATTTATTATTATTGAAAACAAACAAATGTTTGTTTTTTTAAATGAGAAAGATGGACTGACATATAAATAGTAATAAACAAACAAACCTTGCATTTAAATTTAAATCATACAATGCCAATCAATCGATAATACCGTTTTCTATTAACTTTTTGCTGGTTTTATTTCACCCGACTTAGTAATACATTGGGAATAATCACTGAAAATTTAGTATGTGTACATTTAATAAAAAGAGATATAGCAATTTATTTACTGCTCATCGTATTTTGGGGGTCAGCAACAGGCTGTTAGATTAATTTCAGGGCACAAAGCACATTGCTAGACGAAGGAGTCAAGAGAGAAATTTGATAAGTTCCCTGCCTAAGTGATTTTGTTAGTTTCCACGTTTCACATCCGTACATCATAACTGGTATTATACATTCATTTTAATCCTTTACATTTTAAGCATATTGGCAAGGTGCTTTGCAACCAATTGTAGAAACAATTCTATTTGTTTGTCAATGATATAGTTGGGACAATGAGTACATAAGCACTGGCCACGTTAGGTTATACATAGACCATGAAAGCAAAATAAAACTATGTATAACCTAATTTCATCAACTGATCTAAATAAATCTAAATCTTCAGCCTCTATTCTTAGGGTCGTTTTTTGGATGTTATTATTGAACAGGACGTAACTCATCTTCAACTGTATTTTGAGGCTTTCCCTACTTGGATCATTTATCTTTTGTAAACCAGATGAAGTTTCTGATATTGCAATGTCATCAGCATATCATAAACAGCTCAAATATTCTCCATCAATGTTTACACCCATTTTTCCTTCAAGGCTTGCTGTAAATTGTTTAGGTGACATTGTATCTCCTTGTCTCAGACCATTTCCAATTTCTATCTTTATGTAATCAAATTATTGCCGTGCCATTTTCGTATATTCTCAACAACTTCCAATTTTGGTTTCTTTAAACTCTTTACAGTGATACACATTTATCAAAACAATAGACTAGGTTTGAACCCCACCCCACGCATATAACAAAGACTTCCATGTACCAATAACTCCATTTTGAGCTATTCCTCACAAATAGTATGAATTGCATTACCTAAATTAAATAACATTGCTGATTTGATCTTCTTGATGCGATAGTCTTTCATCTTTGTGTCCTAAGTTGCATATCTGAAAAATATTTATTGAAAGAACTGTCTTCTCAAACCAAATTGACATCATGTACAGTTCTTTTTTGTTAATTCTTGTACTTCATTATCAAACCTCAAAATGCTTTAAAAATATGAAGGAAAAAAAAAAAAAAAAAAAAAAAAATCTGCAATTTTCTTAACTCTTTCCTCCCTGACAGCCTGCTCTAACAATGTGCCTGTGTGCCCTTAAACTAATTTAACAGCCTGTGGCTGAACAAAAAATACAATGGGCAGTAAATAAATTGCTATATCTCTTAATATTAAATTTATGCTTACTAAAAGTGATTATTCCCAATGTATCACTTCCAAGTCCAGTGAATTAAAACCAGCATAAAGTTAATTGACAAAGGTATTATTATCGATTGATTTGCATTGTTATGATTTAAATTTGTGAACAATTTAAACGCGTTTTTTTTTTTTTTAGTAATTTCTTTGTTGTTGCCCGGGTAATAATGCAAATACGAGATCACGCTTTTACGCTGGATCAAGGCACGAGTGAAATTTATTATCACGCCTAGGAGGCGTTATCAGGGAAGAAAGAGTTAAACAAAACTAATTATACAAGGTTTTTAGATAATTAAAAATAATCCGAGAGAAAATCTAAACAAAAAATAAAATGAACACTTTCATTTTTTTAAAGTTATCTTTATTGACATTTTTACAAAATTGATAACAGAGTTGCAACAATTAAACCATGCAGAGGTATGACATGAAGTGGGCATCAAAATAAACCAACAATTGATGTCGAGAAGTCTTCAGTGAACCGCAAGATTTGAAAATCATAAGGCAAGAAATGGGAACAATAAGTAATCATTAGCCCTAATTTACTATTTACAATTTTTTTTAAATGTAGTCTCGATCTTCAATCTACAAATTAAACTGATGCAGATAATCAAGGTCTGACCGGATATTATCAATAATACTGCTTAATCATTAAAAAAAATAAAAATAGAAACAGTAATTAAGTACAATCGCATATCAAATATATAAACAATTGCCAAGTCAATTTGGAGTCACTAACATTAAAACTCATAAATGGTATACAGACATTTTAATCCAACTACTAAGACTCAAAAAATTTTTTTAAAAAACAAAATAAAATTGAATGAGTCATTTCTGAATGTTAGTAATTTTCAATGACTATTTTGGCATTTGTTTACAGATTTCAAAATATACAAAAAATGTCTATATAAAAAATTTTTTTTTTTTTTTTCTCTCATTTCAAAAAGTACTTATCTATGACATCAAAAGCTAAATATATTTTTTGCCCCCGTCATTAGCAAGATGAGAATGCATGTTTTAATAATTCAACTATATACAGACCAAAGCACAGTCCAGTAAAGAAAAAGATAGACATAGGAGGAGGAGGAGGAAGAGGAGTAGGAGGAAGAAGAGTAGGAAGATTCTTAGAAATAATGAGCAAGTTGAGACTTGGTGGTCCATCCAGGCAGCTGCACATAACATCTCCCAACTATTTATCTAGGAAGATGGACAAATGAGGAGGAGGAGTGAAGTGGAGGAGGGAGGAGGAGGAAGAAGAGGAGGAGGAGAAGGGGAAGACAGAACAAGCCAAACACACATTTGCTCAATTCGAGATTTACTAAGATGGGAAAATGAGAAAAATCAATGTCTGTCGGAGATTTTTTTTCTTCTTTTAAATTTACATAAACACATTAACCATCCTAGAAAATTAAAAAATCTTTCAGGCACTTCAATGTTTTGAAGACAACACTGCTGAGGAGTTCCTTTTATGATTTTCTAGTGTTCTTTCTTACAGGGGAAGAAGAAAAAAAAAAAAAAAAAAAAAAAAAAAATTACTATTTTCAATATAGCAATCACAAAGAGCATATACAAAATGATCAAGATAGATGCCTTTCTTTTATATAAACCCAGCAGTTTTGAAGATCCTGAAGTATTTCAAGCTTAGCTATGAAGTTAGTATCTATCTTTTAAAAAAGAAAAAAAAAAAAAGAAAGATGTATTTATACAGGTTTCAAAAGGGACTATTGTTGGCCGCAGTCTTCCTCTACTCCGAGCTAGTTCAGGTTAAAAGAGAAATTTTGTACATATCTTATTTCTTTGAATCTTGTAGATGCTGAGAGCAACTCGTCACCAAAGTGGAGGTTTCATTATTAACCAGCAGACACCGTGCAGCAGACTCACCCTTTCGATCCGTACTAAAACTTCAGTCTTGGTCATTGGTTGCTAATAACTCTTTTAAATGTGTACCTGCATCGGAGCTGCACATCAACGGCACTCTAATCTACCTAAAAAGAAATGAAATCATTTAGTTACACTGAAAAAGACGGGGCTTTCTTCACATCTGAGAGAGGGGAAAAAAAAGTTTTTAACAGCACCTTAAAAAACAAATTAAAACAATCTATTAACAATTACTGTGAACATGTAATTCCTATAAGCACCGTTATGCATATATAAAATGTGGCCTTCAGATTTAGGTTATAAATACCATTAGTTATAAAAAAAAAAAATGTTTTAGAAAGAGGAAGGGTATAACTAATTCCTTACCTCCTCCCATAATTAAGGAAAGGGGTGGGAGTGGGGAGGCAAATGTTTTAAATTTTTGAAATGTTTAAAAATACTTTCTACAAGAGGGAAAAGAAGCAAATCTGCAAAATATATAATGAAAGCAGAGCAGCAGGTTTGTGACATTATATACATAGGAACAAAAGAACACTTGCCATGCAATTTCCAACTATACATACGGAATAAGTGATGCGATTTGAGCATTGGAAGGCATATCCAAACGTAGCTCACAGGGGGGCTGGAATGGACTGCAGATGAAGATTTAATTCTGAGCTAGAACGGAAGGAATACAAGGGAAAAAAAAAAAAAAAAAAAAAAAAAAAAAAATATTGTATAACCTTGAATGCTTTGTTGTAACAACTCAGCACCCCACCCCCATCTAGTAGCGAGTGCCATTTTAGAAATAAGCCGCATTGCAAACTGGTAGTCAGAAAACATTAACCTTTAGCACTTTGCATTCTTTTTCAAGGGTGCCAAGATTTTGTGCATTTAGTAACTTTGAAAGTCTAACTTGTGTCTAGTCATGTATGACTGAAATGACACAACTCAACCGCACTATTGTTCGTAGGAGTTGCCTGTAGTGACAGAACAAACTTTTTGCCCAATAAAGTCGCCTACAGAGTGCTAATGGTTAACAAGGGTGTTTAGTGTTTAGTGTCTCCATTCACAAAAACATACAACAGGTATGATGAGGGAAGTGAAGAAGTGAACCATGAATGAATCTTTTTTTTTTAAACTGAAAATTTAACAAACCTAGTTTTATACAGGAATTTTAGTGGGCAATAATAATGGCGACTGCTGTTCTTTTATCGATTGGTTTATAATAATATAATATGTGGTAAAGATCTACACCTGTTAACCAAGTTGAAAAAAAAGAAACAATTTTTTTTTTTGTCCCTTTAATCCATTAGACCTTAATAATCTTCCTAGAAGTTGTTAGATTTTAGAAAAAAAATGTTTAAGGTTTTACAAGGGGGGGATTCTATTTACAATGCAAATGCATGGTAAACTGCCAGTCTGTTGTAAGGAAGTGAGGCTTCAAAGTATTCGGTTACTTCCCTTATGAGACTTCTTTGATATTTTAATGATTTTTCTGTGCTTTCATTAAGGTTTTATGGTGCGGGGCTGCACATGTACATGTCCACCAAGGAGTGTGCAAGGTGGCGCCACCCACCAAAAAAACCTTAATAAAAATACAGAAAGATAGTCATTAGAATATCAAAGAAACCTAATTAACCTTCAAGAGAAGTAACAACATGCTTCGAAGCCCCACTTCCATACAATGGAATGACGGTCCCATTTACCATACAGTTACATTGTAAATAGAACCGCCCCCTCGTAAAACCTTAAAAACCATTTTTTCTAAAAATTAATAACTTCTAGGAAGAGTGTTTGGGTCTAACAGATTAAAAGCACAAAAAATTACTGGCAAAAAAACATTTGCTTCTATTTTTTTTCCCGACTTGGTTAACAGATGTAGATCTTTACCAAAACTGCTCTAAGTATTGACCAATTAGGTATTTCCGCAATCTAATAAAACATCCCATCTAAAATTGAACGTTTCTTGCCTTTTCAGGTTCTAAAATATACAGAGATCAAGTAAACAAAATTCAAATTGGCAGTTAAATACCAGAAATTTTGCCTATTTTAGTGGAGTACTCTCTCTAAAGTGAGGACAGCTTAAATGTGAAAGATTTCCCCGGCTGAACCTAAAAGCATTGATGACAGATTGAGTGACTTAACTAACCCAGTTTACATCTAAGGGGGTCGAAGTGGGAAAGTAGATACTACATACCCATCTAATCTGCCATCTCTTCTCATCATTTCTTCCCTAGAACTGCTACCAGATCTTTCACGAGAGTCCCTTCCTTTCCTAGAGCTACTTGCTGAACGACTTCTTGAATATCTTCTAGAATTAGGTTTGCTTTTGCTTCTTGATCGAGAACGAGATCGTCTGCCATATTTGCTGGAATGCCTGCTAAAAAATATAATAAATTTCTACAGAGATATGTAACAGTAACTAATGCTATTGTGTCTCTCACATTACAAGTACACACTAAACCCATTAACTGAAATGTCAGTCACTGCAGTAACAGTAATAACCATACTCTTCACCAACCTGCCACAGTTAATGGGTTAGACACACATGTTACATAAAAATATGCAAACTGAAAATTAACAAAATGACCGAAGTAGCAACACTTGTATTAGTGACTGCAGCCAACCACCATTTGAATAGTGCCTTCAGAAAAACATTTTTCACAGTAACTGATGTTAAAGGGGAGTCAACATTTTTTTTTTTTTTTTTTAAATACTAAAGGCTCTATAAATGTCCAAGCACCACTAATTGAAAGATACCATTCTGATAATGTCTCTAGATTATGTTAAGAAACTTGTATCAAAGTCTTCAAATGTATCAATTTACAATATTGAAGTTAAAATTTCACTATGAAGATCAATCCCAAGGGCTGACAATCAATCATGTGATTATCAAAGTCTTGCAAGTACTTAAGAGGAAGAAGAGATTCCAAACCAGTTTCCCTTCTTGGTAAACATATTGAAGCAAGTCACAAAAAAAAGGGGGGGGGGTTCTTAGTAATTATATATGAACATTTATCTCTTACCTAGAGTATCTAGATCTGGAACGAGAGCGAGATCGCTTGCGGGAGTCTGACCTTCTGGAGTGTGAACGAGATCTTGAGCGAGAACGCTTACCAGACCTGAAAGCAAAAAGGAAAATGAGCAAAAAACGTAGAAGACACTTCCCGACAACTTTACTAGAAAAAAAATATTCATAATAAAAAAACCAAGAATTCACTTTTTCAAAGTATTATGAAGGTTACATTTGCTAAAGTTTGGAAGAAAAAAAAAAAAAAAAAAAAAAAAAAAAAAAAAATTCTAAAAATGAAATCCAGATATTTACTGACAGTTTACATTAGTCCTATTGAAAAAGAAAAAAAATACTTCATCTAAGTTTCTTCACAAACAATGTTATCTACCCACCACAATTTCAAAGCCACATGAATTTGTCACTTAGACTAGGTTTATCACAATCTTGTGACACATGGTATACATTTAAGATTAGATCCAACTGCTATTGTGCAAGGGTTAGCAAAGTAATCACAGACTTCACTTCGTATCCCACTGTTGCAGTCTTGTGTAAGACTAAGCTAAGTACAGTTATCCCTTGCCATTCACAAGGCTTAGTGGCACCAGGGGGCCGTGAATGTGTAGTTTAGTATAGTATAACAAATTTTTTGTTTAAAGTTAATGATTTACAATATTTCATCTAAAAAAAAAAAAATTAATTTGTTTACAATACAGGGAATTGAATGTCTAAAATACTGTTCGACTAACTGATTCATGAGTGTAAACATTAAACAAGTTCAAGTTCAAAACCAGGTTTATATTGCCTACATAAATAATATTTAGTTTATGATTACCTACAATATTTCTTATTAATAACAAAGATTATTACAATGCATTTATGATTTCTTAATATTTTCACATTTGATTTATACTGTATAGTGTATTTTCTATGATGTGTTTTTATGCGGTATGCTGCAAGTCCCAAAATACTCACATTAAATTATTCATGGCTAAACCACAAACTACACTTATTTTACTAGAAGTCCAGTACTAACTTGTGCATATAAGTTAGACTTTTGATAAATATCTTCCAAATGTTTTAGTGAAAAAGAAAACAGTTCATTTATGCATGTCTGCACCAGAATATTAAAAGGTTTGGTTGTGATAAAAGAGTCAAAAGATATGTTTAAAAAGCAAACATTTATTGCTCTCTATGAACAATTGACCTGACTCACCGTCTGCTTCGACTCCGACTGCGAGAACGCTTCCTTCGATCACGACTGTGGCTTCTGCTACTACGATGATTTCGGCTAGGACTTCGACTTTTACGTTTCTCTTTTTCCCTTTCTCCAAGTTTTTCTTGTTCACGTTTCCGCCGTTCTTCCCGCTCTTTTTCTCTCTGAGCTCGTCTTTCTGCAACACTTTTCTGGAAAATTCAAAATTATGTCGTTTTATTAGTTAAACAAAACTCGAAACCAAATAAAGACAGGAGTGTGGCTCTCAAAGAAAGAAAATGCGGTTATCAGACCAAAGAAAGTAGGATTGGTCTTCAAATTAATCAACTGAAACAAGTCACAGCAACAAGACCAAATCATCGTCTAACATTGAAATGTTAAGTACTTCATTTATTTGTACTTTATTAAGATAGACCACTTAAATTTTAACTTGAGAAATGTTTATTATTTGATTTTTATATAATGAATTTTTACATTTTTTAATTGCAGAATAAGTTCACGTAATTATGTAACTGAACTTTTTCCAAATACTGTGGCAAGTAGGTATTTGTGCGAGTTCTTAATCTTTTAAAAAGCAGACAATATATATTTTAAGAGAAAAGATTTAAACTTTCTCAGATTCAGCAAAAAGGATTAAAACACTTAGTACTTTTGTAATCTAATCTACAATTAGATGAACAAAATAATTGATAATTTAGTAATGCAAATATACCATTAGGATCACAATTATGATTTTTCTTCATATAATTAAAATTCTTATTGCCTTACCTTAAGGTCTTCCAGTTTTTCTCTGATTGTAATAAAACCAAGATGCAATTTGCCACCAAAGTGATCTGCAAGTCTTCGATCATTGTCATGAATGCCGAGATAAGCTGAGCACACTTCACACACACGCAGTTTCTGTTGTTGATAGCTGGAGGCAGGCATAGAATTTCTATACTCAATCTAAAAAGAAAAAATTTTTTTAAATTGAATTTTAAAAAAAAAATAAAATAAATCTTAGATTCTAAGATTTTTAGAAATAAACATCAACAAAAAAAAA
>VCCN01007341.1:1226246-1249657 GCA_006491835.1 Architeuthis dux
GCAGGGAACTTATCAAATTTGTCTCTTAGGGAGGAAAGACTTAAGAACAATTAGGTTTGATTTTGTTTAATTTATATAATAATAAATGACAATTTAATTAGGTATCATTTTTCATTAAAAATATTATATGGTCATGATTAGAGTACTTACATATTTGTTTTTATTACAGCGCTTCTATGATAGCCTATAGATAAAAATTATGTATATTTTTAGATGCATTTAGAAATATTTTTTGGACAAAGACCAAATGTACACTACTAGAAAATGGGTCCCGGATTCGTCTGGCAAAATCCTAAACAATTTTTTTTCTGAAACTTGGAAATTTTAAACGCTATCATGGTTGTATTATAATTTTTAATTTAAGTTTTTCCTTGAACTTTGATTTAATTTGAAAATATTTTTTTCAATTCACAAAAACCAAAGTTGTTATGAATTTTGTTTGAATCTTGTGACATAGCTAGATTCCAGTTTTTTTAAGTTTTAAAATGTACTCTATTCACATTTCACACTGAACTAAATGCCACAAAAAGCTGGACCACAAAACTAGGATAGTGCCTGAAAAACATCACCATTAATTTGCTCTAAGTGTTCAAAATTATCTACGGTAAACTTAATCTGTAGTTTTATATCTTTAGTACAGATCATTTATTCAAGAATTTTACATTAAAAAAAAAAATGTTAGTATTATGATAAATATTGTTCAACTGGATAATCCAGAAACTGACAAAATTTGGATATCAAAAACCCACATCCGGCACATTGTTAAACTAGATATCTGGCTGAGCAAAAAAATAAAAAATAAAATAAAAATGATGATGATCATACCTCTGCTTGACCTTTTTGTTTCTTTAATTCTTCTACTTCTTCCATAGCCTTTAAAGATTCATCAACAAGTCCCTCAGCACCAGCAGTTTCAGCTTTGGCCAACTTTGTACCAATCTGTTCACAAAGCTGGTGAATTATTTCAGCCTAAATACAAAACAAAATGTCATGGTTATAAAAAAAGCATTTTAATAAACCATCCTGCAATATCAATTTTTCTTTTTACAACTCATTGCTATTGCAATGTTAACTACCTGGTAAACAAGGAAAACCATTTTTTTTAAGAGTCACTATTCTTTAAACTTTAAAAAGGGAAAATTATTAAAAATTTGATTTCTGACTAAAAAATTAGTACTTGAAATAATTAGCTTTAGTCAAAACATAGTATTTCAAAAATTAAAAATTTTCTTCAAGGGATAGGATTTTACTTTGTAACAAAGCCTTGTGCAAAAAGGGCAAAAGATTAATCAATTGTAAGTACCTTAAAGTCCAAATTAATAAAAGTTTAATTTAGTAGAAAGTAAAGTGATTGTTATCTACATTCGACTATTCAAAGTATTATGGATATCAAACAATGCCAAAAAGTTGTACAAACCTTCTGGTTGGCTTCTTCACTGAGTTCCTCTTGAGTTTCTTTAAGACGACGTTTGGCAAGCTCTGTTTTGCGATCACATTCAGCAATGAAGGACTGCAAATGTTCCATGGCCTAAAACAAAGAAAAATGCATTTTATTTCATGAAGTGGGTCAGGTATTTGACAGTTTTAATATAGCATTCATAATTAATGGCCAAACACTACCAAAATATACAAACTTTTCAAACAGTGGAGTCAAATTATTTACTAACTTTACTAAATGTTTTTTCTTCATCCACAATATTGTATAAAACATGCAGGGACAAATATTTTACTGAAATGAGATTTCATTAACAAAATCTGTTAATGCTGAAATTCAGCCATTTGTCTTAATTATATTTAAAATGAGAATCTAATATGGAATATGAAATTTTATTCACACACCATCAGATATTGTATTTGTGTATGTGTAATATGCATACAATTTGTGAAGTAAACTGCTTAAAATCTGACATTTGAAGTTTATTTTGAAGGTCTCAATATACATGAAAGATGGCAAATATTGGTACTGCAGGTGAATTATCTTAACCAATGCAACAAAGTGCACACTAGCAGTTATCTAAAACACTCAGGTGCAATTTAGTCAACACCTAGAAATCAGGCAGTTTCTCTAATGAACCGTATATATAACTTACATTTTCAGTTAAAAAAGATTCAAGAATAAAAACTAATGTTAATACATGTTTTAATTTAATTACATATTTTATTCTCACCAACCAAGTACTTTTTGCACCCCCCCCAAGAGGAACTAATTTCTACAAATAACCAGATTCACTTTAGAGTTATCTATAACTGCTTATACATATAAACAAGTGCAACTAAATATTCACCATATAAATACATTGCAGCACAAGTTTGTTATTTACAATTAAATGCTAACCAATCTGTATGTTGTTCAAGCCAATGTCTAACATTCAAAAAGGAAGATTTTTTATAATAAAAGAAAAATAGATCAGGCATATCTTTAATTAGCTATTACAACTCATCATAACTTGTTTTGATAGACTGTTGTAGTATCCAAATAAACTGTAAATAACAATGCAAACTTAAAATCCTATGAAAAAGTGATCAAAAGTACATTTTGTGTTAAAATAACCAATAAGTATTAAGGCCACATCAGTAATTGCAGTGGTTTATGTTTGCATAGAATAATGATATATAATATATATAGTATGCTATATTTTAACAATTTATTAGTGGGTCTCAAGATAAAGCTGAATGCTTATTTAAAACTAAAAGTAAAATGAAAATTAGAATTTAATTAAAAGGGTTACTTACATCAATGTCATAGTAATAGTCTTTGCCTTTAGTCGCTTGTTCATAATCAGCTCTCAGAGCCAAATCATGAATTTTGGGGCATTCTCCAAGGTCCATGCGCTGCAAAGATAACAAAAATTTGAGAAATTCTAAAAATTAAGGAAAAATAAAAAGGGAGAAAAAAAAGAAGAGAAAAAAAGAAAAAAAAAGCAAATGATCACAATATTAAAAACCAGTTCCTAAAACCCCATTGGAATACTTGGATATCACTGTGGGATCTTTCTACCTTTTATTGAATTGTGAGCAACCTGTTCACATTCCCACTTCCAGTCTTGAAGAAATTAAACCCTACAAAATGTTTTGGGTTCAACATTTCATTCTCTCAAATGTCTAACTAGAATCTTTAAGGTTTTTATTGGCATAGTCTCCAAGAAATAAAATCCACTTACACATAAAAAGCTGCAACGTGCCCACCTTAAAAGATCGGTAGTAAATCAGAAATATCATGCATAATATAAACACTACACTAACATTTTTAATCCAACAAAAGTTACAAGCCAAACACTAACCCCAAAGTATCATCATCATGACAAAAACAGTTGATAGTGCTACTCACATGTAGTAAAAAGCACTGAATTAATAGCAATTTGCTAGTACCAAGAAGACTCCATCAAACCTGTAGCAATGGTTTACTGAAATGAAGACAAAGCAACCCTGTTCTAATGATCAAGAAAGTAAACATGTAGCAGTAGGGGTTTTTCCAGCATGACTTAGCAGCTGGTAGTTAAAAATTAATCCTTTAAAAAGAGGTAACACTAATAACTACAGAAATAACTATTGCTGACAATTTCACATGTAAGAAAACTAAGCAGAAACACAAAAATAATTCCTTATTTTAGTAACAGGTAAGACTTTCTTCTCTTGAAGAAGCAGCCTTGTTCTAAAAAGGTCCCAGGAAAAGAAGTTATGAAATTACAACTGTGGAGAGTGTATTTGCATCTATTGTTTTTAACAGTTTGTTGGAATTATTTTAGACTGCCCAGATGCCCTTGCCATGCAGGAAAAACCCTAGAGATCAAAACTATTGAGTGAAATACTTCAAAACAAAAAGGAATCACATGGAGTTATACATTTTAGAACAGGAATATTTTTTACAAAAACAATATTACTTGTGAGGAGGGAGGAAAAAAAAAATGTGCACACGCCCACTATGTTAAAATGCTAGAACTCAACTTTTATAAGTTTTTAATACAAGGGCAATCGTCAATAGTCAAAAATGAATCCTTTCACAGACTACCTTCAATCAATGCCAGAGTAATTTGTGTGTTATTGCATATTATGCATTTACACAAATCTTAAATGGACTTATGAATGTTTCTAATAGTATCAGCCATTTGCAATATTTAAAATTATCTCAAGTGGATCATTAAAATTCATAGGAAACAAGTTATATAACGTTTGTACTAATGAATTTAAGGAAGTTTTTAATTTGTTTTGGGTCCCCCAAATTACAATTTTATTGAAGGTTTTTTTTAATACTCCATATTGTCATTCAACTCTTTGAGGCACATTTTTTCTTCCACTGAAGTACTCTGCCATCTGTTGATCAAAATGGTGAGAGAATATAAGCCTCTGTGCTTCTAGATATATGAAGATAAATGGTGGTATTAAATTACCCACCACGCAGATACCAACATTTCAGGTAGGTTAAAAATTTAACCCACAATACTTCGAGTTAATAGGAAGCTCAAGTAATCGTGCCTACCTTTTGCCACATGGGGGGCTTTGGAGGGTAAATATTTTAGAAAAACATTAAGATCTCAAAAAGGAACAGCATGTAGTAAAATAAGTCCTACTATAAAAATGATTCATTAAAACGTTCAATATTTCAAATCCCACAACTAAAAGGAGAGCTAGTTTTCTGGTTCTGAAAGTGCATTGGCACAACCACTAACAACAACTACGTACCAAAATCAGCCTGACGAATTGTTTGCCCAGCCTTAATTAAAAACAAAAAACACTCACCGTGCTAGACAGTATGTCATGGGGACAGCATCCAAGCAGGAAACTCTTACATACCCGAGGGTCATCGAACTTCACCTTGTATTTGTTGTTTTCTCCTAAAAGCAATCCAGCATAGCCACAATTCTCAGTAACAGAAGAAGCAAACAGTCAAAATACAGATATTCACATGATAATCAAAAAAGAAACAAAGCCCTATGAAGGAGAGAGAGAGAGAGAGAGACAGAGAGAAGAGAGAGAAAAAAAAATATCCAAATCCTGCAATTTTTTTTAGATTGTTAAATTCTGATAAGAATTAGAGTAAGGAAAGAAAGGAAAGGGACAATGGAAAGGGAGGAGATATGAGATTGAATTTATTTTTTTTATGGAATTAAGAGCAATCTTTTAAGTAGTGCACAGACGTTTCAACTGACACAATTATACAAAACTGGTGAAATAATGAGTCAGGGAGATATGCAGCAATGGTGCATTGACAAAGATTGAGACAAGTGCAATAATTTACTATAAAGAAAAAAAAAGAAAAAAAAAAATTCTACCACTTATTCACTAGCAATACATTGGTAACATGTAACAGCAGCATTCAATTTTCAATACTCTATGATATCAAGAAAATAGAAAGGTAGCTAACTTCTTTTAATTCATTATCTATGATGAAAAAAAAAATATTCTAAGTATTTTTTGCAGTAGTAGAGACCCCCTTTCATTTTAAAAATACAAGGTCTTTATTACTTTTTGTTACACAAAAATATCATAGAATATTGGTATTTACATATTTTAAGGAGGAAAATTCTTGAATGAAATAGTGCTATAAAAAGTGCATTTAAAAGAAATCTTTTTTTTTTAATAACCCAGCCATTAACGGCTGAATGAATAGGACTTTGTTAATTTTTTGTGAAGAGAAAACAAGAAGCTTTGACTGAATCCATTCAATAAAATTAAAGATTTTTTTTCTTTTCATGCTGAACATGAAGAAACAAAGCTTTTGATTTAAACAGAAAATTGCTGATATTTTTCAATTATTAAAATTGATAAATATTTTGACAATGAGTACAAAAACAGGATAGAAAAAAAATGTAAATATCCGAAATACGGAAATAGTCTTTTAAGACGCTCCATTTGAATTCAGTCAAATCTTATTTCCCAGTTTATATACTGCAGAACAACACTCCATCTAAGAGGAAAAAACAGGTTAAGCCTTAACCCGTTCACAAGCAGCTTACCCAAAAGAATATTTTTAAAAAGTAAATAGAAAATAAAATTCAGTGTTGACTGATAAATTGATTATCTCTAAAAGTTAGAATAAAGTGTAAAGTGAGGAGGAGGATGAGGAGAGTTATGACATATGTCCATATAGACTGGCATTACACTTACGAACACGTGTTGAGTTTCACTGAAAAGAACCCTGTAAAAGGAGGTGTCTGCAGTCTGGTAACATCAGTGGTTGATATCCACGAGACTATTGCCAATCTATACTTGAATATGTCTATAGTGAAGAGGGGGCAAATGAAGCTGCTTAAATGTGAAAGGGTCAAAGTTGATTACTTAAGAATAGTTCTTGTATCCAAAGCATGATGACATTGACATGTTTTGTGACAACTTACCAGAACTTGATCAGGGCACCATGCTTCCTCAGCATTCATCATACAACAGAACAGCTAGAGTTTTGTAGCATAAGTTCATTATTTACTAGAGCAGCAGAATTAAGTAGCATAAAAGTCAACAAATCTATTGGGGAGTTTTAAGCTAAATTCATATGCAAAATAATTATACAAATACGAAAAAGTGTCAAGTGAATTGTATTTATGGATAACTTCTTTAGATCATGCAAAATATCTACAAAGTACTATTAACTAAAAACAATTTTCTATTTAAAAATACCCACTTATTTGGTTATAAAGTTATTTTATTCTAACCTATCTCTGTATTCAATCACAATTTTATGATTTTCTAATATCGATAACATGTAATAGATTTTTTATAATTTAAGCTTTAAAAGATATAAAATTTTTCAGTAAAACTGAATTAATATTAAAATATAAAATTAGCTGACAATTGTAAAAAGGCAAAAAACTAAAACCTAAATGTTTTTTTTTAAGTAATGTAAAAATTATTAAGTATGCAGATGGTTTGGCCAAATCCAGAAGACCATCAAAGTGGTATGCCTAACATTGAGCCAGTACATAAATTGGGAAATAATTTACTGATAACAACTGATAAACAGTCGCCAGGTCTGTCTATGATGAAGCAAACAATTACATATATCAGTTTACTGAACATAAGTAAAATTAAAATGCTAGTTTTCTTCAAGTTAATGGAAAGGGGGTGGAATAATAAAAAAAATCTTAAACAAAGTGCACAAAAATAGCTGTACACCAATATCCACTGAGCAGATACATTATATTATACACACTGCGAATTATACACACTGCGAATTATCCATTTTTGCAACCGCAAAATCCCCACCTATTGCCTCCAGCGAATGGTGGTTTGGCTTCAACCTGAACCCTCACCTGAAAAAAGATTGTCCAGCTCATCGCTTCCCGGGTTTTTACACAAAAGAAAAAGAAACTAACTACATAAAAATTATTTGGCAATACTTCACTTACAAATTATAAGAAACAAATTACCTAGGAATAATTTTAAAAAATTAACTTTAATATTTGTTTAAATTGTAGCCAGACATTTACTGATACATATAGATATATACATATCAATTATTTATCAAGGAGAAAAAAAGGTTCATTGGACAATACAGTGTTACATGCCAATTTACAATTACACTGATAAAAAAAGAAGGACCAATTGATGGACCAACATAGTAGTAGTGGTAGTAGCAGTAGTTGTAGCATAACAGTCATTACGTGGAAATAATGCAAACAAGGATCCTCTGGAAATAGTTATGAAATTGAACTCACGGCTTGGGATTCACCAGCTTTGCAATACTGACTTGATAACACCACATAACATTCTCCCCTTTAAAAATAGGGATTGACATTAATAAATAAGGTGTTCAGACATAAGTTGGGCAGCAACTTTATACAAATACATACCTAAAAACTAAGAAATCCGCACTAGAAAAATCAAACCAAATATCATGTTAATCAAAAACAAACGTAAATAACAAGAAAACAATTTATGTAGATATAGATTAAATACGGAACGTTTTAACAACGGCTACACGGATTTTTTTCAAGTTAAAAATTGGGGAAGCCCTTTTATAACGATAAAAGAAAGGAATAAACAGAATTGTCAGTACACTTAAATTGTGGATTAAATAGCTCAATACAGTAAGCTAGTAGTTAAGAGTTATTTGGAACCTAGTGTAGGAAGTCATTAGTATTCACACTAAAAACTATTTCATCAGGAATCCTTCAGCTTAATAGAAAGAATTAGAACACAAAAGTATCAAACTATTTTGATTTCAATCAGAATTCCTGATCAAGAATCATGCTTCTAAAATTATTACCTAACTTCTAAGAACCTCATGTAGATAAGAACTAAGTTTAAAAAAAAAAAAAATCTTACAGACCGTAAGTTAGGTAACTGCATGCAGACAGTTAATAGTTACATTTACAAAATTGAAAAGCAAAACTAGATAAAAAATAAAAGATAAAATAACCTGAGATTAAAAGATTCATAAAATGAAAAGAATTCTCAATACAAGTATAGATATTTTAATTAAATTTTTTTATTTTTTATTTTTTTTACAATGACTAAGTAAAAATATTTAATGGTGAAAAACTTCAAGTAAACCTAGCCGTTTATATATCCGGTTTGACGTGAAATTTAATAAGAGACTCCATAAGTTTAAAACTGAATTATTACTATTTTAGCCGTACATATATCGAAAGTAATAAATAAGAATTTCAAGTTTAAGTAGATAAACAGAAAAGATTCAAAACATACCATAATTTTTTTAAAAAAGGTTACAAGATAATATTCATAAATAATTGTTCCAATAGATATTTAGAAAATATAACTTCCAATTTACTTATAACTCATTTTCTTTAGCTGGTTGGTAATTAAGCCTAAGTTTGTTTTTTCAACCATTTAGTAAAGAATCGTCTCACTGGTTCAACTGTCTTATCTAGGTGAATAATTTTATAAATATTTGTAGGAGATATTTTTTATTACATTTTATTACCTTATATTCGGAATCTAATTTTTACATCATAACTACTTACAATTTTCACAAAGAAAAAATGAATAGAAAATAGTTTACAAGCCAAATTTGATTAATAAGATTAGGCATGAACTAAGCTTTTGTAAATTTATTAACATTTTAAAATGCAGATATTTTCACAGGCTATATTAACATTTTCAGAAGATGGTCTGACTTAACGGCATTTATCTAATCAGACTTGATGGATGAGGAAAGAAAAAAGGAACATAAACTAATCTTATTTAGCTTCCACAAAGGAGGATTTGCTGGCTAAAAGTCACAAAATGAATGCAGAAAACCATTCACTTTGAAATAAGAAAATTCTTAAAACTCAGAACCAATTTTACCACAATACAAAAAGAAACTCGGGTAGCATCAATAGTTTGCTCAAGTTGCAAGAGGGAGTAATAAATAGAAGGCAGTCTAGTTAGCAATAGCTGGGTAGAGCTAGGAGGAAAAATAATTAGCTTTAATCACAAAAAGCACTGTAGCAGAAAACACTGACTTAAAAGCATATTGTGGTCAAGTTATTTAGAAACCAAAGCTCTCACACCAAGCCACTATATAACAGCAATTTAAAAAGCATAAAAATTAAGATTTGATTGTAGACATGAAAATCTGGGATAAAGTCAAAATCACTATATTAAGATCATTAATAATGTTGAAGATAGATACAAAAGGTAAGGAGTCATTTTTAATACAAAAACCATGCTTGAAAATGGCACAAAGAGGGAATTTAGTCTGCACTATCATATCAAGTCAGTGTCATTTCATATCTAAATTATATTTTCAGAATAAAAAATACATTTTTGAAGTTCAGTTTACCTTATTGCATAAAGAGGGACCAGTTAAGCTAAACCCAATCATTTTAATTTGCAAATTAGAAAAATCTTAAACATATCACCTCTCCATGCAGAGAGCAGTTTAAATCTTCAATTAAAAAAATTCTTGTAAAATTTATAATCCCAAAATATACAATTTTCTGCTGAAACCATAGGTTCTATCAATAGGAACAAGATATGCTAAAAATAATCGATCAATAAATCTCAAGCTACTAATTGAAAAAACATACTTAAGTGTTGTAGCCTTAAAAAGGATGACATATGGTCCTTAAAGACAGGGTTTGAGAAGCAATTAATTAGTAAGCAGTAATACTCCAGCTGAAGGCCATACATGCATTAAAATTTCAAGCTGAACACCTTAGTTAATCTAAAATTAAATTTATACTTAGTGCTCTCTTGAAACTATTTAAATTGGATATTTGATTTAAATGACAATTTGGAAAGAGAAAATATAGATTAAAAGCCATAAAGTCTGTTAAAGCAGAATCCTTCACATTTTTCATTTTCAAACTGTAAAACTGATGAAAGAGAAATTTCATATTGGAAGGAACTTTTCCACTCAGTAATTTAAGATAATACTACGGGTAAGTCATAAAAAAGATTTCCTTGAGTGAGATAAGGGAATGTAAATTGATTTTAAGCTTTTTCTGCTTAGCCATAACCACACAACATTACTGGATTGAAGTTATATATCCTGATGATTTTAGTGCTATCAATTATGAAAATCTTTTAAGTGAAAGCTCAAATGACTCATTTGTATAATTACAAATAAGACATTCTATAATGTAGAAAAATACATGTTAAATTCACACTATATTAAATAATTTTGTCCGATATGTAAAATTTATTAGTTGAGAGCCTATATTTACCCAGCGCCAGTGTGTGAGCGACTGCTAAACGAGCGGCCTAAATCGTAAATCTGAATAGAGAAACCAACTCCATGCGGGGATCAAACCCGCGTCGACCCTGGAAGCTACCTTATATGCAGGTGCTGCTCTAACCAACTGATCTCATGGTAGGCAGGAGTTATTTAATTATTATAAAATATTATATAAAATTCATAATGCATATACCTTGCAAAAAAGGTAATACTGAATCCTCAATTTCTTCTTGGTTCAATAACTACAAACATGCTCAACAATTATCTGCTTACAAACATTTGAGGTGAGTTTTATATTTTTTCATCTAAACCTGTTTGTAGAATTTCAAGTTGACGAGAAAGTTTAAGTAGAAAATGTTGAAGATTATTTTCAGATCACTGAATTGCTGCTTTCCCTGAAATAGGCCACGTTTGTTCTAATTGTCAAAGTTAGACTGAGAATAGGAAACCTTACAAGCAAAAAGATATGCAATTGGTCCGTTGCCATCAAAGTTATGTAGATACAAAAAGTTGTAAATAAGAAATCACCTGACATCAAGTAGCAACCATTTTCATCATGCATACCATTTCTCATAAAACCAGTAGAATTCAGCGAACTTTTAGTAGTAGGCACAAAAACTGTTCAGATCAAAATGCATTGAATATAATTCAGAGGAAAACACTGGCCAGGAAAAGGTGTTAAAACTGTCTCAGTATATGTGTATATGGACTAAATTAATTATTTTGACTTGATTTTTTCATCTTATTCCATTGCAACTCTCGCATTGTCTTTACATTCTACGACCGCTAAGTAAATACATCACAAAAATTACCAACTGAAGATACATCTTACCGATGTTATGGGGTTGGCACTTTAGAAACGTGTGTGTGGTAAGCTAGTTTCTTTTGATAGGTTATTTTTATAAACAGAAAATAGAAATAGAGTTCAGTTTTATCTGAAAGGGATCTTGATGTTATAAATCTGTCTATAATACCAGGGTGTTATGTTGGTATTTGTGATCCGTTGTTCTTAGTAGCTGGAATTTACTCTCTTTGCATATCTTACAATGAGCATCTGTGTCCATTTCTACACATGCTGCATGTTATTTTGTAAATGTGTATCAAGCCATTTCTCAATCTTCTGTATTGTAGAGTGGGAAGCTGCAGTATTCTCAAGCGGTCTTCTAGTTGTAGCACTAGTTTGGTAGCCATCCTCTGTAACCTTTCTTGGTGTTGAGATCAAATATTCTACATGTGGTCCGACCAGGGATTTGTAAAGCATCTTGAATAATTTTAATGTGCTTCGGATTATACCAAGCATCTGATTTGCAGTATTGATCTTTCATTTATATATGTTTATCTGTTCATCTACCAGCACCCTAGGTCTTTTATTCAGTTAAATGTAGTTATATCATTATTATTTAAATTTTGATGACTACTTTTTGAATTTTTTATAAGTAACAATTGTTCAATGACATTTCATGCAGTACTAAATATTCAAACAGATCAGACAGATCACCTTCCTGCAGTAAGCAAATAGCGTTGATCGGAAAAGAAAGAATAAGAATCTAACAAAATAAAAACAAATGTAGTTATGATTTCTAATTGTTTCTGGATATTGTATTAGTTTGTTTAGGTATGGTATACTGATGTTTTGATCCCAAATGTAGAGAGTGACATTTATCTAAGCTCATTTGCATTCTCTGACCATTGTGCAACTATGTTAATGTAGTTCTAGATTGAATCTGCTATGCAGATTGGTGAAAGCTGCATCAGCTTCCAGAAGGCAGGTGAACAGTTTTGTATCATATCCAAACAGACACAAAGCTCTGTAACAAGCATAAGTTTCAGACGAGATTTGAAATAGCATAATTTTTCTTGGAATCCTGAACCAAATTCTTACATGAGCAGCAGTCTATAGTTGTCATTAAGCATTTAAAATTATTAAATAATTTTATTCCACTTAAAAAAGAATTAGTCAGTGTTCCAGAATGTGAGACGAAGAATGAACAAGCTCTGAAAACTAGAATGAAAAGGTGATTTTATTTTCTAATCAGTTTCGCAAAAAGTTTTTAAAATTCAAGCCGTGTAATTATCTATTATGTCCCCTTGATGTTATTTGTCATCGCCAGGAGGTGTTAGTAACAGTGGCGCCCACAAAAAAGAAAACGAGAGAGAGGGGGAAGAAGATTATTCTGAAAAAATTAAATAAACAAAAAATAAAAAAAGATCCAGATGAACTTTGAACGGTCTGGTTATTGTAAAATGAGCAAACTAAGTGGACAATTATAAAACTAATGAAAGCGTACTAAATAAAAACTGACACGGGAGGTTTGTATGGTAGCCAAGATCAATAAAATTAGGAAAATAAGTAAATAATTGTACATACTTATATTTGTTAGTAGCCCATCATCATCCAATGACATTTCATGCAATAATTTCGGATTAGTTAAATTATAAAATGAAAGTTTCCTCGATTAAAAATTAATAAGGCTCAAAGTTTAAGGCGAAATGGTTTAGATGTAAAAATGGCACTTTACGTTCAAGTTTGATAAGTTAAAGTCTGCTTAATTCAGATCTGTCACCATAAAATATATATTTTTAAGCGCTGAAATCCGAGAAAGAAAAAAAAAAGTATATAGTCCTGACGACATACTGCAAAACAATTACGTACTATGATTACATAATTTATTTCCAGCTCTGGTAAAATACAAATAACCAAATGATAATCCGATCTGGGGAAAAAGTGTCGTTATCTCGTCTAGTTCAGAAGATCCAAGCTGAACAAATAAACGTCAAGGAGTCGTTCTTCCAACTTTTCTGACCTAAGTCTTTGCAATGGCGAAAACCATTATTTAAATCTCTTGTATCCTGTAAAATGCGGTTTTACGCTTCGAATTAGCAAGACAGGGTTATTTTTTTTATGAAAATATATTTTTCATGTATTTCGAAGTAGTTTGAATTAATATAACCTTCATTTGTTCGGGAAATCTCTTTAAGGAAAAGTCACTTTTATAGAAGCGAGTGAATTGGCTCTAAAGTGGGTGATCGACTTACAATCAACGCGTAATCCAAAACTGGACACTTACTTCCTGTCCGCTTTTGACAGCCGACGTTCAATTTACAATGTAAATATACTGCTAAACCGGATCTTACATTTTATCCGTTCTTGTGTATTAATAAGTTAAAAACTGTTTTGAAACTACCCACGCTATGAACAAAGACTCCTTGTCAGAAACAAAGGTATACACAGATAAATTTCTAGACGTAGCAGCCATCCTTATTTCTTTTTCACTTTTGGTCTACTTAAGCTAATTCTGATTTATTTTAAATCTTTTTCTTCCTTTTATGAATGAATCAGGGGCTACGATAACAAAATAAAACGTAATTATTTTGACAGATGAAGAGTCAAAAAAATATAATCAAATTGAACGACTGGAATAGGAGAAAGGAGGAAACCTTTTTTTCCAACATGGCTGACTAAACGTTGTTAGTTATGGCGAAGAGAAATTCACTTAAATAAAGAGGGAAGGATTTGCAAGTTCAAATACTCATCCTAAAACGAAAGATCTTTAGTTCCGAGTGAAACACTAGACTTAAATAAGAATAATGATGATAAAAAACAGAAGTGCTAGTTTGTAATACTTAAATAATTATCAAACTGTACACAACATCATGCAATAATTATCATCAAAAAAACTGGAGTACTTTTTATTTTGAAGAACGAATAAAACATTAAACACAATCACATCATCACAGACACAAAAAGCATCAACACTGCTATTTTATAAATAATCAATTTAAGTTAAAAGAAAATATTTTTTAATTTAAGTTTCAGAAACAAAACCGATATATCTTTTGTTTTAACTACGCTTTCGGCTTAGGTCTTATTTGAAGCTTTTAACAGCATTAAATATTTTTCAGGCACCCCCCTCCCAAAGAAATAAAGAACAACATGTCAGAAATTTCAGAATAAGTGAATTTAAATCAAACCAGAAGACAAGGAAAACTAATTAGACAGTTTATATTAATTTTTTCTATCCGATCCTGATTTATAAGAAACTTTTAGACCGCAGATCGTTACTGAACAAATAGAAAATAACTTAATGCGATCCTGAGAGTTAAGTTTTACAGGGTGTCCATAAAGTCCCTGACATATCTTGTTTATTTTCGTCACTAAAATGAACTAAGACTTTATGGACACCCAGTAAAACACTTTAAAAATCTTTATTATATCAACTTTTAGAAAGAAAAAAAAATAGCTAATTATGATTTAATGCTGTAAAAAGTTTTTAAATAAGGCGTAGTTTTTTTTTTGTTCAAATAATAAAGCTAAGTTCAAAAGTAAAAAAAAAAGTTTTTTTTTTAAATTAAAAAAAAAAAAAAAAAAAAAACTTTCTCAAGTTGAAGCATAAGGATAAAAATTATGTTAGGTTTAGGGGTAAAAAATTTTTTTAAAAAGAAACTTATAAATGAGCATTTTCTTTCATTTCAAGTTCAACTCTTTCTCTGAAAACAATGGGGCGACATTATTAAGTCAAAAATTATGTATGATAAAAAAAATTTTTTTAAAAAGACAAAAACAATTTCAAACAAGAGCATAAAAAATAAACTGAATTAAACGACAAATACCAATACAGCTAAAAAGATGATTTTAATAAATATATATTTTTAATTGCTTTCAAAAGTACAAAAACGAGAGGGTAAAAATTAAAAAGAAAAAATATCGTATTTTTCTGGAGATATTTTTTTTACACAGAGAATCTTTGGGGGGTGGGGATTGTTTTTCCTCTTTTTGATAAGCGTAAATACATTTTAGATTATTTAAGAAATGATTTTTGGATGTTTTTGTTACTTACCATCGCGACCTGTTCCCATTAATTCATCAAGCATTGCTCGAATCTGATCGTGCGCCGACATCTTGAAGAGGAGAAGATTCCACTGGCAGCAAGCCGGGCTCCTTCCTTCTATAAACACACACACACACTCGAATACAAAGACAAAGATGTTTTTCTTTTGGCTGTAGGCTCTCCACCGATTACGAAACACGTCGTTACAACACGAATGATGAAAGCAATACTAATGGTTGGTAGACTTGGCGGTTCGCCGGATTCGTTTTTTCTTTACTTTTTCTTTTTTCTCTAAGAATCAATGACGGGGGAAGAGGAGATAAGA
Source organism: Architeuthis dux (assembly GCA_006491835.1). NCBI lineage: Eukaryota > Metazoa > Mollusca > Cephalopoda > Oegopsida > Architeuthidae > Architeuthis > Architeuthis dux. Next base: position 1,242,019 of record VCCN01007341.1, read on the forward strand.
AGCTACGGAAATTGACGAAAATGTGAATACGGAAATTACCGGAAATGTAAATTAGATATGAACTTATATTATTATTAATTTTTTTTTATTACTATTTGCTTATTAATAATAATGGTTTACGATACTTTATCTAATGAAATATAATAAATAATAAAATGAGCTCGTATTGTAAATAAGAGTGTTAAGGATTGTGCCTGGATGTACCGGAAAAGGCCGACGAGGATTTCCGTACACGCCAGAAAAGACACACGGATGTTGATGGGTGACTCACTTGTAGAAAAAAAATAACGAAAGATGTGATGAAGAATAGGGACGTTAGAATGAATTGAAAAACGTGGCAGATGCTTAACTTATAGAAACTAAACAGGGTAGAAAACAAAAAAGCTGGTTGATTTTTGTTAATTATTATTTATTACATAGGTAAAAAGGAAGAAAAAAAATTCTTTAGAGAGGACATGGTAACTTTAAGCGGTAAAAGGATGAGTGAAGGTTATGAGAAAAAATGAATGAATGTTTCATTTCTGCCAACAAAGTTGGAAGAAGAGATATATTCACTCATTTTGTTTGTCAATATCTCCAAAAGTTCTCAAGGAATTTTATGGAAAAATGGGCTATATGATAAATTGATTAAATTTTGGGGCAGTTCTAGGAATGTTTTACAGTTACTTCCCCCGCATCGTAGTTACATGTCCACAATATCTCCAGAAGTTCTCAGTGAATTTCAATGAAATTTTCTGAGGGGTAGGCCATGAAGTAAGGAAGAATTGGTTAAATTTGGGGACGGATCCAGGAATATTTCGATTGAGTGATGGTTTTTCATTTTTTTCAATGCATTTATGTATTCACTCATGTTTGTCCACACAATATCTCCAAAAGTTCTCAATCACATTTTGTAGAAGGGTTGGCCATGGACTGAGGAAGAATTGATTATTTTTAGTAGTTTTTCTTTTCATCTTAATGACTATACTTCATCTAAGAAATTTGGCCAACTTGAGAAAAAGCATTTGCAATCTGATGGATTAGTAGATGAATGTGAGTCGTAGATAATATTTACAAATATATAGACAAAGAGCATCTGTGAATAAATCTTAAAGGCTGCAGCATTGTTTTAAAACAGAAACCTTGACAGTAAAGCTTAAGTCCTGTCTCTACCAGTTAGATAACCCTCAATAATACAAGTTCATCTAAGAGAAGGGAAATTTGTCATTCAAATTCGTCGACTGGATGCCCAAGATCAATTGAAACCTGGTAACAGGAGATCACTCTTAAAGACAGCACCTCCCCATTGCACTAAGATAGGTAGGGTCAGAAGTGCACCCTGATGTCTGCGACAAAAGTCCAGGGGGACAGGCCAATTTTTGGAAGACCTACCGTAAAAGTATAATCTTGTCATGTGTCATACCAGCTAGGTATATATATGCCCTACATGAAAGCCTTGACCTTGAGTCATATTTTGCAATGAATGAATCTAAAGTCTTGCTTTCAATCTCTCCAGGGTGCAAGAGAGATAGTTGCCCAGGCAGCAAGTCTCCCCTCCCCACGCATTAATGTTGTCCAAGGCCAATACAGCTTGGCAGCAATGTCATCGCAGACTAATATGAATCATGTAACCCAAGCATTTTTTTGTTTGTATTTGCTATTACTAGAAAACAAACAAGATTTCTTTTTAGAAACCTGTGGACAAAAGCTGAGACATATTCTTGCCAACATCACTCAAGCTAAATTAGGAAGGAATGTCTGATACTTCACAGAATAAGTCATCTACACTGGTAGATAGCAAAAATAAAATTCACAGTCAAGGCTTCAGATTTTTGTCTTGTCAACTATATTACTATTTCACTGTATCACTATTTCATTATATTTCTATTTCACAATACACCAATACTGTTGAAGTAGTCAAAAGATTATTCATAATAATGACTCCAATACTTTGTTCTACGTTTCCTCTGTGAACAAAATCTTATTATAAAAAGGCTTAATACATAGCATGAAAGTTAAAAGATTTGTAATGGTAGTGCTGAATTTTTACAGGGAAGAATTAGAAATTCATAAGAAGGCAAAGCAGACACCCATTGATGCTTTTTATTATGAAAAAATAAAAATCTAACAACAAGTATTACCGTGTTCATTTTTGTATTTTTTACTGGCTGCCTAAACTAAAGAAAGAGTGTATATGTTTTTGACTGAATTAAATATTCAAATGGTTCTTCAGATGATGGAACTCCTTGTTGTTTGTGTTGTTAACGTTTTAGCCGATTCATTCTTCGGCCTTCTTCAGGTGTAAAATGCAAGTGTGATGGGATAAACAGAAGTTTTATTCTTAAAGCAGGGCCTGGGTGTTTCTGTTGTGTTTAGGTCTATTGGGAAGCGGAAGCCACATCGGTTTGAACTCTGCACTTGTCTGACTAATGAATTTTTCTTGGCTTCCAACATCGTTCTCTGTTCATAATCTGGACTTGCTCTTGGAGAGGAAAATGGTCACCTTTCTTTTCTCCTCTCTGGGAGGAAGTTCAGATTATGGACAGAGAACAATGTTGGAAGCAGAGAAAAATCAAAGAACCAGCTCACATCAAAATGTCAGCTAAATGCATTAGTCAGACAAGTGCAGAGTTTCTGTATACATAGGCCTACTGTATTTCTATAATTCTTTCAATAATTAAAAGAACTTATCAGAATAGAAACTACATTTTTACCCTAACAAAGTTTCTGATAGTGAAATAAAAAAAGTGGTGTGTTACTATTTCACTATATTATTATTTCACTCTCCAACTACTTTTGTTTCCTGTCAGTCAAGAACTATATACACGAGAAAATCATATATATATAATAGGGGCCCTGTCTGTCACACTTACAGTATCAGTAGCAGCCATCAGTACCTCTCCCTTCTTACCCTCTTATTAAACTACTGTTATGATATACTGTCATGAAAGGTCATTTCCGGGCCAAACACCTGAGCAGAAGTGGAAGTGACCCCAGTCACCTTAGAAAATATGCATCCTGAAAACAGGATGTTGAACACACAAACGTGGGCGTTCGAAACCCCATAAAACTCAGAGACAAGCCAGAGAAAACTCGGAGGATTCAGAACCGAAAGCAGAGACAGCCGGGGAGGCAGACCGCCTAGGGCTGGGAAGGCATAAGACCAAGTTCCCCTGTTGGGAACGGTCTCTCGGGCACACCTTATCTCTCTCTCCCACTGTTCATTCTCCAGCCAACAAAATGTATGCTATGAAATAAAAATATGTCACATTTTGAGTCTTCTTTCTTTTCTGGACCCAACGGATTTTCACCCCACTATCCAATACTACCTAACTTTCTTTTCTCCCTTCCTACTGTGTCTGTCACACTCTTAGTATAGTTCCGTTCATGTCCAATCCATACTGTATTTTTCCATTCACCAAAACAACTCATCTTTCTTTTCCCATACTTTCCATTTACCACATCTAACTGATACCACACAAGGGAAAAATTGAAATAAATAGTCTCACAAAGAACCAGTGTCAGCTGGACTGTAAAGCTTGAGTTTTGGAGGTTAAAACGACCAGCCTTGTTTCTCTCGCTGATGGGATTCCAAGCAAGTCGGGGAGGCCGACCTCAGAGGCTTCCCTGGTGAGTTTGTGGGGATCTGATTCCCAAACGAGAGGGGAACTCCAGATTGATCGCACTGAAACTGGGGTCAGAATAACTTGACCTATGACAACAGGATTGATTGGAAAACACCTGTTCCTGCACATATGCATTTCTTTACCCCATATAAGGATCCGGGAACAGGGACTAAGTTTTTACTATCATCTCAGCTTCAGCATTCTTACAGTTTGAACTTCTATGCTCAAAAAGTTCAATTCATTGTGAATTGATTGATTTTGTTTAACGGCACATTGACCCTTGGTGGGTCATTTAGTGCCGGATTCAGGAACTTATTCCTTCCTTGTGTATTTGTTGATCCATGCTATTCATGTTTATTTTGCTTGTATCGTCGTTTTGCATTCAAACATTATATATGCTATATTCATTGATTCATGCGGCTCATATTCATTTTGCTTGTGTCATTTTGTGTTCAAACACTACGTATATTGTATTCATTGATTCATTTCACTTGTATTCATTTCACTTGTATTCATTTCACTTGTATTTGTCATTTTGTGTTCAAACTCTATGTATATTGTATATTGCTGATTCTTACTGTTTTCACAGTGTTCTCTGTTTTAAATTGTGGCCTTGTATTGCTTGTATGCCGTTTTATGTACAAATGTTATGTATGTTGATTTATGATGTTTAACTGCACTTGTGTATTTGCTTAATTTGCAGCTTCATCGCTGTATTGCAGTTTTCAGGTTGTACTGAAACTTCAGAGAATAAAGATTGTTTATGTACATCAGTAAGTAGCATTCAACCTTTTCCTTCATTGACAGAGTGTAGTTACACCACAATACCACATTTAATCCATGAAAGTGACAGACTACTTCCTGTTGGATTCCTATATTGATACCTTGTATTATATCTTTTGCTTTTGTTTGTTTGTTGTTAGTTTGTGTTGGTTAAAAACGCATTTGGTTAAAACCTTATTTAACTGTGATGAAAACAAAGACAATGTATTCAGGTTGCTGGCTACTGATCAAGAGACCAACCATAGCTACCGAAATGAGACTTCGCCTGGTCACTTCCATTATCAGATTGAGGCTTCATCTACAATCGGACAAGTTGCTTGCCTTTTATTTACACTTAAATCATTAAATACAATACATAGAATATAAAAACATTACAGCTTCGTCCAGTGTCAGGATGTCTGAAGCACACAGGCATGGCCACCCAGCTAATCAGGGAAGCCCAGGATAACAAGGGGAACCTGGTGGTGCTGTGGCAGGACCTCACAAATGCCTATGGGTCAATACCCCACAAGCTAGTCGAAGAGGCACTAAACCAGTACCATATCTCAGCCAGGTTCAGGGATCTCATCCTGGACTACTACAACAGCTTTAGTCAGAGAGTCTCCATTGAGTTTACAACCTCAGAGTGGCACAAGCTCGAGAAGGGAATCATTACTACATTACATTTCAGTGATCCTGTTCCCCATGATGTACAAATACTAATACTACAAATGTCTGTAAAAACAAAACATCAAATATATGGCAACACTGGGTGTTTGGGGAAAATAAGGAATAAGTCTATATCGTTAGATTTGAATTTTTGCACTGTTGGCTCTTGTAGCTCAAGTGGTAGAGCAGCTACCACAGTGATAGGTGTAATAACTTGAACTTCAAGGAAGTCAAGAAGTCAAGTCAAGAAAAATATAAGAAATAAAAAACCTACCTGTTTTTCTCATGTGGGAATACTAGCAGGTTTTGTTCATTTGTTTCAGTCATCTGTTTCTTCTTATGATTAGTGTTAAGTAAGTATCATGAGTTATTCCCCTTAGGCAGAAGAGTTCCTATACACTTCCGCTAAGGGGTGCTGTTACGTTCGGGTCAACGAGCAGCCATATATTGCATTGTGTTATTAATAGATGAGAGAGCTCCAGAACACACGTGTGTGTATCGTGACCACGGTCATTGTGAATGTATGAATAAAGGATCTCTGTGAGTGCGTAACCTTTTGTTGCATTTTTAATCTGTTAATATCTGTCATTAAACCAAGCTTACAATTAGTATTGGTTAGAAGCTTTAATGTTTGTTAGTCAATGAGAAAATAGGATGGGGGTGTAGTTAGTTCTTTAGAAGAAATAGCCCATCTTCCAGACATGGCAATAATTTAGGAGACAATATAGACACGACCAGTCTCGGCCGTGGAGTTACTCAAACTGTCTGGGTTCACCGAAAAGTGTGGCAAACCACAGATGTTGACCTTGAGTTTTCCTGATTTAGGAGGAATGTGAGTTCAAGTCTCACCAAGAGCTTATTCACACTGTTTTCTAAAAGCTGTAGAATGATGGTCTGAGTAGTTGTGATGAAAAGCAACTGAAATTAAAACAAAAGAAATAATACTAAAAAATCAATATTGGTTGACAATGCTTCATCTAATCTACATTATAATAAACAACATGTCCGTCAGTCTGTCACACTTCTGTCCATCACATTTCCATCTGTCACACTTTAAGAATAAAACTTTTATGTTGAAAGGGTTGGGTGTAGAGGAGAGGTTCTGAGAATAGAATCTGTGAATAGGGCAGGGAGAGGGAGAGAAAAGCAGGGTACGCAAAAGGATAGAGGGTAAAACAAAGATATTCACTAGAGGGGAATGGCTGAACTCGGCCATTGAGAAAAGAAGAAAGGTGATAAAGTAACTCGCTTTTGTGTGTCTCTGAGTGGAAGATTTGGTTAAGTACCAGAGATGGTCGCTTCAAGCAACTCCCATGAGTTTTTTCAGATAAAATAGTGCTTTAGATTTCCACCCCTAGGTATACTGTTAGCAAAGCAACGGGTATTTTAATAGTATTGCTTATTTCATTGATCATTGAAATATTTTCTAAATTAGATAATTCTTTTGGCCTTTTTGTCTAACTTGGTTCCAAATAGTAATTCGTCAGTGTATCTTTACAATTTAGAGACAGGGCCGGATTATACTATAAGGCTGAGTAGGCTTAAGCCTAGGGGCCCATAGCTGACATGGAAAAATTCTGGGATATTCATTTTTTTAAAAATTTTATTTTTGACAGGACCATAGCCAGATTACGGCATAGGGCCCAAGACATTGAAGGGGCCACAAAATAAATAGTAATTCAGAAATTTATCAATACTACTACAGGGAAAATGAATTAAACAATAAAACTGTTAAAATAAGAACATTCCCTGATGTGAAGTCTGAGCACTCACTATAACTGTTAAGATATTGTTAATAATATCTTAAAACTTAATAAAAATGTCCTAACAAATATCTCTTTAAAAAATTGAATGAATATATTATACATTAGCACATAACAATCCACTTTATTCACATGATTGACAGATCGCATTACTTACTTAAAATTATACACAAAACGAGGTGAGAAGGATGGTTCAATTGCTAATAGGGGCCTGGTATAGGTTAATCCAGCCTGTTTAGAGAGCTTTCAATGAACAACCGGGTTCAGTATTTTTGTTATTTTATCGCATTGCAACATCTGTGTAGACGTAAAGTTGAAAATGTTGTTAACTAACCTTTCCTTTGAATTTACCATTATGAATTATTGATTAAAGGTAAACATAGAAGTGACAATAATGTATGTTAGCAAAGTCTTAGGACAGATGTTAGAAACTATGAACCAAAACTACCAACATAAACATAATCAATATCAACATAGGTTTCTTCAGTTTTTAAGTTGGTCTGGCTGGTTGGCTGGCTATATATGTCTGTGATATACATAAAGCTGCACCAATGGTGCTAGAGGGCTGAAAGTTTACTCCTTATGCCTAAAAAAACGTTTTTTGTTTTTTTAAATTCACCCCAAAATAGTTTTTTAGTGTGTGTGTGGGGGGGTCGATTTACAATGTAAATTATGCTAATTGGTCCTTTATTTTGTATCTGGGAGTCTTCACGTTTGTTTTTTGAACATTTGCATTTTTTAGTGATCACTGCACAACAAAAGGAAAGAGAAATAACTTATTCATTGATTATACCTTTTCACAATTTTTAATTGATCACCCCCAACACGGCCTGCTGCCAA
>VCCN01007341.1:1314132-1341093 GCA_006491835.1 Architeuthis dux
CACACAAAGTTTGTTTCTTTATTCACATTTACGATTTGGGAAAAAAATTCATTTAAAGTCTAAACTGTATTTTAAAAAAAGCTACTAACACATTTCCAGTATTAACTATGGAAGAAAAGTTGTTTATTTATACAACCTTAAATGAATTTTTACGATGTTGTCTTACTTTTGTAATGAAGTAAGAAAAAAAGAAAAACCTGCGCAGAAGAAATGCGAAGAGAAAAAAAGGCACATATAAACATTCTATTTCTCTCTCCCGTCCATAAAAATATTCTCTATTCTAAACAAAAATTTTGGATGCTTACTACGTCACAATTCTACTCGACATAAAATATGTGTTCAGTTTAGCATTATGCTTGCATTGTGAATCGGATCCCTCACGAAAATTTAGTTTGGCTGTGATGCTCACTGCAGACTGACCTACATACATACAGAGTTACACACAAAAATAGCGACTTTCACATAGTATTAGATATTTTGATTAAAGTTCTTGAAACTTTTTACTTGATTTTTTTTTTATTCATAAACCCAACTACATTCATCTATATCTATATTTGTGCATTGCAACTAGATGTAATGATTCAAGATACCCCTAAAATGTCATGGATTAGAGTGTGCCAAAACATCCAGGGTGATTTGTAACATTTTGAGGGGGGGGGGTTCTATTTACTACATAACTATAATGCGGAACTAGACACCCAGTTTGTGTCAGCAAAGTGAAAATGCCAGTGATGTCATAAATATGTCACTTTAGAACATTCTGTCTATATTTATTCTTTGGAAGACTGGACAGAGCTCTGGAGAGCCGAACCATTGTGCATAAAGTTCCTCATACAATCAGTTTATGGCGTCCTCCCGAGCCCAGCCAACCTGCAGATCTGGGTTATGGCAGACACTCCTGCATGCTAACTGTAACAAAGGATGGGCACCCTGAAGCATATTCTCACTTGGATGGTATCGCTGGCGTCATGACTAAGTCCTACAGTCTTTGGCAGACACAGTCGGTGCAATGATTCAAAACAGCAAGAATCAACACGCCCCCAAATGGTCCATCACCTTCGTCAGAGCTTGGGAAAAGGCACAACCACAGCCAAGCTCCTCGGGAGGGCTTCTAACGAACGCTTGTGATTGGCAGCTCCGTGTCGACCTAGGAAGGCAGTTTAAGTTCCCAGAGAACATCGCAACCACTCGGCTCCGCCCTGGCATGGTGTTAACATCAGAGTCCTCAAAGCAAGTAGTATTGCTGGAACTTACTGTCCCCTGGGAGGACAGAATTGAAGAGGCCAATGAAAGAAAAACCATTTAAATCTTCTTCTGGTGACAACTATACTGAATTGAGGAGAAAGCTTCCTAGAAAAGTGCCACCAAACTTCTGCATTTGGCTGCTTGTCCTTCCATTTGGTTAACAGGATCTGACGCATACAGTTATAGTCAAATGCATCTATACTAGCCTCACCTGCTTGATGCAGTGGCCAAGTCTCACACCCATAAGACTAGGTGGAGCAGACTTTTCTCTTGGCGATGATAGTAACATATCGTCTCCTCTATAGGCAGTCAATGTTATTAGAGGCCACGATGGCCTTTGCTATCCTTAACATCACCTCTAGGTGAAAAATTAGACAAGATCTTTCGTGCTGGTAAATGTGTAAGGAATAAATTGCTTCTTTGATATGATACACTAATCTTATGTTAATTCTGTGAATCTGACGAAGAGGCACTGCTGTTATTTATGCTTTTAATAGCGATGTAAGTAAACATAATTAGTGAGAGAGTATTTCCTCATTAGAGTTAAATAATTCTGACACTGCAATAATGGTCACGTTCACTTGAAAGGTGATACCTTTGTTATTGATGGTGTAGTTGTGGTAGAGAGCTGTGAGCTCACTTTGAAAACAAAGATTAGCAGCTTTTACTCAACCCCTATGTTTTGACCTACAAGCATAAAAGATAATGTTTCTTTTGGCTATAAATTATATGAAATGAACAGAAGTAAATTGTTTACTCAGCATTTTTTATGCTCTGCTCAAAAATATAGGATGACTATAATTTGTACCAAACTTGTCATTCTATCATTTCTGTATTTTTCTTCATGGTACTTGAAACAATTCTTAATTAATTTGGTACATATAACTTTCAGCTTAAAAGTAGCTTTAGATTACATAGATAAATGATAGTTCTTCTTGATATTTACTAAGCTTAGCTTAGTTTGGCGCAAGGTCAAATGGGGGTGGAAAGATTTTGTTGCACCAATCTTCTAAGTGACGTCCCTCCCTCTCTGCCTGCCTACCTACCTTGAAATCCTATTTTTTTTTCAGCTCGGCTTGAACACCAATACTCGTGTCAGTAAGATAAGACAGTAGCAATTCCTGTTGAAACATTTAGTAATGAGTAATTTTGTAGATAATAATGGTTTTAATTTTGTGTTTTAGTTATAGTTTTGAGTTCTATCTTTTTTTTTTCTCTTTACTTTTGGTCACCCTAAGCAAGGACTTTCGGTCACTTCTCAAATCAAAGGTTTAGTAAAAAGGGAGTTATTTATGCCACAGAATTAAGACCAGTAAAAAAACATGTTAAAATTGTAACGTTGGAAACACTAAAACATAACATGTTTAAAATGAAGACTAAGAAAGACAATAAGAGATTTAAAATGACTTATAAGAGTTAGAAACACTAAAAATGAAGAGCAATAAGGGAATTAAAAAAAGACTAACAATGGGTAAGGCACTTGTTCACTTTGGATTTAAAAATGTACTCGTCGGGAAAACATTCCACGTAGCAGATGTTCTTGGGAAGAAGCTATTTGCGTGGAACTTATATATCCAAAAAGTATGGATGTGCCTTGATTGCAGACCGAGTTTTGAAAATTCCTGGATAGGAGGGACTCGGGAATGTAGTTCATTGGAACACTTTCCATGGAAGTAACGGTAGAAAAGTACCAAACTTGCAACATTACAACGATGAGACAATGGTTGGAGTGTGGCAAAAAAGCTCATCACCCACTAGTCCATGCATTCGCTTCTGTACTCTATCGAGTGTGGAAAGTGGGGGACCCCTCCAAAATAGTACCATCCATCAAGATAGGTGGAAAGTCAGGTTTTGCACAGTGATGGTGAGATGATACCAGATTGGTTTTGGAAGGATTGAATTTAACGATCCATTTGATACCCCATTTAACAATCACAGTGAGTTCACTGGAAAGATCTGATGCTAGGTCTGGATGACTCATGTTTTTAGAAGTAAGACCATAAAGTGTGCTGTCATCTGTATATAAGTCTATAAAGGACCTGATTACATGGTCGGGTTGATCATTTAAAAACAAAAAGTGAGGTGTAGGCCCCAAGATGGATCCTTGTGGTACCCCTGCATTAATTTCATGAACCTCTGAAGACTGACCATTGACTACAACCTTAAGACTTCTTCCTGATAGGAAAGATTTGATTGTAGAGTGAACTCTACACAGTTATGCCATAGCTGGTGAGTTTAAACCTCTGTGCCAAATTGGCGATATCCAAGGCAATAACACAGGCATCATAGCCACTATCCAGTACACTACTAATCCTATGAGTAATGACAGTATATCAGCAGTAGACCTGGAAGTCTGAAAACCGTATTGTGCATCACTAAGAAGGTTGAGATTATTCAGGTGGCTAATAACATGTTTGTTGAGGATTGATTCAAATAGCTTGCCCATAATGCACAATAGACTGATTGGCCTGTTGTTTTTTTTTAAAGATGTTTCTTTTATGAAATATATTGGAAATTGAATCCATTTACTGTTTTCCATTTACAAAAGGTACAAAATAACCCATTGTATTTAATAATTAGCAGTAACATCTTTTCATCCTTGTGGACTAAGAATAAAAGTTGTAATTTATCTTCTGCTGTTAAAAAGATAGATGTTACTAGCATCTCTAACATAGAAAGGAAGTTGATCTTTTTAACAATCCTTGGGTACTGTGAATAAAAGCTGTATTTATCTTCTGCTATTGAATACAGATTATAAAAAAGGAAGATGTTGTTTGTGTCTATAACATTAAAAGAAGTAGATGATTTTTTTAACAATGAAAAATTCAATCACCAGTTCATCTATTTTCCATATCAGAGATCAAGATTGATTATCATTTCTGCCCAACTTACCTAATCTGTCTGTGCATATTGATGTATTTTTTGTTTTTGCTAACAATATAAAGTGTGGGTGATGTAATGGTTAACAGCGCAGAGAATGGGATTGGTGAACAGTTCAAACTCCGGCTGGAACAGTTTGTGTTCACTTTGTACTAATGCCTTTGGGAAAGGCATGAATCTACTTCTCCCCTCTGCTTTGGGTAAATAGCAAGGCAGTTGGGTTCCCTTTAGCTGTGCAAGGCAGTCCATCTTGGGCATTGGCTAGATCATTTTCAGCACGAGGAGTGGTGTTATTCAGCCAAATCACTGGTCAGCTTTTTTGCCCAAGTCTTTTCTTTTCCAATGTGACATTCAAATGAGCCAATTGCTCACTATAACATTCGTTCCAACAATTCGTAATAATTTCCTTTGAATTCTACCAAACAGGGAATAACTTTTACCCCCTCCCCTCCCCCCAGTAAATCTGTTTAGTTTGAAGCGTTGACAGCTGTCCTGCAACTAGACATGATTTTCTTTGTTTTGGATTCTCATAATAAATACCTTTTTCAGTGACTCTAGTGACTATCTTGTCCAAAAATGACTTTTTTCTGTGCCGAGCAAGAAGAGAAAGACTGTTTAAATGTTGACCAATGTTCAATTCTATAAGTTCATGTAGAACCAATTTTTGGCTTGCAAATGACATTACAGTTGACATCTCACACACAATAAAGAGCTGGGTAAACTTCAATGACAATTCTAAGATTTCCCTAACATTATGCAAAAGATGACACTGCAAACTTTTGCATCAACCTAATAAATTATTAATATACTGTTATTAACATTCAAAGAGTTTTTCAGACAATTGAACTCAGTTGTTTTGGTTGTTCCCATAATGTCTTGTCCAATCCATTCTACGGCTTTCTTAAGGTATACTATTTGTATATATAAAGTGAGACTCATCTTTTTCTTTTTCCAGTAGTGCCAAATAAAAACGGTAGCAAACAGATTTTTTGTTGTTGTTGTTAACCAAACTATTCGGATGCTTTTAAAGAAAGTTTGATTGTTTCTCAATGTAATTTGTATATGTTTTTGTTGTTTTCTTCTTCAGTATTGTCAGCGAGCAGTTCCTGAAGGAAGCTGCTGAGCAAACGGCAAGTTTGAATACCAGATTATCAATTGAAAGAAAAATGAGACAACCATTCCTTGACTCCCAGACAGGTGTGGCTCAGAATCACACAATGCTCTGGCAACAATATTACAACAGATGTCAAGGTTGGTTTATGCTATTTTAAAACTTGATATATAAAACCTCAAATCACTCTGTAGTCACATTGATAACAGTTGGATTTGTATGACAGCTGTTCAAACTATCCTCCCACCATTTTGATTGACAGTAATGCATTACAAATGTTTTTTAAATTATTTAAAATAAGCAATTTTTTATTCAAGAAATTGTAATATTAACTGATCCATTTGTTTCCATAGTATTTACTTGACATTAAAAGAATATATATATGAATATATTCGTACACACAACTGATTTTAACAAAAAAAAAAAAATTTACAAAAGGTCCCCCAGAAAGGAAACCCAATCTGCAGACAGTCATGGATACTCCTTCTGGAGTACCTACTTGACCACTTGATTGTGGTGCATGTCTAACCACATCCACCATTCTGTCGGATTCCCTCACATCCATACAACAAACATACTGTCGACATGGAAAACAACAAACATACAGAAGACTGCTACTATCAGCCCACTCACTTAGAAACAGAAAAAAATTCCTCATATATATGTGTGTGTGTGTGTGTGTGTGTGCATTCAGGCAGCAATCTTTCATTGGTACATGTTTGATTAAAAGCAACAGACAAGGAATGTTTTTTTTAATATTTGTTTTGTTTATGTACAAGTGAACATATGTCTGGATTTAATGTGTACAGTTATTGTCCAAACGTGTGTATGCTTTTTACAAATGAATCCATAAATTTCAAGAGACTTACTACTACTACTACTACTACAACATTAACATTGTTGTAAAGTGTAATAATTGGAGAAGCACAGTGGCATAACAGTTACCAGCATGGAAAATGGTATTGGCAGACTGAGTTCAAGTTTCGGCCAAGGCTGTTTACGTTCACTTTGCACTAATGCCCTTGGGAAAGGCTTTGACTCACTTCTCTCTCTCCCCTCTCCACCAAGCTATGGGTAAATAGCAGGGCAGTTGGAGCCCTTTAATCCTGTAAGGCCGTCGATCTAAGAGAAGGTTACTCTGAAAGAAAAACCCACCAGCTTGTCAGTTGCCATGTCCCAAGCCCAAGTAAAGGTGGAGGGTTGGGCATGGGGCTCACAACTTTAGCACCTAAAACCCTCCTTGCTATTGAAACCACAACTGTGTGGTTGTGGCCCTATGCTCCACAAGGAGTCTACAGGAATAAACATAAAACAAAAGTGTATTAATATTTGAGATCAGCTGCAGGTAAAATAATGGATAATATTCCCATCAAGCACCCTAAATTTTGGCAAATCGAAAAGGATGGATTTTTCCTTGACACCAGTGATGTCACTGAAACGTCAGCAGTGTTACCAAGATAAACAAAGTCTGCGTGTTGATATCGAAGAAAAACTAGCTTGAACTGGTGTCGTTAGTCTGTCTCTGAAATGTTCGAAGTTACTTACATTCGATAAAAAATAGGGTTTTTTAAAAAAAAACTAACAAACTTTCAAAGTTACTAAGATACTTTATCCCGAAAAAATTAACAGTCAGTCAATAACTGTCATTTCGATTTGCCAAAATTTGGGGTGCTTGATGGGAATATCATCCAAAATAATCACTCTTGTGTATCACTTATTTTCACTTAAGGTAAATACCATCATTATGGAAATCTGCTTAAGCTCTCTGGCACAATGTTTCTCCCTGCAAATTGCATTTTGCCCCCCCAAAAACAGTTGTAGACTTTAGATATTTCACTCTTGATGGTTATAGGCTATAGTTTCTAAACAGTTCTGTGATTTTGCAAGCAAAAAAAGCATTTTCAAAACTGTCAACATCATCATAGGTTTCTTCAGTTTTTAAGTTAGTCTGGCTGGCTATCTATGCATCACGCATACAGGCTGCACCAATGGAAGCTAGAGGGCTAAAAATTTAAACATTTCTTAATATATCTAGAAAAAACAGTTTCTTGTTTTTTGAAAATTCTCTCCTTAAATTTGTTTCATGGGGGCTTCAATTTGCAATGTAAGTTAAATGCTAAATTGGTCCCTTTTTTGTGTGTGGCAGTATTCCCGCTTTTTAGTGTTCATTACCCAACAAAAGGTGGGAGTAACTTATCCATTGATCACCCCCTTTTCCAATTTTTTAATTGATCACCCCCAACACAGCATTCTGCCAAAAGACATTGGTCACATGACAGTTTCTATTGAGTGACTAACAAGACCTGTCATAAGTCTTTTGTTTACATAACTAAAACTAAGTCAGAGTATATTATTTAACAAGTCAAAATTATTATTCAATATTCTCTTTTACATTCACTGCATTTATTTTGATAGGGGTTCAATTTTGTTTTTAGTATTCGTATAATATAAAAATATTAAACCTATATTCATCATATATTGTTCTCTGATAAAATTGATAAATAACTGAAGTTAACATTATTTATTTTTAGTATATGAAATATTATAAATCATTATTATTTTTTAATTTTTATTAATACTATTTACCTTCATATAGCTGGGGATAACCACCCAGAGGGCAGGTATTTTCAGCTTGTGATGATGATGATGATAATAATAATAATAATTAATAATTAATAACCAATAACCAAAGAAAAACCACCTCATTTTCCATTGTTCCCACACACTCAAAGATTTGCTTTCCAAAGAGGACATTTCTTGTCTGTTGATTTATACTATTTATAAAATGACTGGTAACATTTAGCTATATTATGGTAACAAATATACAGAATTTGGCTCTTTGGGTAAATTCAAACCAAAAGTTACACCGCAAAAGCAGGAACAATCTCAGTTTTAGTGTTTGCTTTATGTGTTTTTTAATTTGCAACAATAAGAGGATAAAATATATTAGAAATTTTTATGTCTGTATAGCGACTTTCGTTGCTTTGATATCCGCTTTCCCCTACTCAATCTCACTGACAGACAATACTCCAGGTTTGAAATTCTACATCATTTCATCTCTGTAGCAGTAGCTCATATGTATGTTATCAGCCTAATAAAGGTCTATATCAGGCAATCAAATCATGGTCGCAGTAGTGTTTCTTAATTTTATGTATTGGTTTGCATTAGCGTGACAGACAAACAGATATCTGCACAAAAAAGGTGACAATGGTATTTATATAGTTAGATCTTACTCTGTCAGAAGATAATATCTGTGATCACTATCAGAGATTTGGCGTGAACTCTGATGTCAATCTTATATCTACTTCTTATCAGAATACTTGTTAATAGCCGTGAAAAGAATTCAGATTTATTTGAATTTCTATGAAACTATTTTCTAAGGAAAAATAATAGCAAATTTGTTTCAGTTGAAGAATCCATAGTTTCAAAAGTGGGTAGGAGATATTTTTATCAGCAAAGTTTTTACCCCTGAGTGAGAGAGTCAAGTGTTACGGACAGCAAACCAAAAAGACACACTTGTATACGTATAGTAAGTTGGTATGACCACCTATACTGGGAAATTTGATGAAGATCAAACCCAATAACTGTGACCAGCAAGATTGGCTTGCTGATCATTGCTATATAACGTTTGTCCTGTTCTGTATATATATTATTTTTTTTTTTCATATGATCTACTTGTTAATCCAAGCGGGGAAAAAATACTGTATTCGTTTACCGGGAATAGTGCATAGTTTGAAACAGTAGGACGGAAGTATTTTTTTCAGCAAAACTTTAAACCCCACACCCCTCTCAGCAAGTGGAATAGTCCAGTGTTACGACCTATGAACCAAGAAAATCACACTGTTTGTTATTGGAGTGAATTCTGATGCACTTATCTAAGTATTTATTTTGTACCTTTTACTGTTTGTAGTTACAATAATTGAAATAAAAATTTGTTAAAATTTTCAGGTCTAAGCCATGGCCAATTGTACTCATATCCTTCTAAAAGATGGAAGAAACGGAAACGAGCATTTTTTCCGACAGAAGTTCGAATAGCTCGAGCTGGAGACATAGAGACTGGCGAAGCAGGTAAGGCAATATCTCATTTCTTTCTCATTATGCCTTTTAATTTTAGCCTCTGATTTGACCTGGGGATTATAATAAACTAGCAGAGTACCCATCAAAAATGACAGGATTATTTATGTTATGTATAGTTAAACTATAGATTGGTGCAACACACTCTTCTGACCCAAACTCCCTACTTTTTTTTTGCTTTGTGTGTTATATAGGCCGGGAAGAATTCGCCGGGTTCAGGAAAGAAAGACTGGAACTCGGTGTTTATAAAAATATCATATATATTTTTATTCAGCTACCAATGGTGAAATGCACAGAGTCGGAGAGAGATAACGAGAGATGATGCGGGGCACACAGTATGGGGCCAACAGGGAAAACTCTGTCTGAACTTCGTGCTTTCTCGGCTCGACTCTGTCTGGTTTCGATCCCACTGTCCGTTCCTTTTATGGATTCGACACACCCACGCATGGTCATTTCTTGATTTCGTCATCCACGGATTCTGGGGTTCATGTCAACATTCTGTTTTGCTTTGACAGTTTGTCAGGACACCTGCTGTGTTTGAGTCCAACTTCCTGTCGTTAGGCCCACGTTGAGAACACCTGCAACCTCAGTCGATATCCTGTTTTCATTTTCACATCCGTCCAGGTGTGAGTCCGGAGACACATATCATAACATGTGCAGTAAAGTAATTTCTGAATGGCTTTTTCTGGTAATTTTGGATGAATATTTCTGATTGATAACCAAAAATCAGGAAGACTGTTTCATTTGAAAACAATTTTAATGAACCATCACATGATAGCTCGGTCTATTTATCCTGTTCGGAAACTGTAAAATCATCGATTTCATCTATATTTTGGCAACTAAATAACATTTACTATATTTTCTATAGTTTTGAGAAAGGTCATTAATATTCAAATGGTTCTTTGGATGATTGAACTCCTTCTTGTTATTTGTGTTGTAAACACAGCGATGTTGGAAGCAGAGAAAAATCAAAGAGGCAGCTCACATCAAAATGTTGACTAAATGTATTAGCCAGACAAGTGCGGATTTCAACCCGATGTGGCTTCCACTTCTCAACAAATCTAAACCCAACAGGACAAAGACACAGAAACACCCGGGCCATGCGCTTTAAGGGCCACCCCCCTTTAAACATAATTTCTGTTTAACCCATCGCACTCGGATTTTACACTAGGTTGGGAACCACTATACAAAATGATGGAGAGTTCCCTCAAGGAGCCAAGGCCCCCAAATCTCCAGCTCTGCTCCTGATTATGGTACAGTTTTGTATCAAACATTTCCAAATAATCATTATTTTCAATTCCTCAACTTTTGAGACAACAGTACCCCCTAAAATCATGGCTTATCCCAAAATATCTTTGAGTAACTATCTAGATCATAAACTACAGATATATCATAAAAATGTTTGAATGGTTTGCCTAGTCAACAAGTTCAGAGCCAAGAATTTTGAAAGTTCTGTCCATGGAGCCTCATTAATAACTTTGTGGACCATCAGGTTGGGAAACACTGCACTAAATTTTAAAGGGAGGTGCTTACAATGATCTAAGCCTCCCAGCTCTGCCCCTGATTGTGGTACAATTTTGTGACAAAAGAAACATTTCTAAATAATCAGTATTTTCATAGTTCATCCCAAAATAATTTTGTGTAACTATCCAAACCATAAACTACAGACAGGTACCTGTTAGAAAAACTATGTGGTGGAAGAAACCAGGGCGGGTGTACAGTAGGCCAGTCTGGCTCCTGGACTATATCAGAAGCATAGAATTTGGGTTCCGGTAGTCATTTTCCGATAAGTACCTCAAGAAACAGCAGATAATAGAGTGGCAAGATGTTTATCAACCCAAACCAATTTTTTCCAAAAACATCAGAGAATGTAAAGAACATATTCATACAAATTTCTTTTCATAATAACACCCTCAAAGTAGCAAATTTGAAATATGTTTGATTTAATTTTTAGCGCAACCAACTTTCTGTGACCTCTTGACATCTCCTGACCACAAAGGTCATCCGATCAAATGTTATTACATATCATTTTAAAGCTGACATTCTAACAAAAGAATGAGGGGTAATTTGTTACTGTGAAGTCATTGGATAATGAGATGGGGCCAATAACATTTCCCCTACCCATAACGTTTATGATTTTGGCAATTGCCAGCGTAAGTAAAAAAATCATCCCTAATGAATTTTTGCAATCCAATCCAATTGGCCAATGTCACTTTTCTGATGTCCTACACCCCCACAGACATGATGCAGGTCTGTCACATCAAAGATGGATTTTTGGGCCCTGGATCCCAGACTACAAGTTGTTTCTAATTTAACTAACCAATCTATAAGCAGAAACATTTATAAAACATTGTCAATAATATTGGTTCACAATTGTATCTTTTTTCTTGAATGTCTGTGGTTTTCAGATGACTGATCTGATCATCAAAAAAGAAGCCATACTAAACAATTTACAGGACCATGAAATACTGTTCCAATAATCCAAAATTTGGATAATTGATGTTCAAATAACAGAGGTTTCTCTGTACTATTGTACATGTTCTCATAATCAAGGTTTCTCTGTATATCCTTCAAAGATGCAGGCACCTTACGAATACAAGAATACATCTCTTCATTTTGTCATTAGAACTTGCATTCCTGTCCGCTACCAATTTGTCAATAAATCTCTTGAATATACGAATGTAGCAAAACCTATATATCTTATAATATAAAAGGCCTTCTCACTTTTTCTGTCATGCTAAAGCAAAGAGAAAGAGAGGAGGGGGTACTGCGAACATAGTTATCAGTAAACAGCACATTTTGTCTCTGTGTGTTTGCGGGAAGTAAGCAGGCAACTGCTGCTGGTAATATTATTATTGCTGCTGTCTCAGTTTCATTTTTTACTCCATTCTGTTGCCTTATTGCTCTAAAATTATTAAAAAACAGAAAATATGAAGAATTGCAGAAAATTAACAAGAATAAATTTTGTTCGAGATATGGATTTAAAAAAATTTTTTTTTGCAATTTATACATTTATGCCAAAAAATATATTTATAGCACAAGGTTGAATGAGGTAGGATTGTGTTGCACCAATCAGGCAAGATGGGAGGCCAGCCGGCCTGCTTTGAAAATCAGCATTCAAAACCAAGTTTTTTACCTGAGTTCAAACACCAACAACTAGCTTCAGTGTGAAATATGCAAGCACCTCAACCATAAGACAGGCCCATAACTGAACTATTTCTTTAATATAAGATTTAGGTTATTGATAATTCATTTTGTAAAAATTGATTTCCGTACTCTATCTATTTTGACCTGTTATTTTCTTATTGTTTTTTCTGCCCAGATATGCATCAAATCAGTGCCATCGAGAATCCTGCTGTGCGGCGAGGTGATGTTGATGATGATAGGGAAGATCTGAAAAGTGAAAATAGCAAAGATAAATGGTATGAAGAAGTTGAAAATATCAGTGAACCACCAGATGTTGGTGAAGCTGTGGATTACCATTCAGATATTAGCGACTATGAAGAAATCATACGAAAGAAGAAGAAAAAGGTGAATATTGATGAAATTTTACTTTCAAATCTCACCATGAGCTCAATTTGTTTTGCGATAGAATAATACTTAACAGTCTGTGATATTCTATGGTTCTAAAATAATTCTTCATTGTTTAACCTGCCCAGATTATCTAAGAAAGTTTATTCAATCTTATAAAGAATCTGGAGGTTCAATCCCAAAAAGATCTAAGATTTTCTTGTTTGTTTGCGTGTTATCACCAAAAGACGACGATCTATCTGAAGTTGTCAAAACTGTTTTTCTTAAAATTATCTACTGACTAGATTCAGTGATCTCAACTGCAATCAATTTATTACAATATTGACAAACTAAAAAATTAGATTTTTTTTCTAATAGAGTAATATATTTTTGGAATAAGTTGCCTAGTCATATTAAAGATAGCAATAGTATACAAAGTTTTAAAAATAACTTAGATAATTTTTTAAATTATGGGAAGAAATGGGATTACAAGGACATTATTGGAATCTGTCAGAGGAGATTTTCAAGAGAGTTTGATCTGTGAATTGTGCTAAATTGTAGATGTGGTTTGTATTTAAGTACATTTGAATATGTTTTTTTATCAATTTTGTATTTGTTTAGAAGTTGTGTAAATATTGTGTATAGTTGGAAATGCCCAAAGAGGTATAATAAAATAATAATAATAATACTATTGATTGATTAAAGTATGATCTGGATTTACTATTGGGTTTACCAAAAAGTTCATTCTGTTTTTGCTATTAGATAGCATTAGGAGAATTTAGTTTTAATTAACATCATTCAAGAAGATAGCTTTTTGATTATATTGTGACATATCATATCATATGCATTTTTTTAAAATTTTGTCAAATTGGCATATTTTTGTTTTTTGATTCTAACATTAGAGATGGGTGAAAAGAGGCAACATTTTTTTTTATTTTAAGAAAGGTAAAAATGCAACTCAAATGCCAAAAGAGATTTGTGCCGTTTACAGAGAAGATATATTGAATAATCAAATGTGTTAAAAGTGGTTTGTGAAGTTTCATGATGATCCTCAGTTAAGTAGACCATTTGCGGTTGATAGCAATCAACTGAAGACATTACTTGAGAATAATCACTGTTATACAACATGGAAGATAGCCAACATACTTAAAATATCCAAATTAGCTTGTCACTTTGACATAAGTTTAGTAGGAAAAAAAACCTCCTGGACTGTATTTGTGTGTGCAATTCACTACTTAAACATAATTAAAATGTTCAGTTTTTTAAACAAATTTTAATGGGCAATGAAAAGTGGATACTTTACAACATGGAACACAAGAGATTGTGGGGCAAGTGAAATGAACTGTACTAGTTGTACCAAGGCTGGATTTCATCCAAAGAAGGTGATGCTGTGTATATAGTGGGATTGGAAGGGAGTCCACTACTACAAGCTACTTTCGAAGAAGCAAATGATTGATTCAAACAAGTACTGCTCTCAATTAGACCAATTGAAGGTAGCAATTGATAAAAAGTGTCCAGAATTGAGCATAATATTCTATCAGGACAATGCTAGACTGCATATTCCTTTGGTGACCAGGCAAAAATTGTCACATCTTGGCAGCAAAGTTTTCCCTCAACTGCCATATTCACCAGACATTGCACCTTTGGGTTATCATTTAATCTGGTCCTTACAGAATTATCTTTAAAAAATTAAATTCTCTGGAAGACTACAAAAGTCACCTACAGCAGTTCTTTCTGCAGATGGCAGAGTTCTGAAAGATGGCAAAAGATAGAACAAAATGGTAAATATGATGTTCAGTAAAGTTAACATTGAAAATTTAAATAAAATTGTCTTTAATTTCAATCAATAAACCAAACGAACCTTTTGGGTAACCTAATATTATAATTGTACTTTCCTAGTACCCTGTTTAGGGATTTAACCTATAGATGAACTGATATACACAACATTTTGGTTGAGATTTCCATTGGAGAATATGCAGATAAAAATATTGTTGAATTATAAAGATGTATTAATCTGAAGAAATTTCAAAATGTTTTAAAATTTGGTTTGATATCCATTCTTTATAAATTATTTTCTATAAAATAATTCTGCAATATATGTTTTACTACAAGCGTTAAATTTTGAAATATATGTGCCTTAGAGTAATTAATATTTGAAAATCTTTAAAGTTTTTTATACAATCAATGAGAACCAATACTGATTTAAATGTCTTTCACTATTGGATATTAATGGCAACTTTGGTTTTGCTTAAAATAATACTTTGAATTAACAGGACTCTTCAAATAAGAACAATAGGATATTTCAACCTTGTACAGGTCTTTTAAACAATTCAAACAAATTAGTTGGTTATGGATCTCTTGGAAAGTTCATTTCTGTATATTAATATTTAAATTCTTTATTTAATTCATTTTATTTTTAAAATGGGCCGCTATTTGAGTCAAAATGTTAATCATATGTCTCACTAAGTGGCCCAGGATTCATCCTATGCCCTCAAAAAAGTAAAGTATGCACAGTCTCAGGGGGGCAGCACCTCCCCATTGTACTAAAAAGGGAGGGTTGTGGGTCACCCCGATGCCTTTGTGACTCTGTTGGGACTGAGCAATTTTTAATCTTGCCCACATGTACGCCTGTGGGACCCCCACATTAAACTTGATCTTGTGTCACATTCCGCCCTCGTTGGCAGGCAAATAAATATCTATGTCTCTCTAAGTGCAAATGACATTGTTGTTGAATTTTCAACCCCAGATTTCAAAATGGCATCTTTCAGTAAGCACTACACAACTGTAGAATATTTATCCGAAATTTTAGCTAATAATAGAAAGATTTTTTTCAAGAAGATAATTATAATCCAAACATCAAATTAGATTGCAATAATAACTCCATGAATTTCTGGAGAAATCAATAGTCATGATAAAACTGACAGTCATACAGTTTAAGATTCAGGTTTAGGTTACTGTGTAATTTACTTTTGATGACGAACGAGCTAGATATTGATATTTTTCTAACAAAATGAAATATCATTTTATATGTGACAGATCTAATTTTTTTAAAAATAATTATGATTTAGTTTGGATAAATTTATGTGGTATGTTATTGGATATCCTGAGAAGTATACTATTCATACTAAATATGTAGTTTTAAATTCACAATGTTTCATTTAAGATTTTTTAGACTTTTATTAAATAAAGGTGCAAAATATGAATTTGAAATCGTGATTTACCATTTTCCAAAACTATCTGTAACAATTTTTTTAATTGTTTTGCCCTCTATTCCTTTGTTT
Organism: Architeuthis dux; assembly: GCA_006491835.1. Lineage (NCBI taxonomy): Eukaryota > Metazoa > Mollusca > Cephalopoda > Oegopsida > Architeuthidae > Architeuthis > Architeuthis dux. The sequence goes on from VCCN01007341.1 coordinate 1,330,234, forward strand.
ATGATTCAATAAAATTACAATTCCTAAATTTTATGTGTGTAAAGGCTAGCGGTATTGGAATTTAATAAACTGTTATGTCAGGCAAGCAATCATTCCTTTAACCTTTAGCACTCTGTAGGCGACTTTGTTCACTGAGCAAAAAGTTTATTCTGCCACTGCAGGCAAATCGCTGAACGATAGTGTGTTTGAATTTTTCGGTTGTATTGTCATGTCAATTTCAGCCATACCGTACTGCGGGGCTATTCAACATCGTGGGGGCTATTTGGTATGGTTTTTTCTTAATTAAAATTTGTTGAAGGGAACTTGGTTATATTTTGAGTGCTAGTTATTGCATTTTCTTGCAATTACTATATGAGAAAAAAAAATTTTTTCTCTTATAGTAATAACTAGCACTCTAAATATAACCAAGGTGGTTGTGAAGATAGGGTAATTTTCTGTTTTTGATTTTCTTGAAAAGATTTTAACAAATTTCAATTAATGTAAAAAATGGTGCCAAATAGCCTCCACGATGGTACATGAACAGACACATGTTACAGACTTTCAAAGTTACTAAGTGCACGAAATCTTGGCACCCTTGAAAAAGGATGCAGAGTGCTAAAGGTTAAATATTCAATAAGCTCTCTTAATGTCTTACATAGACATTTTGTTGATTGTTGAATGATGTCTGACTTATTCCTATGGTTAAAATAATGTCAATGTTTAAAAACAAAAACTTTAAATATAGTGTTCATTTTTTTATAGCAAATCCTTTTCTCTTTTGTAGGTGAAATATAAAAGTAATTTCTAAAAATTATATTTTTGAAGATTTTTATTGAAAATTACCATAAATCCATTTTGCATCATTTGTAAAAGAGTTTTGTTGTGTCTCTAACTTGCTAACTGTTTTAATAGTCTAGCTGCTTTTTTGTTTGTAGGGCCCTGGTCGAGGCAGAAGAAAAGCAGATAAAGAATCAACACCAATAGATGACAAAGACAAACCTTACTGCTGTGAAGGTGACATAACTTCCCTCTTTTCTCTTTTTTGTGTGTCCTTTGTTACCTTGCTACATACTACAATGACATCTTGCACTACACAGCATTTGTTCATTTAATCTTCTAGAAGATATTAATATATATTACTTGTACATAAACTATTGAGAAAACTAGTACAAAATTACACTATTATTGGTACCTAAAAAAGGCAACATTTATTAGTATCAGAAGACTTTGGTAGTTGTTATATTTAGTAAACCGATGAAACAGTTAACTAATTATTCACAAATGTGCTATGCTATAATGCTGGCACTATTGGGAATCACTTAATTAAACAGTCTAGCACAGTGGTTTCCAAACCTATGTTTGCGACTCAAATGAGGGTCGCAGTTTGAAAAAAAAATTATAAGAAAATGAAGAAAATTTATTTTTTTTTAATTTAAAAAAGAAAAAAATTTTTTTAAATATTAAGAATAAAAAAATTAGTGCAAATATACTTATATCACAATTTTGGAATATAAAGCGCCAGGAAAATAGTTGTGACTAATAAAGCATCTACAAATTTATGAAAACTCCTGACATATTCCAGTTTGTTCACGTTCAATACTTGGACTTGATTATTAAATTAAAGTAAAATTTATTGGATAAAACTAAATGAAGAAAGACTGAAATAATGTTTGCACTCTGATGGTTGCCAAGCCCCAAAAATTCTGTGTTCAGTATCTTGGCCCAAAATGTTTGGGAAACACTGGTCTAGCATGATAAACTGCAAATCTGCAAAATCATCTACTACTTGATTCTTTATTAATCAGAACACCCCATCTGCTATCTTTGGTAAAAAGAATTTAATATGCACCCACTGCACTTCACCATACACAGGCACCTAACCAAACACATACACACGCAAATCAACTGCATTGAGAGCTTTTTCTTGCATGCACCAGATATTCATGTTGGGATATGTACAACACTTTGAGGTTGATTTGTGTCTCTCGTTAATTCTTTGCTTGTAATGAGCTATGCCCTTCTTGGGATTTGGTACTTGAATTTGATATCTTATTTTCTCAGAAAAAAATCTCATGATCTCTTATGTTTCCACATAACAATTTAATCTTTAAAATTGTACTCTTTATATTTAAATTTGATAATTTACAAAAAGATATTTTTAAAAAAATTTCAATGAACCTAAATATTAATGCTGTAACATTTTTAATACTAAACCTAAATGTATATAAAATAACAGACTTACTATGTTTTAGTCATATGTATGTCATGTTTTAATGTTTTTAAAAGTTTTTATAAATATTTTCAAGATGGAATTTTCGCCCTTTTAAAGCACTAATAATCTTTTTTTTAAATAACATTTTTGTATGAAATTAATGATCCAATAAATTTTGAGCCTTTTAGTTAAGTGTCTATATTATTAAGTTATTGTAAATAAACTCTTTGGCTTAGCTTTTTATTAAAACTATAATTAATATGAATTTATTCTATAAAAATAATATTTTATTTTTAGCAAAATGATGGCAGTTTTTGACATCGTACCCTGTGGAATTTATCTTCTGTTGGGTTGTATGTTCAAACCCTTAAACTTCTTCATAAAAAAAAAACATCTTGTGGATTTTTCTCTGGTCACTCTCAATTGCAGTGTGTTACTCTCTATTTCTAATCTTGCTAAGTTAACCCACTTTATATATAAAACTACTAACTTGGTGTTGATGGACCGTTCCATAGATGCTTTGTAAGCCTTTATAACAACAACAACAACAACAACAACCTGCCTTTTATGTCTGTGCATGTATATCTTTATTTTGCTTTGCGTTTCAGCATGTGGTGCCCGCTACAAGACAAGACCCGGACTTGCATATCATTACACCCACTTTCACAATGGGATGCTGGATGTTGATGAAAGCTGCACGCCATCTCCTCCAGCTCATAAACCACCAGGTTAGTCCTTGTACCATTCCCACACGATTAGGTATTTTCTTCCTCCTCCTCCCCCCCACACTACCTTCCCCCCACATCCTCATCCTCCTCATCCTCACTCCTTCTCGTCCATTCGTAACCTTTCAAGTGGCAGACAGAGGAACAGTATTATCCTGAGAAATGTTTTAAAGTAAATTATATATCTAATCCATATACCTACATTCATATCTCCACTACCAGCATGCAGTGGCAGATTAACCATTAGGCTGAGTAGGCTTAAACCTAGGGGGCTCCGGAATGGAGAAGGGCCCAAGAGCACAAAGTAAAATGGTTTAATTGAGTGTACACATATTTTCGATGATATATCTACTTTTACATATATTTTTTTTTCATTTTTTTACAAATACTATTTTTTTTTTTTTCCTAAATTAGGCTCCAAACATAAACATTTAGAGGTGATGCATTTGGGACTTTATACTGCCACAGCAACACCAACTTGTTGTGTGCAAGGTCAGGGGGAGCCTTACTAAAGCTCAGCCTAGGGCGCCCGGGTGGTAGATAATCCATAGCCTGCATGTACACACACACACACACACATACATACATACATACACACACACAAAAGATGGTGGGTTTAGAGTGAATGTGGTGTGCACATTGCTCCTGGCTACTGCTGCTTTTCTCTCCAGCCATTATTCCTCTGGCTTGTTGTTTACCAAATAGATGATCTCAAAACGGATATTTCCTCCATAAACTCTGCTTTCATTTACCGACCCATAACACACTTGCTTGTCTCTTCTACTAACACTTCATGCGTAACTTATTCTATTGTCTTATGATTAATTTCAATTTATTGTTTTTCTCTTGCATTGGGATAATTTGAAGAGAAATAAACAATTATTTTTTTTATTGATGAATTTTGTTTCACGGAATTGCAACTACACAAACTTGACCAATAATACTTTATTTAATTTATGATTAAAATAATTGAGTTTCAGATTTATTTGCAAAAGATTTATAAAAACTTGGTTAAGTCAAATTTTGATTTTATTCAGTAAGACATGAAAATGGTTCTTTTTACATTTCTGCGAGTGAGTCAATTGAGTTTTCTTTGTATGGTTTGTTCACTGTTGCTTCAAAAAGTATTAAAAAATATGGCCAGAGAAAGCATTATTGACAGATCAGTGGAATGTTGGCTGAGTTTTTAAGAAATCATTTTTGTTTATCTTGTCTCTCGGTGTTCAATGGGATTTATTTGCCAGGGAAGCATTGCTAGCTTATGGTCACCTTTTTCAATATTTCTTCGATCTCTGATTTTCCTTCTTTAGTCATGTTCCTATGCAGAAAATTAAAAAAAAATCTTTCTTTGACTATTTTTCTATACACATTTGACTCTTTTTCACGATGCCGTTTTATGAATCTTCATATACACTTCTTTTTTTTTTTTTTTTTTTTTTTTTTTACTATTGTCCTTATTTTGGTTGTTTATCTGTACACTGTTGTAGCCTAAGGCCTTCTTCAGGTGTCTTTTGCAATCAAAATGTCAAGTCAAGACCCTTGTTCAATCCGCATAGGTAGACTTTTCTCGTTTACCGTCTGTGTGAGGGGGCATTTTTGATCATGACAGACACCTGGAGAAGGCTGTTGGGTACAACCACTGAAACATTGTGAACATATAAACAACCAAGATGGGGACAATAGTCAGAACAAATCAATGTATAATGATAATTTCTTATCTCAAAAATTCAGAAAAAACTCTTCCTAATCTTTTTTTTTTTTGTTGTTGAAAAATCAAGATTTGCTATCTATCTTCATTTTAATAATTGCTCATGTTCAAGATATTGTAGCATCTAGTTTGGGAATCAGTTGTTTATATTTAATGATATTATTAAATGATTATTCAGTTATAATTTATCTAGGTCCAATTTTTATTCTGGATTAGAGAATTTGAGTTCTTCATCTATTGTCTTTGTTTCTGTATTCAACAAAAATTATTCTTTGAGTAATATGTTACTTGATTATTTCTATAAAAATAGACAAGAATTTGAAATTTTTATGTAGTGATGAGAATGAAGTTTCAGGGACATGTTTTATTCTGGTTTGGTTTATGTAAGTTTTCATTATTTATATATAATTCTGCAGATTCCTACCTGAGTGACTGTAATTTCTTGTTTTTTATGCCCTCACCTTCAGATAGATTGCTTTTAATGTAGTAGTTACCTTTTGAACTGTCATAGTTTGGATTTGTTATACTCTTAATTTGTATTATGTACAAAAAACCTTTCTTTGTTTTTATAGATTAACATTTTCTTTAAAGAGGTTTTCTTACAAAATCTGTAATATTTTGTTTTTAAATGAGTTCCTTCTTTATCACACACATACATATGCATGCACACAAGAATGCTTTTAATTATTAGTCTCTTGGTGTAAATACATTTAGTTTGAAATATAAAAACTAAAATATATAGTTCTGATTTAAAAAAAAAAAAAATTTTATCGGCTTTAAGAAATAAACCTGGTGCTGTTAGCAACTGTGGAACAAATTCATTCAGTGAACAAAACTCCTTCAGTCTTCTATTTTATGTTAATATTTTTAGACTTTTTTTCCTTCCTACTTTTATGTATTTACATTGTGTTAATTTTGATATTTTCTATAGTTTTGAGAAGGGTCATTAACATTCAAATAGTTCCTCAGAAGATTGAACTCCTTCTTGTTTATGTTAACGAAACATTGTGTTAACAACACAAACAACAAGGAGTTCAATCATCCAAAGAACTATTTGAGTATTAATTTTGATTTTGACTGTCTCAAAGTGGGTTAAATATAACCAAAACAAATTTGATGGCTATCAAATGGATGTAACAATTTCTAATATTTAACTTGAAGTATAACTAAGTTGCATTTTGTTCTGATTACAAATAACAAATTTAAATATGAAAATAGCCTTTTATGAATTGATGAAAACTTAACTGATAAATGTAAAATGAAATAACAAAAATGAAAAATAAATCAAATCTTTGTTGCATCCATTATTCATACATTTGAATTGCAAAATTACTTATATAATTATTACAGAAGCCTAAAATCCTGTTGGGTGGAAGTACACACATTTCCAATTAATCTTTTACTTACATTATATTGCTCTCAGTGAGACTTTATCATTGTATTTGACTTGTAATATGATTGAGTGACACATTTATAAATGAACTCTCATAATTTGCTTTTATTATAATCACGGATAATGTTATCAAACGGTTATTGTTGTCCAAATCACTTTATTTAAAAATTAAATTTCATATTTATTTTTTATAATGTAAAGTTGTTTATAACAATGAATGTAAATTGTTTCAATTTTTATATCCTTTGCTTAATGTTATCAGCCAATTATTGTTATCTAAAAGACCCTCTCCCAAAGGGATCACAATAAACGGCTTCCCCTGTAGTAATTTGTTTTAGTTGGACACACCACCTTACATTGATCTCCATAGAATTTTTAATGTCATTGAAACTACATACAATAAGGGTTTTTTGGTATAAAACTGAAAATATTAGCAAAATAAATTCTCTTATTAACTGGATTTAAGGCTTCTGATCAAGTAAATTCCAGTTCTTATATATTGGGTTGTATCAACAATATTTTCGTTTTTTAATCAAGAGTTCATGTATGTTTTTTGAAGCTTATGTAATGCTCTACATATGCTATCTTTTGATGATCCTAGCTCTTCTGGAAGCTTACAAGTGCTGGTGGTAGGATTCTCCTCCACCTTGCGTTTTAAACCATCATAATTGATGACTGATGGTCATCCACTTCTGGGCTTTATTTCAAGGGACTAGGAACCACCCTTAAAATGCTGAAACCAGTTTTGGGCAGTACATTCAGATATTGTTTCATTTTCTTCCACTTCCCGAATTCTGCAAGAAGCTTTGAGTTTGAGGTAATGCTTGAAAATTGCCAGAATCTCAATAGTTGTATTTGCCATCTGAAACAAAAGGTACAGCCGATTAGTATTGATAAATGATATGATATAATAATCATATTAATAATATAGTGGAGTCATAGATAGTCTTTAGATGTGTACATGAAATAAGCTTTGGGGTAAAGGTCCGTTAAAAAAAACGAAAATTCTTTTGATACACCCTAATATTATTTTTGCCAGTTAAATGGATGATGGGTATTAATAAGTCTTCCCAGGCAGTCATCAAATAACACACGTTTTAATCCTTCTTAAATTTGGCAATTTTTCTCTTATTTAATTTTTTAGCCTTTTGATGTATTTTTTATGTCTATGTAAAATTATTTCTCCCCATTTTCCTCATCAATTTTATTTGTTTCCTTTTTGAGCCCAAATGATTTCTGTTTTAAAAAGATTTTCTACTATACTGACTTTGATGGAAATTCTTTCCAATCTTCCTACATATTTTTATCTTCCTGGTTAAGTATATATTTCTGTCAAAGTCAATTTATGAGAATCTCTTTCATCTTTGGTTGATTCATCTTAAGATAATGCAAAACCTTTCCTGGTTAAAATAGATAAAACCCTCGGCTCCTTTTCTCCCTTTCCAATAAGTGTTTTACTCACTTTCTAAAACAACTTGTCAGTTCATTCAAAGAGGTTTTCAATCAAACTCATCCTTCTTGTTATTTTTGTTGTTCCCACAACATTTTGGTTGATTCATTCTACAGCTTTCTTCTGGTGTACTATCCATGTGTAAAGAGAGGGTCTCTTTTTCCAGTAGTGCCAAGAAAAGAACGGTAGCAAACAGAATTTCTTTTTTACTTGGCGCTACTGGAAAAAGTGTGGATTTCAACTTGGTGTGACTTTCGTTGCTCAACAGGGACACAGTATGGAATTCTTTGTCTAACAAAGAGAGGAGTTCAAAATATCTGCAACCTACATTACAAGTGTTGCTGCTAACAAAAAAAACAAAAATAATTCTGTTTGCTCAGAGTAACTTTTTTCACTACCGTCCCGAAGGAAATGTAAACTGTCCCGAAAAACAATTTTAACCGTCCCAAAGGAAATGTAAACCATCCCAAAATCAAAATGTTGTTTCTTTACTTTGTTATTATCATCTATAGTTGTTAGTAGCATAATAAAAACACCATTAAAATGTTGAGGAAATAAATAATTGTCCAACTCCAGTCCAAACCTGGACTTTGTTTTTCTACCGTAACAAAATGACAATAACAATCCTCACCAAGCCTCCGGGACGGAAGTGATTTTAAAAAGGGGAGGGGGATTAAATCACTTCCGTTCTGCAGAAGATATTTGTTTGTCCCGAACACGTTTTTACGATCACCGGGACAACATTAATTTCAAGCCCTGTGTTTGTGACCGTCTTGTACTTGGTACTACCAGAAAAAGAGACCTTATTTTGACATGTGGATAGTACACTGTAGAATGGATCGGACAAAATGCTGTGGGGACAATAACAAAAAGAATGAGTTCAATTATCTGAAAAACTCTCTAAATGCTAATGACTCTTTACAAAATTATAGACGATAACTTGTCAGTTTGTCTCTATTCCTTCCTTTTATTGTTAACATGAATCATTTTCTGTGTCGGGCCTTAGCATCTCTCTTCATCCAACACACACATCCTGTAATATATTGTTCAATTTACATCTTCTCTTCAAAAACTGATATTTGCAATCTAATTTCATCTATTTCATTCCCTGCTTATTCTGTCATCTTGTATTTAGAAAAAATTAATTTTTGACTACTATTTTCCATCATCTTAATTTTTAGTTGTCTTTTATCACAACTTCAATTCGGGCCATCAATGTATGGCAGTGAGTGAATAGCGCGGATCAGAAATAAAGAATAAGCTCTTGGTGAGATTCAATTTCTCATCCCTTTTGCCACAGGGAAGCCTGGTTAAACACACCAGCTGCTCTGCCATCTTAGCTACGAGAGCTTCGACAACTTGCAGAAGCTCAAATCTAACCTTTAAAACCATTCTCTATCCCGTTCTATCGGGCGCCATCTTTATTTTCTGTTTTTCTGCTGGTAGTATCAGTAAAGCAATTATCTTTTTAATATTTATTAAATATTATATGAAGTATTGCAAACCATTATTAATAATTTTTTACCTACTTTCCTTCATCTTAATTTCTTAGCTGCTTTTTATCAACACTTAAATCAGACCGTCTATCTAAAAAAAAAATGCAGCTAAAAATTAAGCTGAAGGAAAATAGTAGTAAAAAATGAATAATAATGGTTTACAATACTTCATCTAATAAAAACAAGAACCATAAGTTCAACGATGCGTCCACCATCCATGGTGGTAGCAGCATAAGGAGGAGAGGAAGGAGAGCAAATAGTCTTTCTTTGAGTCAATTGATTCTCATACTTGTAAAATATTGTGATGTGGAAATATTCTGTGAATATTATTTTCAATGAAAATCATAAATGTCCATTTTTGCCTTTTTTTTTTTCTAATGCAAAAATGCAGACCTTGGAATTCTATTATGACATCATAGCAGCTGGTAAAAAAACGATTAAAATAGATGTTCTTTTAATGACGTCACACCTCTTCCTTCCTTCTGTTAATTAACGTAATTGGAACCGACAGATCGACCGAAAAGTGTCTTATTGATATGTGTTTGGACGCATCTAATATAGGATGAAAAAAGATAATTACTTGTACTACTAGTACAGAAACAAAAACAAACATAGCACCGAAGATGAAGAAAAATAGAAGTCAAAAATTAATAATAAGGGAAACTGTTTCTGTTTCCATATTTATATATACATCATCCTTTCATTCCCCCCCCCAATCCCCTACCCACAATGATTTTATTTTTAACAATCACTCATTGTGTGACAAACTCGTTAAATCATCTTTTTTTTTTCTTTTTCTTTTGTTTAATTTTTGTTATTTCGATGAAATCTTTTAGCAATTGACTGATACATTTTGTTAACTTAATTTCCTCTACCAGTTGGCATTGCTTTGGACAGCCATTTCACTAAGGGTCCTAGTCCAACTGGTGAGTTCTTTACTTTGGATACTATGTCCTCTGCTCCTCATTGTTCCACTGAAAACCTGATGGATTTGTTGTGCTTTTTCTTGAGAGCCAATATTCAGCATAAACCCACAGCTTCGATGGCCTTTACTTCACATCTAACTGAATTCATTAACTCTTAAATTCATAGACCGCTTGATACCGCTCCTAATTCGGTGGAGGAAACAAATTTCGTTAAATTTATTATGTTGGATGGAATGAAAAATAAATTTAAAATTTCACCAAAAGCTTAAAGGGAGGTAACTTTGATCCCTAGTTATTTCCCTTGATATTAACATTTACATTTTCTTATATGAATTTAAGAGTTAATAAAACTAATTTTAACTATATATAAATATCTAATAGGCGTATAGTGTGGTTATTTGCTAAATATATTTTTTTAAAATAATTTTTGCAATATTATAATAACTGGTTTTCAATAATTGTGATATGATTTGCATTAACTGATTGATACTCACTTTATATTTTAATTATAACATGTTCATGTTATTTTGATTTAGGCAGTTTACCAAAAAATTGTTTCAAAATATATTTGCTTATGTAATTATTTTTTTTTTGTTATTATTAATTCTCTGTAAATTAACACTTGTACGTCATCATATTAACCTTTAGCATCCTGAATTCTTTTTCAAGGGTGCCAAGATTTTGTGCACTTAATAACTTTGAGAGCCTGTAATTTATGTGTCTGTTCATGCATGACTGAAATTGACATGACAACACAACCGCGAAACACATCGTTCACCTATTGAAGCCGCCTGCAATGGCAGGACAAACCTTTTGCTCAGTTGATTACAGGGTGCTAAAGGTTAATAGTTCATGGGTTGGGATATGCAAATGATTTTTCTTTACTTTTTGCAACGCATTTAGCCAAGCCTGCTTTATTTCATATATATATGAGTTTTTATTGGTCCATAACAAATAGTACAGTTGGTTTC
>VCCN01007341.1:1363826-1376494 GCA_006491835.1 Architeuthis dux
TTGCCCAGAATAGCAATTTCTCCATCAAACCAGCTCAGCTGCTGATTGAATTCAAAGAAAGAACGACAGACCAGACAGAAAATAAGCATTATCCTGAAGATAAAAAGGTCAAATCATTCTATCAGCAGCTCAAGACGTATAAAGATACTTGGAATATCAGATAAGTATTGAACATTCGATTCTCTGTAACTCAAAAACTAATGCTCGGATTTGTATTAAATTTTCTATGAAACTTTTCTCAAACATGATTTGTCGAAATATGGTGCCTTTTGTAGTGTCTCTTTCCAGATTGGCAATGTCCTAAATGGTCAAAATGTACCCTAAAAAAGAAAATTTGGCAAGTGAAACACTGTTAAATGACACATACTGTGCCTGGCATCAAAAGTTGACTTACTACATGCAAATTTCAAGCCTGAAATATTTCTATTTATGGATCCATTAATATTTTGAATTTTTCAAACATATAACTGACCACTTGATGGAAGGGTCCTTTGTTATAGCACATGGGATGGAGCCTCAAAGTTTGTGGCTATCACCCCTTTGCTCTACCACTAAACCTAAATTGGTTCAGAATTAGTATTAATAGCTTGGATGTATTTATATCCCAGTGCCAATAAAAATATCAAGTTAAATGAAACAAAGTTAAAACTTACTGATATCATTTCTTGGTACTTTGGAATTTAGTGATAGCTTTGTTTTGCACTTGAAAATTAAAACACATTTTTTAAAACTAATCTTAAACCTTTGAGAAGAGATAAAAAGAAAAAAAAATTTAGATTTATCATTGTATAATGTTTTAAGGACTCTAACTATCTTAACATACCAATATTAAGTTTACTAGTAAAATACCTGTTGCTTTGCTTACAGTATACCTAGATGGGGGAAATCTAAAGCACTGTAGTATCTTTAAAAAAAAACTCATGGGCGTTGCCTGAAGTGATCATCCCTGGCACTTAATCAAATCTTTGATACGCAGAAGCGAGTTCAAATCCATCTCGTTTTCTTCTTTTCTCGACGACTAAGTTCAGTCGTTCACTTTAGTGAATATCTTTGTTTCACCTCCTACCCTTTTGCATACACCTACCCTGCTTCTCTCTCCCTTGGCCCGCTCGTGTTCTTTGTGTTGCGATTCCATTCTCGGGACCTCTCCCCTACCCACACCCCTGTTCAACGTAAGATTTTTATTTTTAAAGTATGACGGGCGCACAGAAAAGTGTGACAGATGGACAGACACGTTGCTTATTATAATATAAATTATAAGTGAGGCACATTTCAAAATTGTATTCGACAACAACAACAACGTCCACCTGATGACTCCCTGTCCTATCACCTTCTAACTTGTGAGTTCTGAACAAATCAATGGAAACATTTCTTTTAATACTCTTGGCAAGCATCAATAACTAATTTTAACTTTTCTTTTCCTGCAGTTTCCTTGTCACTGCCATTGTTTTCTGGCCTGGCATATATCAATAATAAACTTGTATAAACATTAATTCTTCACTGGTGATTCTCTTGTTTTACCTCGTTTTGTTCTGTACATTTAAATCTTTCCAGCAGCAATTTCGTTGTTGGTATTTTTTTCCCTTCAAAACCAAATCAATCTTGAGTAAAGAATATACATTCTGCAGTAGTGTTGCTTTCGCAATTAGCAACAAATATATCAATCTATATCAGGGTTCTTCAAAGTATGGGTCCCGAGCAAGGCTAACTATATAACTGGCCTACCAGCCATGCAACTGGAGGCGGGCACAAATCTATGCTATGCCTTGGTCCCAAGAGTTAATAAGAGAGGGGTGGTGGGCAAGATACAATTCATATGCGGACCGTACGATGAATAGGTTCCACACATCTACGCCTTTGAAATGAATACGTTTAGTTGCATTTGAACTTTGAGAGTGTGAAGTGTTCCTTTTTTTTTTAGTTGGATTAAGTTTATGTCCTAACCCTGAGATAAAATGGATCATTTTGTTACTAGAAAGAGTGGAGTTGTTTCTCAATCATTAAAGCCGCCTTGTGCGGCTGAGACCGATACAGTGACAGACAAACCTGCAGATGAAAATGGGAGAGGCATCTGCATCCTCTAACCCCTGCCAAAAAGTTGTGAATAAGACAATATAACAATGAATTTTTGAAATATGGTTTTATTAACTGTGAAAAAGAAAAATGAGAACCCAGACCTGAGGGTTTTATTTACAGTGAAATTCTTGCTGATGAAAGCTTAAAACCATCAAAATTAAAAAGGCACCTTGGGACAAAGCATGCTGAGCTCATTGGAAAACCGGTGGAGTTTTTTCAGAGAAAAAAAAAGGACCAAATGGATTTATCAGTGAAATTTCTTAGTAAATCAACCATTCTTATTGATAAAGTGCAACTGGTATCCTATTCAGTTGCTTATCATATGGCAAAAGAGAAAGGTTTTTCACTGTAGGTATATGGCACTATCTTCCAACTACTGTGAATATAATGAGTACAATTCTTGAAAAGTCAGATGAGATCAAAAGTGTTTTGGTGGATTAGTGGGTACACATACAATAGTGAGGTCCAAAGATTTAAGACCTGTTATTCCCCTTAAATACACAGACATAGACAAAATTAATCTCTTACATAAAAATTGTTTTCGATCGCGCAATATAACTGTGATGCGATGAATAGGTTCCACACATCTATGCCTTTGAAATGAACATATTTAGTTGCATTTGAACTTTGAGACGTATCCACTATTTTTAATAGTGAAAAATCTGAGGTTTTCATCTTATCAATTTCATCTGAGGTTTTATTAAAAAGTGACTGAACTCATCTAAGCTTAGAAAACAACGAAAAAAATGAAAGTCAAGTAAAAAAAAAAAAAAAACTTCATAACTCATCGCAAATAAATTTCCTTTTATTTAAGACTATTTCAAAGAGAAAACATTTTTAAAATTAAAATAAAATAAAAACTATTATTTTAAAAGGATTATATATAGCTGAAGTTTTTTGAACAGTCTGTTGCTAGTTATATTTACTAGCTACAATGTTGTATTAAGATAAACTTAAAATAAATTATAAAATAACTTTGTATAAAATTATGTATCAAATCATTTAATTGTTTTGTATGTATTAAACTAATTTTACGATGGTCAGTCACGTGTCACAAAACTGTTGAACAACCGTCTTGGTTATGATTTTCGTTTTAAATGATGTTTACACCACAAATTTACTTAGTTTCGTCTTTGAAATAGTCTTAAATAAAAGGAAATTTATTTGCGATGAGCTATATGAAGTTTTCTTTAGTTTTTTTACTTGATACGCACTTTCATCTTTATCTTTTTTTATTGTTTTCTAACCTTGTCTTATATGATTTTTACGTAAGGGATTAATTTTGTCTATGTCCGGGTATTCAAATCTTTGTGTGTATAGATTAGTGATATTGCAGAAGATTTAGAATTTTAGCTGGTTTCACATCTTCTGTTGAAGATTTTGCTATCCAACTGGAAGAAAGCACTGACATATCCAATTGTGCAACACACTTGAGTTTTCTTTTAAAAAATCATTGATTTATATAAACTATTCTTACCTCCCTTTAATTTCAAGGGGCTTAACTCACTTGGATGATTTTTTTGTTAATTTCTTGGATGATGTGAGTGAATTTATATATGTATTCCTTTGTGTAAACCTTATACCTTGGTAATGTTCTGCAACTGGACATATCAGGGGGAAATGTCCACTTTCTATAAAATACAGAATTTATTCAAGGAACCTAAATCTGGATTTTATCACTTGGAAGAAATGTTAACATTAAAAAACCTGAAATTTTCAGTCATTCGCAGTTAATCCTGACTAAAATTAATGCCACTGGCCAGTGTTGTAGATTAGAATATCCATAATTTCTTTATTTTTAGGTATTTACAATGTCTAAAACATTGATAATCTTTTATACAGTATCGCCCATAATTAAGTACACCCCTACCACTATTTTATAGAAATTTAATTTTCTTCTAAACCAAATATAGCAGGATTTTATTATTTCTAGTGGAACATTACACCATCAAAACAAATATTATCAGGTATTATTTATGACCAAACTCTACAGATGTGAAACTCTGTTGCCGAAATAATAAAATCCTGCTCTGTATGGTTTAGAAGACAATTAACTTTCTATTAAAAAGTGGTAGGGGTGTACTTATTAATGGGCAATACTGTAGGAAGGTGATTAAATGCTAAAGTCTACACAGTACAATGTCAGTTATTACATGAGGGGAACACACAACTGGTTTTATTTATTCTAACACTAGTCATTACCAATGAAATGATTTACTTAGGTAGATATTATTACTAAATGCATTATATATGTTTCTGTAGAGTTTGAGTAGTTTCTTCACATTCTCTCACTTTAAGACTTGATAGTTTACTACTTATTAAAAAGTGACTGAACTCATTTAAGTGGAAGAGTTCATTGTTTCAAATGGTGGGTAGGAGATATTTTGAAAAATAGGACGATGTAACTGTCAAAAATGCATCGCATCATAAGGACTGATTTGACCGATCACCGCTAAAGAAGCTAACATTTTGTTTTACTTTCCTACTAAGCTGGCACAGCAATGACTGAGTTTTAGTAAAAAACGATTATTTTATTTTTTTTATTAAATCAAGTATTGTAAATCGTTTTTATTAATTTTTGACTGCTATTTACCTTCATCTTAATTTTTAGTTTGTTTAATCACAATTTTAGCAGTGTTATTGTTTTGGTTTTAGTAAAAAAAGCGATCGATTATTTTATTATTCAATTTTTATTTAGACAGTATTGTAAACCATTTTTAACTACTATTTACCTTCATCATAACTTTTAGTTGTTTTTTTAAAATTACAATTCAACTTTAGTAAAAAAGCTATTATTATTCGTTCATTGTAAACCATTTTACATACACATTGTGATTTTTAAAAAACTACTAAAAATTAAGATGAGGGTAAATAGCATTCAAAAATTAATAAAAATGGTTTATAATCAGTGGTGTTTCTAATTCTTAGAAAGTAGGGGGGGGCACTTTGGGGCGAAGAGGGGGTGCAAAACTCGAAATCTTCATTTTTATACTTCACCACGTTGATATACAAAACTTATATGAATGATTTTTAAAATATAAGTATAATACTTTACTAAATTGAATAAAATACTACGTCAAACAATTTTCATATAGTTGGGCGCTAATTCACTTTCACACGTATGAAAGTGGGGGGGTCTAGCCAAATCTCTTGGGGGGGCATGGCCCCCCCGTAGAATCACCACTGTTTACAATACTTGATTTAATAAAAAAAAAAAAATAATCGTTTTTTTTTTTACTAAAACTCAGTCATTGCAGCGCCAGCTTAGTAGGAAAGTAAAAAAAAAAGTTAGCTTCTTTAGCGGTGATCAGTCAAATCAGTCCTTATGATGTGATCCATTTTTGATGGTTAATTTATCCTACTTTGCTGATATTTTTATCATCAAAACTGTTAACATTAAATAAAAGAGTCTGTTGATATGGACAAAGAAACAAACAGGAAAAGTCGCAGTGTTCATTATATAGATAAATTGTTGCATAGTTCTGTGAGCTCATATAATTGTGAATCTTTGGTAGTACACTCCAGAAATCGAATCCATATCAAATCACCAAAATATTTGTGCATAAATTTTGCTCTTGCAGATATCACAAAGAATGTTCCCTCTAATTTTCAGTAGTCTGTCCGCAAAAATCTTATGTTGGGAAAATTTAATTTCCTGTGACAAAAGTATGTGCTTGTGCAAATGTAAACTTGAAATTGTTTCGATATAATTTTGGCACATCCTCTCGTTCATTGCTAATAAAACTGTATTGGCATGTTTTAATATAATACAACTATGATCCCATTCTACAAAGTAATGTATTATGTTGAGATCTTATTCTTTACTTGGAACTACTTTGTTCAGTTTTTTGTTCCATTAAATAAATGAGTATTTCTTATTTTTATATGATGGAATGGGTACAAATGTATTTGAAAAACCGACTGACTAGTTAACAGAAACAGTTAGCTAGGAAATTATTTTCAATATGTATCATTTATTATTATTGTTATTATACTTATAACTGTAAGTATTAATTACTACATTATTTTAGGCAACTAACTTTTTGTGCACATATCAATTTCTTTTGTGTGCTGGTTGCAAAACGTGTTTGCACGCAGTGTTGCCAACTCAAAAAATATTTTCGTGCTAATTTGACTGCCAAAAAGGCGCTAAGTGTTTAAAATCGCAAAAAATGGCCAAAAACCACCAAAAAGATGCTAGAAATGGTAAAAAATAGCCAGAAAATAGCCAAAATATTTGCAAACGTGCTAATTTAACGCTTTTTGCGCTGCCAAAACAAGAAACGCACTAAATCTAGTGCAAAACGTGCTAAATTGGCAACACTGTGTGCACATGCACAGCTTAGAGGGAACTATATCACAAAGATGTTTATCAGATTTTCCTTATGGACTTATCTTTTCAGTCCAGGTGATTCTACAATTTGCTTACTACCAATATTCATCAATATATTACCGACTGTGCCCCGGTTACGAACTGCGATCTGCTTTGCAGCTGTGGACACACCGTTCCTGTTAGGGGGTCTGGCTGGTGAGGGGACCGAGCTGGGGTTGTGAATTAGTTTGTTCATCCTGAATCCTTGATCCAATCTGGACATTTGCTGTCCCTCTGATTTCACGCGTGGAGGGCGTGCAGGCGATGGTGGTTGTACTGTATTGGTGTTGAGCAACTGCTTCATCAGATAGCTGTTACCACCAGCGTTTACTGATTCTCCACCAAAGACGGAAAAAGAAGATCCATTGAGTTTGGGAGCGGAAGACCTTCGGACTTTCAACTCATCCTCAGTGATTACACCTAAGATGGCAGCCATCTGTTTCCCTACAAAAAAGAAAGAAGTAAACTTTCATAGAATTATTGTGTTCTTATATATTATAACCCTTTCAAGACTAACCTATTAAGGTGCTTAATGTCTGAATGAAAATGTCACAGTGGACTTCTAAAAGATATATATTTTCCGTATTGCGGTATTACTACTTTCCTGAGTGTTCTTCCCTCCGGGTTATAATAGTCCTTAAAGTGTTTGGAATCGGTATCAGGGTACCGGCGGAGTGCTCTATGAATATCATAATATTCAGAGCTTATAGTAATAATAATAAAAGAAAAACAAATCAAGTTTGCCAATACATATATTTCATGATTTGTGTTGTACCCATTTTTGGGTTGTTTACACGCTCATTAGCAAACTTGATTTGTTTTTCTTTTATTATTATATATATGAAATTCAAAGAATGGATAATTTTATATCCCACAGAATATGATAATTATAAAGACATTAATTGAGAACCTATATTAGCTTGGCACTGGTGTGAGTGATTGATAAACGAGTGGTGTAGATCATGTAAAGAAATGAGCTCTGTGTGGGTGATCGAATCCCTGTTCACCTTGAAAGCAGTCTATATGCAGCTCTGCTCTAACCATCTGAGCTAACAGCATTCTCATGGAAAGGCAGGAGCTTTGAACCATACACATCACCCGCCTCTCTATTTTTACAATCGTTTTTTGCTACCAAGATGGACGCGGGTTTGATCCCCGCACAGCACTCGTTTATTTATTTACCCGATCTAGGCCGCTCATTTATCAATCGCTCACACCCATTTTGTTTACCTTTTGCTCCTTGGGCATTAGTGTTTGCTTCTGGCTTTACTCTTGGTGCTGGTCTGTAAGATGCAGGATTGTCTGCAGAATGGTGTAGCAGAGTCAAAGGCCGAGAACCATTAACGTTCTTGCTGTCCTCTTCACTTAAGTTCCTGCCTGGAGTTTTAGGCTTATTTTTCAGAATGTTGGCCATTGATTTTCCTTTATGATTCTACATTGAAACAAAATTAACTCTTCAATACTTGTCAGCAATAAATTAAATTCTACAACACTAAATACTCTATACCAGTGATACTCAAAATGTACACGTACCGATGCTGGTGTTCAAACCTTAACAGCCTACTTACTTCTTAATGGCTACACCTACCGAAATACAAAACTAAGGATGCTTCTATCTTCGGCTGCTGCTGCTATCTCAACTATAAATACTTTGTGTTAAAACGGATTTCTTCACCTAACTTTAGGCGACCCTCTTGTCGATAGGTCTGTGTGTTGTCTTACACATGTAAAACCCTTCTTCAGCTTACCTCTTCGTCCTCTTTCGGCGAATACTTCCTACTTCTAGCTAGCGATCTTCAGATTGTCTTCAGTTACTGTAACCAGCTATCTCACCGGCGACCTCAACATGTTTGCCTCAACTGATGGCTTGGCTCCCTTCTAAGACAAATCTCTCGTTTAGTTTACTTTCCACCTCCTTCCTCGACAGGCTAAAAATGAAAATGGCAAACATTACACATGCACCAGTGACCATTAAGTCACAAAGAAACTATAGGCTGCTGGTACACAGCCTGTTTTCACCTCTTTAATGATGGTCAAGTATATATTACTAGACAATATTACTAACACTAACCTATGTATTCGTTTCAGCTAACCTGTGCTCACCTTATATTTGTTTCAGCTGTGTTCATTGTGAGATGAACATGTCATCTGAATAAATGGTATGGAAACCAATCTAATTACTAGATGATGTTCTTGGCCACACTTGGACAGTATTTTACAATAGAGAAACTATATAAAACTCCTATAATGTCTAAATGGCATGGCTTTGTTACGTTTATCTCCTAGATGAGGCATGAGCAACCTGCGGCCCGGATCAGTCGAAATGTTGTGTTAACAACACAAACAGAAAGGAGTTCAATCATCTGAAGAATTATTTGAATGTTATATTATTTTGTAAACAAATAATCTGAATGTCAATGACTCTTCTCAAAACTATAGAAAAGAAAATAATGTAATTTTTAAAAAATTGTTATCTTTTTCTGATAAAGATTAACATTACTACGAATGTTCAATTAATAATTTTTCATCACATTCTTTTTTGATCATATACAAATAATAGTTTGGCATAGATAAGCTACCAGTCCCTGACCGTGAGATCAGATAGTTTGAGTGACACTGCTGTATACATTTACTTACCAGTTAAACTTAACTAACCTCATTCATTCAGTCCATCATTTTGTCAGTACACAATTCTAAATGGTCAGTTATTTGTCTATTTACTGAACTATAAAAGTTCATGACTTAGGAAAATATTGACACTTTGATCGCGAAATAATTAACTGAAAAATTGAACGATTTCAACTTATAAGATAATAAAGAAGTTAAATTTGATCCAAGTGATCAGGCTGCTCAGATAGTGTAATGGTTAGCACATCTGCCTCACATGCAGAAGGTCCCGGGTTCGATTCTCGGTATGAGCGAAGAGTGTTGAAAACTCTTCAATAGGACACATTTCTCTATGCTAATTGAATACACTCTAAGCTGTATGTGATTAGGGTGGAGGTATCCCTTCGGTGGACTTGCATCCTGCCAAGGGTGTGGTCATAAAAACTTGTAAGAATAAAGTCCTGGTCTGAAACTTGCAAGAATCACTAAGCTGACACATGCAACAGAAACCGGATCTTCGTCACCTGGGCTCCATACTCCATACTTGGGAGTTGTCTCTTAAGAGACGGGACGCTTTACCTACCCCAAGTGATTGGCAAATGTGACATAAAAATTGGCATTGGCATCACTGCTGACAGACACAGACACGGATGTTCTGTAAAAATGTTAATATGAAAATAAATTAGGTTGTATAGATGCATATAGAAACATACTGACAGACATATCAGCAAATAGCAGACATACTAACCTGGACAGGATCCCAGGGAACATAAATAAAAATCATCCCCCCCCTCTCCTCACACTTAACAGCTGATACACAGAACCACCTAATCTAAACATCTCTACCCTACCAGCTTGAGAAAAACCTACACTGACCTTTCGGACAAAAACTAAGTCACCTGCCCTCCTATTCCCTTTCTCTCCAGGAACAAAAACCAAATCAGCTATCCCAACATGGAAGGCTGCACCTGCACTTTTCTGCAATGTCCAACCCTCTTCTGATGATGCCGCTGGCAGCAGTGAAAGGCTTATATTTATGATAATAAATATATTTGAGATGTAACATGCTTTCCTCAATCTTTCATTTCCACATTGTTGAATTAACTCTACCATTCTGTCGGATTTCCTTACATCCACATAACAAACATATATGCTTTATAATCATCACATTCTTAACCATGAAAATATAAGTAACTGTAGTTAAATTCAACAATGCTGAACACCCTAAGCACTGGTTCACTAATCTTGTGCCACACCAAGTTTGATAAGTACAAGAAGATCACATTAATAAAACAGCTTTTGTTTTTTACTAAGAAAATGTTTCCTCTTTTCTAATTCTAAAGATAAAATTCTACATCTCATATGTTAATCACAGCTACCCACCCAGGTTTATTGCTGGGTTTAGGTTATTCATGTGTTCCGACATTTATATGTATCTATCTATGTATCCGGACTTTGCCCAACCCTAACCATTCATAGTAAAAACTTTGCACACACACCCCCATCAATGAGTAGGGAAAATGTTTTTGGGGTTGCTTTTTAAAAAATTCGCCCTCAAATAGGTTTTTAGTGAGGGGTTCAATATACGATGTAAGTTTATGCTAAATAGGTCACTAGTTTGTGCCCGCTTGTTTTTTGAAAATTCAGACCTTTTTTTTTAGTGATCACAGCTCCACAAAAGGCGAGAGAAGTAACTTATTCATTGATCACTCCTTTTTCCAACTTTTTAATTTATCACCCACAGTGTATATGGGTGGCAGTGATTCATAATTTCCCTTGGAATGTTAGTTCCGTTTATGACGGTTCACTAAAGCATATATTTTTGCTCTGGTTGGTTTATTTGCTCCAGTAGGCCAAGACAAGAGACACACCTCACAATCTTATAATATAAAAGCCATTGTCATTTTGTTTGTTGGTCTGTTGGTTTCTGTCATACTAAAGAAATTTTGTTTGAAGTATGCTTTACTTTTGTTTACAATAAATACATTTATACTAAAATATATATTTGCATAATCTATCCATATGTAAATAATCTCATAATTTTTGATGGGTACTATGCTAGAAGATAATCTAATGCTAATAAGGCACCTATGTATCAGTCAGTTTATCAGTTGATACAAATAAAACCAGCATTCCAAGGGAAATTATGAATCACCACCACCTATCTTTTTACCTCATAAATTAAACGGTGGTGGTGAGAAATGATCACTAAAAAGTCGAAATTTTCAAAAAAACAAATGAGAATGCTGCTCGACACAAACTAGGGAATCAATTTGGCATAAACTTACATTGTAAATTGAACCCCCTACTAAAATCCTATTTTTCAAAAAACAAAAAATACCATTTTCCCTACTCATTGAGGTGAGTGTGTGTGCAAAATTTCAAGTTACTACTATGAACGGTTAGGGCTGAGTAAAGTCTGGATATATAGATAGATATATATAAATGTCAGAACACATGAATGACCTAAACCAGTGGTTCCCAACCTTTGTCAATAAGATTACTAGTATTCCCCCCTTCTATTTATTAAGTTGCCACAAAGAATAATTTTGAATAATAACTTTATTTTAACGTATAATTAGACAGTTTTATAATAAGAATTAGTTTGATTTTATAATTGTACAACTGCTGCTGTGTATTTGTTACTCAAAGAAAGCGAGTGGAAATAATTTGAACTACCCGCATCATTGGACTACCAAAATTCCCTGCCCGGTTGGAAACCACTGACATAAACCAAGCAACCGGTCTGTTGTGGTTAGCAGTGATTAATAACTGCTCTGTACATTTAATGCAACTCAGATACTTCCGATTATTAACTGGTATTGTTCCCCTCTTTCTGAATATGCCCGTCGACCCAGGATTCATCCTGTGGCCACAAAAAAGTATATAATGTCCAGTCCTTGGGATTGCGGCCCTACAACACCTCCCCATTGCACTATGGAGACTGGGCAATTTATGTTAAAGTCAACCATGTGTCACATTCCGTCCTCGTGGGGAGGTAAATAAATACCCTTACCTCAGCAATTTCACTGGCTTCAGGTCTGACCCTGAGATGTGCCGGGGTGTCCGGCCGATGCGATGCTTGACCATTGATGATGTTGCAAACTGTACCCTGTCTACTGTATTCCATATTATTCTGGGAAATTGCACTCGGACATCTCGATTTCACTCTGGGAGTTTTGATGGTGTAGGGCTTTGGACCAAACAGGTTCAACGAGCCCTGATGTCTTTGGGCATTTTCTTCAGCCTCTGGTCGAACTCTGCGATTGGGGAGCGGTTCGTTATAGGTGCCTTGCTGGTCGTAACCAGGGTAGGGCCCATTGCAACTTTTATGGATGCCCCTAAATGTCTGAACTGCCGGTGATGAAAACATTCTGAAAATAAAATTGAAGAAATGAAAAGTTTCATTAGTTTTGTGATACTACAATGAAGGGAGTGTGTGTGCAAAATCTTAGGATTTTGAGGGGGAGGGGGATCCAAATGGAAAAATTAATTTTTACAAATAAATAAGTGAAAAAGAAGACACATTTTAAACATTAATGTTTTTAAGGTTAATTTATGATTACGTGGGATTGTTTGGGTTTTTAATTATAAAATTTCTTTATCTAGATCA
>VCCN01007341.1:1377338-1393953 GCA_006491835.1 Architeuthis dux
TGGCTGGCTGGCTATGTATGTATGTACGTGTCGAGCATACCGGCCACACCAATGGCGCTAGAGGCGCCTAGAGCAGACTTTCAATGTTAAGGATTATCAAACTACAGTGGCACCTCTCTTAACTATCCATTCCACAAAACGTCTCATTAGATGAAAATTCGTTTAGTGAATAATTAAACCTATGGGTCATCAGTAATTCATTCCAAATAAAAATATCGGACTCCTAAGACCTTAATAACAACCTTGTAAATAATGTATAGATACAAATAAACATGTAAAGAACGTAATAGATAAATAATATTCTTGCAGCATACACAATCGATAGTGAACAAGGCCAACGAACACATTCAAGTTCAGGAGCAAGGAAATATTCACAATATTGTACAAATCTCTCGTCCGCCCACACCTGGAATATGCATCCTGTGCATGGTCTCCTCAGTTGAAGCGTGACCAGGACACAATTGAAAAATGCAGAGGAGTGCCACTAAACTAGTGACTGAACTGTAGGACCTCCCATATGCTAGCAGACTGCAACAGCTCGGTATACCAACTCTCCCAACACACACACATTAGAGGCCACAGATACAAACTTCAAATGCAACTTGAAACTGGCGCAAGAAAACAGTTCTTCACTGCAAGAGTGACAGTGGAATGGAACTGTATGAGTGAAGCCATGGTCACTGCAGAGAATGTGAACACTTTCAAGTCTAGCTTAGAGAGGGAATGGTCAAGCAGAGACAAATATTGCTACACCTTCTACTAAACTATGTAACCCACGCTCATAAAAAGATGAGGAGCTGGGAAACAATTGGTAGAAACCTACGTTGGTCTAATTACTGCATGGTATCTATTGACCGATATAAGGTACATAATTCCACAAATGTCCATCCATCTGTCTGTTTGAAAATAAGCGTCTAGCTACTAGATATAAATCTAGATAATTATAAATGAAATTGTGACGACAGAGTGGAAATGGAGTCGCCTGAGGAAATTACCTGCTTGAAGTACGGCAGGCAAAAGCCGAGTGGAACAGGTTGCCAACATATATAGATGAAGTAGAACGTGAGTGACCCATATGTTGAGCACCAGCAACCCAGATGTGGCGAGTTGCTGGCTATAGCCGGTCCTGGCCGCGAGGGCTTGGCAGTTCACTTTTGACTTGCCACTCAAAGTCACCCTCGAATCGTGTTTGGGACTTATACTGTGAATGACGTCGTAGCAGCTCAGAGTTTGTGATAGCTTACCAGTGATAAGTGAGGAAGTATCCCTTTGAAGGAAGTGTTCCGGTGCTGCAACATTGATGTGCCGTTTGACCCCTTGCATTGAAACTGTGTCAGTGTTTTTCCCCTCCCCCTTTTTACTACAGAAATCTAGATGAATTGGATAATAATAGATTAACATCATGTCAAAAGAACTAGAAGGCCACCAGAATATTTTCAAGATCGTCTTTGTAAGCTTGGTTTAATGACAGATATTAATAGATTCAAAATACAACAAAAGATTTACTTACAGGTCCTTTAATTCAATTAATGACCGCGGCCAACCAAACACGTGTGTCTCTCCCGAGCTCTTTATTCTACTTATATCAATACCCTAATGGCTGCTCGTTGACCAGAACGTAAAACAGCGCCCCCTAGTGGAAGTCTAAGGGGAATAACTCATGATACTTATTTAACAGTCTTTATAAATATTGGTTAAATGTTGTACAGGAAAAGAATTTGATCTTGATTCCCAGTTAGAAACTTCTTGAACTTGTCAGTAAAGAATAAGGATCTTGGCTATCAACCATCATAAGTGCTGTTGTTGAGTAAAATGGTCTCTGATTATGAGGCTGAACCTTGCTGGCCCGTCAATGGAGGTGGAGCTATTAAAAACAAAAGTGACTAGCATTCCATGGGAAATTATGAATCGCCACCACCAGTGTTGCCAATTGAATGCGTTTCGCGCTAAATTTAGCGCATTTCTTGTTTTGGCAGTGCAGAAAGCGCTAAATTAGTGCGTTTTCGCCTAAAACATTTTGGCCAAAAATAGCCATTTACTGGCTATTTTTGACCATTTTTAGCATCTTTTTGGTGGTTTTTGGCCATTTTTGACAATTTAAAAAGATTAGCGCTTTTTGGCAGTCAAACTAGCGCAAAAATATTTTTTGAGTTGGCAACATTCCCCACCACCCATATATGCTTCTTTTTACCTCATAAAGTAAGTGATGAAAATCTTACCAGTAAGGTTTGAACAATAAATTCATGATTTAAAAAAACCAAGTGTGAATGTAGCTGGACACAAAATAAGGGATCAATTTAGAATAAACTTACATTGAAAATTGAACCTCCCACTAAAAACTTATTTATTGAAATGTGTGTGTGTGTGTGTGTGTGTGTGTGTGTGCGCGCAGAATTTTAAGTTTCCACTATGAACGGTTAGGGCTGGACGAAGTCTGGATACATATAAATGTCAGAATAACCTAAACCCAACAACAGTGTTCAAACCGGTCTGTTGTGGGTAACAGTGATTAAAAAGGAAAGGAAGAAAACACTATTAGACACTTCACCCTCTTCATAACAATAATAGTATCATTGTAGATAGAACAATGCATGGGTGAAGAGAATGATCCCTGATTCATAGATTTAAGCTGAGTCACCCAAACACTTGAGCACTCTAGCCAATGCCTGGATGCAATATTTATTTACAAACTAGTTTACCCATGCCATCAAAAAATGACAGCAGAAGCAGATTTGAAAATGACAGCACCAGGGCTGACAAAGGGGATTGGAGTATAGGCTGTTCTTTGCTAATCTTACTCTCTCTCACCCAGGTATACAGCATTGAGATGAATGGCTTGGCATCGCGAACAAAGATTTTGGACCATAGACGGCAGGACCAATGTGCGGAGTAAACCTCCAGCCTGAGCAGTGTAGTTTTAAGTGTGAAGTGCGACTTTAAAACCCTTTAAACCGAGGGTTACATCCTATGGGCCACAGGAGTGGCGCAGATAGGAGTAGAGCCCATAGGTTGTAGGTTTGACAGGAGAGTCCTTCTCCTGACAGATGCCCGAGCTAGCTATGGGGGTCTGCCGCCCCTTTGAGGGAAAGTTCCGACAGTAAGACTGAACGGTGATTAGACCATTTCAACTTGTTCACAGAATAGCATGATGGTGTGGCTGTCTGCGACAGTTGGTGCAGATACTCATGACAGTACGGCTGACTGCGGCTTTAAGTACAGACACTGGACACTCCAATGAAAGCAGTGGAGTGATCCCACAGTATAGCAGCCTGAGCAGATTCAAGCCCAGGTTTTTTTCTTCGGTAGGGGTGTGATTTGAACCTGGACTCGAATCTGCTCAGGCTGCTATACAGAATTGAGATAATTACCACATATATCCCCAAGATGTTTGGTTGATGCAATTCTACCACAGTCTATTCACATCTATCATTCAATGAATCTCATTTTGATCAGATCTGTTAATCAATCTATTTATATATCTATTAGGTGTGTGCAAAGGTTCCCAGCAGAAAAGTGGTTTTCAACTGTGTATTCAGCCTTTATTTTTTTACCGTGTATTCA
This sequence comes from Architeuthis dux, assembly GCA_006491835.1. Classification (NCBI taxonomy): domain Eukaryota; kingdom Metazoa; phylum Mollusca; class Cephalopoda; order Oegopsida; family Architeuthidae; genus Architeuthis; species Architeuthis dux. The sequence goes on from VCCN01007341.1 coordinate 1,380,900, forward strand.
GCCTTTATTTTTTCTTAAATGGCCGAAGGGAACTTTGCATACACCTTATACACTGGTCTGGTTAGTCACTCAATAGAAACTGTCATATGACCAAAGTCATTTGGCAGCATGCCGTGTTGGGGGTGATCAATTAAAAATTGGGAAAAGGGGTGATCAACAAATTGCCTTTTGTTGGCCAGTGATCACTAAAAAGTCTGAATTTTCAAAAAAGTGTGAATGCTGCTGGACACAAACTAAGGGACCAATTTAACATGAACTTACATTGTAAATTGAACCCCCCCCTCCCCCAACCACACATGTAAAACTTATTTTGGAGGGGAATTAAAAAAACCCACAAAAAAACATTTTTCAGACATCATAAGGAGTAAATGTTTAAATTTTCAGCCCTCTTGCCCCTATGCTCGACACATACATACATAGGTAGCCAGCCAGGCAGAATCACTTAAAAACTGAAGAAGACTATATTGACAGTTTTGATTGACGGTTTCTAATATGTTCAAATTTATCTATCTATCTATCCATCTTTGATCAAATTTATTTATCTATCTTTGTTAAATCTATGTTTATATCTATCTATCTATCTATCTATCTATCTATATCCACCTATCTCTATTTGTTAAATCTATCTATCTACTTATCTATCTATCTCACTTAGTTCATATATGTTCATACCTATAATCTCAGAGGCTCCTTTATGGTGTTCAGAGGCTCCCTTATGGTGTTCAAACCAGATGATAAATCAGTGTATAATGATGATAATTCCTCATATCAGAAATTCAGACAGACATTTTTTAAATTATAAGAAGACGACCCAATCCAAAATGTTTAGTAGTTGGAGGGCCAAGGGATTTTCCGTACTTGAGTCTGAACTCTAGAAATGAATGGTCTCATCTACTTGACCAGTGCTTGAAATTGACCTTTGGATATAATGAGTCAAGTAGCAATTCAATTCAAGGGATCCAAGTATCATCCAAACACACATAATAAGAGGCCCCCAAAAATGATATATTTTATCATCTCATACTGCTAAAATGCTGAGATGCTAGGAAATTTGCAATGGAACCTCATTGGCGGTCTTACGGCACCCCCCCCCAGCTGCATTTGGTTTGGTTACACTTGGCCTACCCAAACATTTGTCCTTGGTCCAGGCCTGAATAATTACCAATGTGTTTTTATTTATTTACTTGTTTTCTGTCATGCTGAAGGAAAATGATATGCATAATTAAGTGGAACTGCCACGATTTGAACTCTGACGTGGACCGTAGCAGCCTGATGGACCATAGACATGTGGGAACTCTTTCTGTTTTCCAGTGGTTTCCAGTGGTTTCCAGGGATTACACTGATTTGACGGAAATTTAACATGTTTTACCGATGTGTTTATTTATTTGTTTGTTTGTTCATTTATTTGTTTTCTGTCATGCCAAAGGAAACTGATACATAAAATTAAGTGGAACTGCCTCAATTTGAACTCTGACGTGGACTTTAGCAGACTGATGACCATAGACATATGGGAACTCTTTCTATAAGGGGGGCAAAAAGCTTGATTTGTCCAAAACTTTCTACGGTTTTGCTTGAATTACACCGATTTGACTGAAATTTAACACGTTTTGCCTGAATGTGGCTTGTACACCTATGCTGATGACTTATCAATAGATCAAGGGTACAATGATGACATGGTGTTGAAGTTTTAAGTATTAAGTATGTCAGTCAGATTGTATACATTGGGGAAAGGGGACAATACATCAAAGCAGCTAATGGCCTAGATGGGCAGAATTTAAAAAAACACAAACTAAAAATAAAACTGTCCTCATTTTTGAAGTCACGGTTGCACTAGTTATTATATAAAGCACTAAAGTTTATCTATAACTCACTTTTCTCCCTTAATATTTGCAGAGTTGGACCAACTTCGGTACAAGGCAGCATTTCTTGAGCATTCAGTAATGTGATTGATCTCACTCTCAATGGCTCGCGACACAAGTAGGTGAACCACTGTACTGGTATAAGTTCTCCTTAGATATTTATTGGATAAGGCCTAGTTTGATCCAAGGTCACATTCCCAGAGCACTCGGCAAGGATCAAGCCGATTCATAACGGCTTATAGAACAACTAACACATTGACCATTATACATCAATAGGTGCCCCTCCCACAAAAGATCTTATGATATAAAAGGCCTTGTCACTTTATTTATTTGCTTGTTGGTTTTCAGTCCAGCTAAAGCTAAAGCAAACAGAAAGAGAGAAAGGGAGTACTGTGAATGCATGGACACAAAATGGGCTGCTGCTGCTGTTAAAGCTAGGCAGGCAATTGCTGCTGTTAATATCACAACTATTACTACTGATGATGATGTCTCATTTTAGTTTTTTACCCAATTCTGTTGGCTTATTGTTTTAAAATTATTAAAAACAGAGAAGTGTTGTAGAAAATCGACAGAAAAATAAATTCAATTCAAGTTATGTGTTTTTTGCTTACAATAAATACATTTATACTAAAATATTTATTTGTATATATAATATATATAAATCAATACGTAAATAATCCTGTCATTTTTGACAGGTACTATTATTGATTGATTGATTTGTTTAGCGGCATATCAACCCTTGATAGATCATTTAATGCCGAAATCAGTTTATAATCCCCAAAATAGTGTCTTGCGACTTTGGTAAACGGTTATTTTTTTGAGTCTTGCGACTTTGGTGCCGCCTGTTTTTTTGGGGGGGGTCTTACCCCTCTGCAGGGCATGCAGTCAGGGCCGACAGGTACTATGGTAGTCTTTTTTATAAAAGCTTAATCTGAAAGACAAGTGTATACTCATTAAAAATCGATTGGCATGGACTTGGCTGGCTGGGTTCAAACTCTGACTGAGACAGTTAGTGTTCACTTCACACTAACGTCCTTGGGAAAGACATGAATCCATCTCTCCCCTTAGCTATGGGTAAAATAGTGGAGATTGAAGTGGGTGATGCCACTTCACGTGCTTGTCACCTCAAAGTCTATTTCACATATCACAAACCAGGGCCGAGTAACTAGTATGTGATATGTGGAGCCCAAACTAGGACGGCTGATGCTGTAGCCAATGTAAGGGCAGAACAGTAGAAGAAGACAAAATATCATTGTACCAACTTTTGTGTTTGAGTGAATTAGGCATTTACGCAACAAACTAGACAATAAAACAATAAAATTGCTGAACAAGTGAACTCTTACATGATGACATGCTATGAAAAAACTAGTAGGTAACCAAAAACGTTTGTGTGTATAGTCTACCTATATAATGAACAGTGTGATTTTTTTCTGTCCGTAACAATGGACTCTTCCACATCAAGGTAATTTTGCTGATGAAAATATATCCACCATTTGAATCAACGGACTCTTCAAATAAAACAAATTCAGTAGTTCCTTTTCTAAAAAAAAAAAGGTAATCAAATATATCACGGGGAATAACTAGTTAACTATTAAAAAGATTTCCTGACTAGCATTATACAAGTCAAGATACACCAGTGTTTAGAGGAGTGTATAATTAATCACTGCCACCCACAATACTGGTTTATTGCTGGGTTTAGGTTATTCATATGTTCTGACATTTATATGAATCTATCTATGTATCCGGACTTTGCCCAGCCCTAACTGTTCATAGTAGAAACACTCCCTTCAATAAATAGAAATTTTGCACACACATGAGTAGGGAAAAGGTTTGTTTTTTTTGTTTTTTTAAATTCAATATGCAATGTAAGTTTATGCTAAATTGGTCACTAGTTTGAGCCCGCTTGTTTTTTGAAAATTCAGACCTTTTTTTAGTGATCACAGCACAACAAAAGACAAGAGAAATAACTGATTCATTGATCACCCCCTTTTCCAACTTTTTAATTGATCACCCCCTTTTCCAACTTTTTAATTGATCACCCCCAACACAGCATATATGGGTGACAGTAATTCATAATTTCCCTTGGAATGCTAGTTTTTCAGTTTATTTGTTTACTGTGTTAATTATTTTCTGATGCAGTACAGATGCTGATGTAAAGTTACAAGATTTGTGTTGAACCTCAATGCAAGCATCTGACATTTAAAGTGGGTTAGATCCAACAAAAATCATCAGTTTGTCATCATCAATGCTTACTCATTTCCAGTTAAAAATCTTCTTAACCACTTTTGAATAGTACAGTAACTTACATCACCTTCACTAAATGCTTTAGACATCCTATGGGCTGCTTCGACTGCTTTTGTTCCAAGTTTAAATTCATACAGTAGACAATCAACTTTGGAGCTACCTTGTTGAGTTCAGTTCAGAAAAATATAACTACAGTAGTAATTACTGTAGTTACCTTTTTCTAAAGGTTATCTCATAGTAAATGATGTGTGTATGTTTCATGTCGCTTGGAATGCTTATGGACTGCTGCCATTCAAAGGGTTTAGTATTTTTTAAAGCTAATAAAAAAAAAAAGAAGAGAACATCAAAAACCGAATAAATTTTGTTGGTAACCTGATAAAAGTGAAAAAGTAATTTGTAAAAATAACTATTTAATTAAGCACCATATGTTTTCTATGCTTTAGTTTTTTGTCAGCGTATGTACTAAAACAAACATGTACAAAGATCGTGTATACACAAACACGTTGGAAACTTTACCTTTTCCTGAGCAAATTAAAAAGTTAAGGAAGCAAATTTCAAAATACGGTAACCAAATTAAAAACTATAGCAGCCAAATTTTTAATACGATAACCAAATTTTAAAATACACCAAGCAAATTCAAAATACAAGCAAACTGAATCGTGGCATGGATTCTTAATTTGCTTGGCATATTTTAAAATTTGGTTGCTTTATTCTTTAATTTGATTGCTATAGATTTTAATTTGCTTGATTTATTTTTTAATTTTCTCAGGAAAAGGTATAGAATGCACTCAGAGAGCACATACCTCTGTCAATGGGTAAACACAAGCAGTAACTACTGCTTGCTTGTAAAATCCTATACACTAACTAAAAACTGAATGAAAATCAGTTCATATACAGCTATGATGCAGGAGAGTTAAATGTGTAAGTTTCGATTTTCCATATTTTGACTATTGTCTTAATATAGGAAAAAATCTCTAAATCAAAAATAAATTCCTGGATCCACCCCAAAATCTAATCAATTCTTCCTTAGCCTATTGTCCAGCTTTCCACAAAATATCATTGAAATTAATTGAGAACTTTTGAAGATATTGTGAGGACAAACAGACAAACATGAGCTAATATATACAGTATCACCCATAAATAAGTACGCCCCTACCACTATTTTATAGAAATTTAATTTTCTTCTAAACCAAACACAGCAGGATTTTATTATTTCTAGTGGAACATTAAACCATCAAAACAGATATTATCAGGTATTATTTATGACCAAACTCTACAATATTGAAACTCTGTTGCCAAAAATATGAATATATTGCCATCCAAAGATGAATACATCACTATGAAAAAATAACAGTGGCAACAGAGTTTCAATGCTGTAGAGTTTAGTCATAAATAATATCTGATAGTATCCATTTTGATTATATAATGTTCCACTAGAAATAATAAAATCCTGCTACATTTGGTTTAGAAGAAAATTAACATTCTATTAAAAAGTGGTAGTGGTGTACTTATTTATGGGCGATACTGTATACCTCTTCCAAGTTCATTGGCAGAAGTAAGTTATCACTCGGTTAAATTATAAAGGCTATCCAAACTTGTTTACTGTAGCCATATTTACAACAAATAGCAGCTGTGAAAATAGGTGTTGATAATGCTTGATGTGAAGAATACATTATGAATGACTTTATTGCAGTAACAAAAAATAGGAACCATGAATCACGTAATAAGCTGCAAGGAAGTCTAGTATGGGTTTTCAGCAGTAGACAGAAAAGAAGAAAAGAGGCAAAGCTATGACCAGGGGAGAAAATGTTAATGACTCACTTTGGAAAGTAGGGAGAACAAGATCTGATTGGTCAGTTCTTGTGTAATCCACTTGTGGGGTAATAAAAATGAGTGAATGAAATTTGATCGCTAGACTCTTATTCACATTATGAACACATTCATAACTGTATTGCCCTGTTTGTTAATCAAACCTATTTCTTAAGGTTTCAGGGCTGGATGTTGTATCTGCGCATATTTGAGCCAAATTAAACAGATGCTATATTTGAGGAAGGTAACAAAAAAAACATGATTAACAAATACAGTTATGAACGCATTCATAACTGTATTTCCCTCATTATCATGTTTTTTTTTGTTAAAAACTTTTAACAACTTAACAAACAGGGAAATACAGTTATGAATGCATTCATAATTGTATTTGTTAATCAAATATAGTCTACTCATTATCATGTTTTTTTGTTACCTTCCTAGACTGTATTTGATTAACAAACAGTGAAATACAATTATAAATGCGTTCATAATTGTATTTGTTAATCAAATATAGTCTACTCATTGTCATGTTTTTTTGTTAGCTTCCTAGACTGTATTTGATTAACAAACAGTGAAATACAGTTATGAATGCGTTCATAACTGTATTTGTTAATCAAATATAGTCTACTCATTATCATGTTTTTTGTTACCTTCCTCAAATATAGCATATGTTTAATTTGGCTCAAATATGGGCAGATACAACATCTAGCCCTGAAATCTTAAGAAATAAAATCTTGAAGAAAAAAAAAAAAAACACTATTTCTGTTATTTCTAGTAAAATGTCTGACTAAATCTGTATGTAAAATTTTATAAGACTTGATCCAATATTGCAGTACACCTGTACTGTACAACCAAACACTGTTTTTACCCCTAAATCAACTGACATGAATTCTAAGCAAACATCAACCGTCTCATTGACTTTCAAATTAAGTGGCAAGTCACAAACAGACAGGTTTTCAGTGTTGGCCTTTCCTGATTTCTTTAATGAAAAACAAATTCCGACAAAGATGGAGAAAAAGATTATCCAATCAGATTTCTCCATTTCAGGAAGAAGAAAGGGAAAAAAACAACTTTTCCCTTTTCAGAAGAACTGATTAAACCTTTTAATAAATGCAATGTCAGGATTTTGCAAGCTGACAAGCTACTAGCATTCCAAGGGATATTATGAATCACCTCCACCCATATATGCTGTGTTGGTGATCAAAAGGAGTGATCAATGAATAAGTTACTTCTCTTGCCTTTTATTAGGCTTTCACAGCCTAATAAAAGGCAAGAGATGTAACTTAACTAACTTAACTAAAAAAGGTCTGAATTTTCAAAAAACAAGCGGGCACAGACTAGTGACCAATTTAGCATAAAGTCACATTGCATATTGAACCCCCCACTAAAAACCTATTTTGGAAGGGAATTTTCAAAAAAAATTGTTTTCCCTACTCATTGAGGGGGAGGTGTGTGCAAAATTTCAAGTTTCTACTATGAACGGTAAGGGTTGGGCGAAGTCCGGATATATAGATACATATGATAATTATAATGACATTTATTAGTTGAGAGCCTATATTTGCCTGGTGCCGGTCTGAGCAACTACTAAACAAGTGGCCTAAATCGTAAATGTGAATAAAGAAACAGAATTTGTTTCTTTATTCACATTTACGATTTAGGGCACTCATTTAGCAGTCGCTCACACCGGCGCCGGGCAAATATAGGCTCTCAACTAATAAATGTCATTATAATTATCATATTCTGTCGGACATAAAATTATCCATCATTTGATTTCAGATAGATACATATAAATGTGAGAACACATGAATAACCTAAACCCAGCAACAGTGTTTGAACTGTTGTGGGTAGCAGTGATTAATAATTAACAAGGAGAAAAGGAATGTGAAGTGGAAACATTCCCAGGGTTTTGGGGGAAAATAATCCTGACCTTGAGGACCCTTTCATCTCCTCAATCTTACTTATCCTATTGGACTGGGGCAGGAGTGTTAGAGTTGCCTTACAGGAAGTTATGGGTTAACATTGTTGAAAAATTTCAAATGTTTAGAAAATTAGGTTAAAAGTCAGAAATTTGATCCAAGAAGATAATGTAGTGACCTTCCTTCATAAAAAATATTTTGATTAGCAAAAACATTTTGTAAATTCTGTCATTCAGGTTTTCCCTAGATTAACCAATGTTGCATTTATAAACAAAACAAAATTGTTTATTCATTTTTTACATTTTTCAACATGTCGAATGTACGTGATGATTGTCAACAGAAGGCTTGCATATGTCTTAATTTTTTATGAGAAAATGACAAGATTTTTGTGTCTACATGTATAACATATCGGTGCAAGTCCCTTCCATAGTGCAGTGGTTAATATTCTAGTCTTGCAAATCTTTCATAGTAATTTCATTTTTTAATGGGTGCTCCATGAATGTGTTGTATAATGCCAGTTTTGTGTTTCTTCATGATGATACAAGAGGGATGATGAGAGAGAGAAGATGATGATGAGGAGGATGATGTCTCATTCCAGGTCTGTTGACGGGAGCTGAAATTTCTGTGGAGGGAAATCAATTTCAGAGAAAAGGCTCTCCCACGTGGGTGGAAAGAAAAGACGACAAAATTCAGAATCTTCAACAGGAAATCTGTGATTTTATTTCCGTCGATATAGGTTCTTTTCCGGCATGGTTCATGGGTTACTTTGAGGCATTGGATTCTGTTTTTCATTTAGTTTTCTAAAATGAGTTGGTCACTTTTCTGAATTACTACTAGTTATGGTAGTAAAAATCAAGGCTTCTTCCTCCCTTTTCATCCTTCATTCACCAGTCCGCCCTTGACCTGTTGCCTGTCTGTCAGGTTCTAAGACTGCTTCTAGCCTGCTATCTCCTCCCACACCCCTAACGGGCAGGGGAGCCAAGTCCTCTCTCCTCTGACCAACATTAATCCCTATATAACTGACAGTAGACAGAAGGGAAAGAGAAAGAATCAACCGATGACACACCACATAGTGAGTAGCATCCAAAAGATATCCATCACTCAACCACTAAAACATAACATAGCAGACCCATCGCTACTCCTTCCATGTGTTAACACTTTCTTCCCTGATAACGCCTCTAGGCATGATAATAAATTTCACTCATGCCCTCATCACGTGTAGAAGTGTGATCTCGTATTTGCATTATTTCCTGGGCAACAACAAAAAATTACAAAAAAAATGTGGTTAAAATTTAAATTGTACACAAATTTAAATCATAACAATGCAAATCAATCAATAATAATACTATTTTCAATTAACTTTTTCCTGATTTTATTTCACTGGACTTGGAAGTGATACATTGGGAATAATCACTGACAATTTAGTAAGCATACATTTAATATTAAAAGAGATATAGCAATTTATTTACTGCCCATTGTATTTTGTGTTCAGCCACCGGCTGTTAAATTAGTTTAAGGGCACACAGGCACATTGTTAGAGCAGGCAGTCGGGGAAGTAATCCAACATGTCTGTCAGGGAGGAAAGAGTTAATTTACTACTACACAGCCAGTCATGTTGTTAACTTACAACACCACTTTTTTTTCTGTGTCTAAATATTCACATGATTTGTTGAATTCTTTACTTTTATCAAAACCAAAACCTTGACATTTTTCTAAATGTGCATAACATGAAATGTTTGTGCACACTGACTTCAACAAATTAGATAAAACATTGACTATACTGTTATCCAGGGGCAGAGGGTCAGAGAGTGACACATTCATCCTAGCCAGAGTGCACAAATATTACACCCCAATCCTAGGCAGAAATACCGATCCATACGTAAATAATCCTGTCATTTTTTTACATTTAGCAGAGATTGAGGTTTTCCTTTTTTAATGATTATAATTTCGTGAACTTTGTAAGAAAAATTTGGATATGAATTTAATGCAAGTAAAATTGCCTAAATAATGAGTCAGACACAGAGAAGCAGACTGAGAGCAATATATACCAATACACTTATTGACAAACATACAGAAGGTTTCAAAAAAGATGCAACCGTCCTTTTGACAATATTTAATATTTAATTTAATCTATTTTATATCTAAAAATTATTTTTTAAAGACACAAATTAATTTTTGAGTAATTATTTTTTTTTTTTGCACAACCTCAAAGTCTACAATATATTAAAAAGAATCCCAAAATAAAAGTCACAGGAACAAAAGTCATGGAACAAAAGTCACAATGTAGCGTTATCTACCTAAAAGAATTGTAATAGGAAGAGAACTAAATAACTAAATAATCAAAACATTTTAGGGGTGGAGGCACCAAAATTATCTTTGCCCCTGGGCACTGAGAATCTTTGCTATGCCACTGCATGGAGCACAATAAGAAATGTTTCCACTGGACAAAACTACATAAAATAAGTTCTATCAGCAACAGCCTCAGCTCTACCATCATTATCATTGCATCTCTGTGATATTGGTCATCATCATCATCATCAATTAGCCTTTTAAAGTCTATTGTTTGATATAGGCCTTTCCCAAGGTATGCCAGTTTTTTCCGCTTCTGAACATCAGGGTGCCAATACATTCTGAATTTGTCCAAATCATGGTGTCATTTTATTTTTTGCCAGCCATAATGTTGTTTAAGATCTTGAGGGATCTACGTTGTGAGTCGCAATGTCCAGCGATTGTCTGATAGTTTTGCCCATTGCCATTTAAGCTTCCTAATGGCCTCTAGGATATCTCTGGCACCTATTTACACTCTAATATATTGTGCTGTCTTATGGTCTTTCCATGTGATGTTTAGCATGATTTTTTCCTGTGCTTGTTGCATAGTTCTTAGTTTGAGAGACCAAGTTTCCGCTCCATGGGTGACTATCAGCAGGATGCATTGGTTGTAGACCCTTCTATTCAAGACCAATGGAATGTTCTTGTTCTTGAAGATCAAATTTGCTCTGCTGAAAGTGTGCCAACCTAGGGTGATTCTTCGCTTGATTTCTTCTCCTTTTGAGGATTCCATGGAGATTTATTGACATTGGGCATAACACATCATATATATTATTGCCCGCATAGAGTTTGTATGTATTTATATTTGAAGGTGTAAGATTAGTGACAGAAATAATAGGGTAGATACATTTGAGCAAGTGGGCAAATGAACATACAGGATTTATATAAGAGAATGTTATTAGTGTTTCCTTATGGTTGAGGATGTTCCAAGGTTTCAAGGCCATTTTCTAATGAGTTTGATTAGTATGGAGAAAGAGTCATAAGTTTGATCCCCACATTGCTTGGTCTCCAAAGCCCCCATATCCATGACACGACAGTGTTGAGATGATGTGAGGCCTATCTGATTTCAGAGAGATGCCAATACCACAGTCTTTTGTGGTCCGCCTTGACGCCTTCTCTTGATGCATGAGAAGCTTTGACAGCTGTTATTTTTAGTGCTGCTGAGATCCCTCAAAACCCTCCCCAAGGAACAAACTCTATGGGGGTTGCCAGTTTAGCCGCTGACCCAGCCATGAAACTGACTGCATGGTTGCAAGTTCCCATGGGGAAGGGGCAAGACCCCCAGCATCCAGCATATTATATAAGTGAATACATGCCCACATATAACCATCTGAGGACTGAACCTGTGAGCCATTTTAAGTAAACATATCTCTGTATATGTCTATGTTGAGAATAGTTTGTTTGCATATAGGATTGACTACCTATTATTGTATAGTGGGGTGAATGTCCTGGACTTCGATAGAAAGGAAACTCGAAGACTTGCTTGTAAAAATATCTGGACATATTTTTATTTCATAGCATACATCTTTGTCGGCCGGGTAGTGAAGAGTGGGAGAGAGATGATGGGTGCCGAGAGACCGTTCCCAACAGGGGAACTTGATCTTATGCCTTCCCAGCCCTAGGTGGTTTGTCTCCTGGCTGGGTCTCTGTCCTCTGCTTTTGGGTCTCGAGTTTTCTGTCCACGTCTGCTCTCTGTTCGGGTCTGCTTTATAGGTTTCTCGAACACCTACGCAGGTGTCATTTCCGGTCCCCAAATCCTGTTTTGGACACCAACGCATATACCTATTTCCTAAGTGTCACCTCTGTTTCTGCACAGGTGTTGACCTGGAGATGACCCTTTTGTGGCAGCATATCATAACACTATGATCAACATGGAAGGATTAGCGTAACATGAGTACGTAAGAGTGTATTTTACCAGTAACTGAAAGACATTTGCATGGGTGTAATTACAATCTAGGCATGTCATTATATGTGGATATACAAATGCTTATGAGTTTATTTAGATAATTACAGTGTGATTACAGCTGTATTCGTTTTATATGTGAACAGTTGTGTCTTTAGACTTGTTTGCACCGATATGAGTACAACATGCTTGTATGCGTTTGTGTGAATGTGAGTGCTTACAATTTGAATAATCCTGGTCACATGATCAGAATTAAGGTTTGTCCTGAGGCCGATGACACTTTGATATATGAAGAGAGAGAAACCAAAATGAGAAGATAATTAATCACTAGTTGAAGCTATGAGAGAAGTCATTTCACATGCACTTGTGTATATATACATATCTATATGTACATGTAAATATGTGTATATGTATGTATTTGTGTGTGTGTGTGTGTGTGTGCATGTATGTACAAAATATTCACATCATAAACAGACAGACAGAGCTTTCTACAACAATTACTACCTTGTCAATTTATACAGTACCAGACAATTTATCTGGTTTTTAGAAAACCAGAATTACCAGAAAACTAACTATTTTTAAAACTGGCTAGTTTTGAATCCGGTGGACTTCGTTGTAGTCCACTGCTTGGCTGCTCTTTGTTTTAATTTTCGTGGTGTTGTTAAATTTTCTTCAGATTAAGATTAGTGGATTAATATTGATTAAACAGACCCTGTTTTTAAGTGGATTAATTTGTATGTGTTTTAAACAGTTTTATTCTTTACTTTTCTTCATTTACTCTTCATTGGATATTTTATATTTTAGCATATTAATAAAGATCAAACAGACCCAGCTTTAGAAGTGTATTAATTTGTATCTGTCAAATACAATATTGTTCATTACTTTTCATTGTTTATTTTATATTTGAAGTCTATCTGGTGAGTTTCGTAATAGTCTGCTGCTCTGCCGCTCCCTGTTTTAATTTTCATGGGATTGTTAAATTGTTAAATTGTTAA
>VCCN01007341.1:1413073-1423218 GCA_006491835.1 Architeuthis dux
AAATTTAGGGGAGTAAACTCTTCACTGTTTGTTTATCATGTCAGGTTAAAGCAGATAGATATATAAAATCAACATTTCCCTACCGTGATTTGAAATAACGACCTAGTGATTGCTAGGCGGCTCTCTTACCAAGCGAGACAAACTGACAAGTCTGATATATTTATGAATTTATTTATTATATATGTTATGATATACTACCACGAGAAGGTCATTTCCAGGTCAAACACCTGTGCTGAAGTGGAAGTGACCTGGGGACCTTAGGAAATATGTATATGCATGGGTGTCCAAAAAAACAGGATGTGGAAACCGGAAATGACACAAGCGTGGGCGTTCAAGATCTCATAACGCTCAGAGGACAGAGACCCAAGCAGCCAGCCAGGCAGACCGGTCTCTTGGCTCCCTTATCTCTCTCCCACTCTTCATCCACCGGCCGACAAAAGTGTATGCTATGAAATAAAAATATATCCCATATTTTTACAACCGATTTTCGAGTCCAAGTCCAGGATATTCACCCCACTATACAACATATATACAATACAAAGTTGCAGTAATCACCTTCAGTCGGAATAGAAGTAGGACTGGAATTTGATCCTGCAGCAGCCAGGCTTGTTTTTAAATCTTATTGTGCATGCATATATGTAAAAGAGTGTGTGTATGTGTGCATATGTAATAATGCAAGCAAAAATTTGCGAAATTTGATCCTGCGTACGCGTTTCATTTCATACCTATTCTTCCTAATTCTTCTGTCACTGCTTACATTGTTGACATGAATGTTTACAATCTCTGCAATGGCTCACTATATTGGCTTCTGGCCATCTCACGAGAGGCCAAGGAACTTGAGTGAAGTCTCGGGAACTCTGCCACAAGAGAGCTAAACATTACGCAAAACTGAAATAATTTCCCTTTTGGTGGTGCTTAAAATAGTTTAGTCTCTCGGCCAATGTTCCCTCTTAATTTTTAGTTGTCTGTCTGCGCAAAAATCTTATGTCGTGCAAATTTCTCCCGGCAACAAAAATATGTTCGCACTGAATGCTTGTGCAAATGTGGACTTGAAATTCTTTCGAGATAATTTTGGCACAGCCTCTCATCTCTCATGTCTGATAAAACTGTTTTGGTATTTGAAAAACCGACTAGTTAACAGAAACAGTTAGCTAAGAGATTATTTTCATAAGTATAATTATTCACTGCTCCCCACAACACTGGTTTAAAGACTGTTGCTGGGTTTAGTTAATCACTGCTACCTAAAACACTGGTTAAATTAATAATAATGCATTATATTTGTTTTTCAAACTATTGATGATGAATAATTATTAGATCAATAGTAGATCAAGGTAAATGGAATTGAACTGGGAGTCATTTACATAGTGCTGGGTTATTGACCAATCAGGGCTAGCCTTGGGGTGCCACCATTGGTATATTAGCTTCCCACTTTCTAAAAGTCAATAACAACGAGGCATCCCTCACCTGACTGGTTATACGAAATGCACTCTCTTTCGTCAGAATGCAAACGCTGCAGTGATTTGGAGTCTCTCGAGCATGCCTTCTTTCACTGTAGTATTGTACACCCACTATGTGAGTTGATTGACGGCTACATGGTTTGCATCCTTGGTGCCAGCGCTGTGTGTAGCAATGTGGTGCTGTCGTTGGATAGGGAGGAACACTATGTGCTCCTGAGCTTACTCGGCATTTTGAGAGTCGTGATGTGGACGACACGTCGGAAGGGATTTCACGAGGGTGAGATCTTTAGTCCCATACAACTGATCTCCTACTTTAAGCATCAGCTTAAAGTGAGGATCAGGGCTGAGAGGAAGAGATCATCTTCGTCAGAATTCAGCGATAGGTGGATGAAAGTTGCACGACTGTGTTGTGTAAATGGAGCTAATTTAGAGTGGCATCTAGAAGTTACTGTTTGAGGAAAGGATCTTGGGATCCAAGAAAAAGACATTCTAACCCAGCCCAAGTTAAAATAGAATAGGTTTTGTCACTTTATGTTCCAACAGGTTAGCTAGGGAGAGAATGATCATTAACGCCCCCTTTTTTTAGTCCCCCCCATTTATGTGTTTCGTATACCCCCTCCCTCCCCTGTAGATGACAGAACGTAAAGTTCCCCGGAGGATGTGGGACATTTCCAAAATTAACTCTCTTCCCACATCCCTTTTTTTGCCCAGCTAACTTACTTTTCTGCCATATTAGATTAGTTGAGGCCTCATACTAATTAAAAAAATATTTAAATGTAAATACTCATCGCACATTGGGGACTTTTTAATTGTACATCTTTCTTTTTTCCCTCCCCCCTCACAAGTGGGATTAAGTAGAACATTCATAGAGAAAATGCTGTATTATGGTGAACATAGAATGAAAGAAATATTCAGAATGAATGTGTTGTTATGGTGAAAGAAATATTAAAGTATGACTGGGTCAACAACTGAGACTAGCTAAGTTAAAGTTAAGATAGAGAAGACCAACACCTTCCCCATTCCCAATTTTTGACCTTGTCTCATATTTTCTTTGATACATTTGTATTCTAGAAATAAATAAGACTTTATATTGTAAGCTGATCAAGTGAACTGCAGTTCTTACATTTTCGAATTGGATATTTTGACAGTTCAGTTTTTAGTGATAATGGCATTGGCTGAGGTGTGCACTCTCTGAGTGCTTTCTAATCTCAATATGCAGTGACTTGAATGTCAAATGTATAGATTTAATACAGGAAGATCATCTGGTGTTGGTGGAAACAACTGAAATAATAAACAAACAATGTGTAACGTATATCATTGAATATGCAACAAATGAACTGCTAAAAGAGTCAAACTGAGAGACTAAAGTAGTTACACCTGAATAGCTACAGATTTCACCTGTAAAACATGCCTCGTTACATTCTACCATTTTGATAGCATCTGGTTTCAACATCAAAAGATAAAACACTGCCCTTTGACTTTTATCTATTGATGCTTATCATCTGTTACCCACCTCTTAAGTCAACTTGCTACAAGTATAGTTAACTACCGAGGGTATAAATCAGAGTTATGTTGGATCAGACAAGATTTACAGATGTCAGCACAGTAATAACTAGCATTCCAAGAGAACTAATGAATCACTGTCATCCATATATGCTGTATTGGGGGTAATCAATTAAACAGTTGGGAAAAAAGCGGTGATTAATGAATAAGTTACTTCTCTCACCTTTTGTTGGGCTGTGATCACTAAAACAGGTCTGAATTTTTAAAAAAAACAAGCGGGTACAAACTAGTGACCAATTTAGCATAAACTTACACTGCATATTGAACCCCCGTTTAAAAACCTATTTAGGGGGGGAATTTTCAAAAAACAAAAACAAAACATTTTCCCTACTCATTGAGGGGAGTATGTGTGCAAAACTTCAAGTTTCTACTATGAACAGTATGGGCTGGGCGAAGTTTGGATACATAGATATATATATATAAATGTCTGAACACATGAATAACCTAAACCCAGCAATAAACCAGTGTTGCAGGTAGCAGTGATTAATAACCTAAACCCAGCAATAAACCAGTGTTGTGGGTAGCAGTGATTAATAACCTAAACCCAGCAATAAACCAGCATTGTGGGTAGCAGTGATTAATAACATAAACCAAACAATAAACCAGCGTTGTGGGTAGCAGTGATTAATAACATAAACCCAGCAATAAACTAGTGTTGTGGGTAGCAGTGATTAATAACCTAAACCCAACAATAAACCAGTATTAATAATAATCTCTAAATATAAAAGCCAGTGTCTATTGATTTGTAATACACAAAACATGTCACGCTATGTTTTTGTTCATATCTAAGAGGGTAGACCAGATATACTTTTCATATTTTGCATATATTACCCCAACATATGTCTGCATAAAATGGTATAATTCATATGTTACTCATCTCAACTAGGTAGTTACTAAAAACATTACAAACTGTAGCAATGATCACAGACTTTTAAATAATGTTTCACAAATTAAATTTTGGTTTTAATGGCAAGAAACTAGCATAAAGTTAGTCATAAAAAAAGAAAAATCACTTTTGTGTACTTAAAGCAGATTTAAGACTGTCTTTAATGTCAATTTTTGCCATCCAAAATTAACTTCAATTACACTGTGATTGATGTCTGCCGACAGAAAAATTTAAACTCTGTAATCGAAAATCTTCCAAAAATAAAGTATCCATTAGAGAAATTAGTCACTCAATAGAAACCGTCTCGTGATCAACGTCTGTGTTGGAGGTGCTCAATTAAAATTTGGGAAAAGGGATGATCAATGAATAAGTTACTTCTCTTGCCTTTTGTTGGGCAGTGATCACTAAAAAAGACTGAATTTTCAAAAAAACAAGTGGACTCAAACTAAACTAAAAAAAGTATTATGGGGGAATTTTGAAAAAAAACAAAAAATGTTTTTTCTAGATATAATAAGGAGTAAATGTTTAAGTTTTCAGCCCTCTGCCTCCATTGGTGCGACCTGTATACATGATAGATGCATAGCCAGCCAGACTCACTTGAAAACTGAAGAAACCTATGTTGACAGTTTTGGTGACAGTTTTGGTTAACGGTTTCTAATATAGGACTCAATGAAAATTATTCAATTCAATGATTACTTAACTGAATTTTGAAAAATATAACCTATTTTTACTTAAAATATAGTGAAAAATACATTTGTTTACAGTGACTATCTGTTACCTGTCAACTAAGTCCAAAGGTCAAGTGAGTATTGTCAGCTTTCTATAGCCATATGTGACGAAAGCCTGCTTAAATTCATGTGCGTCTCATGGGAGAGCTGAACTATGGATGACCAAAAATATATAAACTATATATGCTATTGTTAGAGTGAATGAAAGTTTTGAAGTATTTGTTTAATAGATCATACCTATGATATAATGGATTACATACAGGCCTGTCAAGTCCCCTACATTTTGCGTAAGTCTCCCGCAATATTCTTTGTCTCCATGATTTTTGTTGAAACCTGTTTTCTGCCTCGCTTGTCATCCCCTCCCTCCCCCCTATTTCAATGAAATATTGTATACTTGGAATTTATATACTTCTTGAACAAAAGTATCGGATAATTGAGTTCTTCTCTCTCGATTTATATGGTGTGTTAAAAAGAATTGTCTTATCAAGAGAGAGTTGTTCTGATATTTTTTATTTTCACCTTAGTTTAAAGATAAAATTGCAATAATTCGTGTTGTGTTGTGTATGTTTTGTATAAATATTTAGTGCTGAAAAGCGTTTACAAAGGCCAAAAGGGCTTACGAATCTCCAGCATTTTACAGACCTTGGCAGGTCTGGGATTACAGAAACCGTTAGTAAATATATAATAGAGGTAGTTTTGCTGATAATTCATCTTTCTAATGAACATTTTATAGTGATAACTGGATAAAATTTTGTTTTAATGAAAGATTTTATTATAAATTATTACCTCAGGGACTATTTAAACATTGTTATGTGTTGCGTACAATGGTTTCTCCTTTATTTCAATAGATATTATTGATTAACAGATTCCATTTACATTTCTGAAAGCAGACAACAGGGAGATTTTGTTGTTTCTCTAAATTAGAGCAGACACATTACAATATTATCACTAGTAAAATACCCATTGCTAACAGTATACCTAAAGGTGGAAATCTAAAGCACTGTAGTATCTGAACAAAACTCATGGGAGTTGCTTGAAGCGACCACCCCTGGCACTCAACCAAATCTTCTGCTCACAGACACTTGAAGACGAGTTCAGTTCCATCTCAATTTACTTTCTTGCCTCTCTTCTTTTCTTGACGGCCGAGCTCAGCCATTCTCCTTTAGTGAATATCACCCCTACCCCCTTTAGTGAATATCACCCCTACCCTTTTGCATACCCCTACCCTGCTTCTATCTCCCTTTCCCTGCCCTCTTTGTGGTCTACATGTCGCTATTCCTTTCTCAGCTACCCACACCCCTTTCAACATGAAATTTTTATTTTTAAAGTGTGACAGACGGACAGACAGACAGACAGACGGATAGACAGACGGACATGTTGCTTATTATAATGTAGATTTTAAAGTGTGACAGACAGATGGACACTTTGTTTAAATAATGTAGATTACAAAGTGTGACAGACGGACGGACAAACAGACGGACACGTTGCTTATTATAATGTAGATTTTAAAGTGTGACAGAGACGGACAGACAGATGGACACATTGTTTATTATAATGTAGATTTTAAAGTGTGACAGATGAACGGACAGACGGACGGATACGTTGCTTATTATAGTGTAGATTTTAAAGTGTGACAGACGGATGGACATGATGCTTATTATAATGAAGATTTTATATCACTTTGACACAAGGCTAGATTGGTGGAGTACACAGTGGAGACTAGTTTGTTATTCACCATACCACAATAGATGTATAGCCATCCAGGTAGAATAAAAAAAAGTAGAAAATTCACTCAGAGATTAATTACTTTCACCAATGAAGTTGGACAGAGGTTATGTGTTCACCTATATTTGTTTGTCTGTTTGTCCACACAATAGCTCCAACAGTTCTCAATGAGTTTCAATGACATTGTGAAAGGGTGGGCCCTGGGCCAAGGTATAATTAAATACATTTTGGGACAGATCCAGAAACATTTTCCAATTTTGTTAGCATTGCGAGATAAGACATTTTTTCAGCTTTTTGGATGTAATAAAACAGTAATGATGTCATCACGATGATGTCCACACCTGCCAAGATCAGTAAAGTAAAATGCAGGAGATATCATTTGTGTAAATCAGCCGGGGGGTGGGAGCTAGGGTGCTGTGAGCCCGCCAGGGTGTTGTGAATTCTTTTTTTTTCGTCCTTGTAAATGATTGGAAATAGCATTTTCAGCACTAAATTTTGATAAAAAAACATACACAACACAACACGAATAATTGCAATTATTTTCCTTAAACTAATGTCAACATTTTGAAGTGAAAATAAAAATATCAGAACCTCGCCACTCTCTCTTGATAAGATAATTCTTTTTAACACAACATATAAATCGAGAGAGAAGAACTCAGTTATCCAATACTTTTGTTTAAGAAAAATATAAATGCTGAGTATACAATATTTCCTTGAAATGGTGTGTGTGGGGGGGGGGCGGGTGACAAGCTATCCTGAAATGTTTCTCAAAACGAAAATGTGGGAGAAAACAGGTTTCTACAAAAATCATGGGGGAGAGTGGGAGACAAATAATATTGCAGGAATATTCCATTATATCATAGGTATGATCTATTAAACAAATACTTCAAAACTTTCATCACTCATGAATTTAAGTGGGCTTTCATCACATATGGCTGAGTTGACAGGTAACAGACACTCACTGTAAACAAATGTATTTTTCACTATTTTTTCAGTAAAAAGTAATATTTTTTCAAAATTCAGTTAAGTAATCATTAAATTAACTAATTTTTGTTGATTTTAGAAACCGTCAACCAAAACTGTCAACATAGTTTTCTTCGGTTTTCAAGTTGGTATGGCTATCTATGTATTACGCATACAGGCCATACCAATGGAGCTTACTCCTTATTATGTTTAGAAAAAAAACTTCTTTTTTTTTCTTCAAAATTTGAAATGAAAATCAAAACGCAAATGCGGGAGAAAAACAGGTTTCAACAAAAACTTGACAGGTCTGGATGTCATCATATTGAATGTGTACTGCAATAACCTTTTGTATCAAATTACTGTTCATAAGGCTTTTAAATAAATATTACGGATTATAGATAAGTATTTGCTTGAATTTTCATTAAATATGAAGTGTTTCTGAAGTTTTGCATTTGATAAAAGAAGTTGAAATAAAGTGTACATAAATATTTTGAGATTTATATAACAGTTCATTCAAAATTTTTCATTACTTTTTTGTGCCGAATTACTGTTCATAAGGCTTTTAAATAAATATTAAGGATTATAGATAAGTATTTGCTTGAATTTTCGTTAAACATGAAGTGTTTCTGAAGTTTTACATTTGTTTTGTATTTGTTGAAATGAAGTGTACATAAATATTCTGAGATTTATATAACTGTTCATTCAAAATTTTCTATTACTTTTTTAAAAGTTCATGAAGCTTGTAAATAATTATGATAAACTGCATTATAGTGGTCTTTCAAACTGTTGATGATATGTCTTCAATAAATAATTATTAATCAATGCTACCCACAACACTGGTTAATTGCTGGGTTTAGGTTATTCATGCGTTCTGACATTTATATGTACCTATGTATATATCTATGTATCCGGACTTTGCCCAGCCCTAACCGTTCATAGTAGAAACTTGAAATTTTGCACATACACTCCCTAAAGGCACCCTTTGTTATGTTGATTGCAAGAAATTTGGTTCTTCTTGCATAATGTTTCTGTTTTTAATTCTCAAAACCAGGCAATTAGAAGCGAAATGGTTGCCTATTCAAATACTTATGACAGGTACTGTAGCTATCTATGTAGCCAGACTTTGACCAGACCTAAACGTTCATAGTAGAAACTTGAAATTTTGCACATACACTCCTCGCAATGAGTAGGGAAAGTGAATTTTTTGTTTTTTGAAAATTCCTCCTAGAGGGGGATTCAAAATGCAATGTAAGTTTATGCTAAATTGGTCGTTAGTTTGTGCCCGCTTGTTTTTTGCAAATTCAGACCTTGTTTAGTGATCACAGCCCAACAAAAGGCGAGAAAAGTAACTTATTCATTGATCACCGCCTTTTCCCAACTTTTTAATTGATCACCCCCAACACAGCATATATGGGTGACAGTGATGCATTAGTTCTCTTGGAATGCTAGTTATTAATGTGCTGACATCTGTAAATCTTGTCTGATCCAACATAACTCTGATTTATAGTTTTTTAGTGATCAGCCCAACTTTTAATCGATCACCCCCAACACAGCATATATGTGTGGCGGTGATTCATAATTTCCCTTGGAATGCTAGTTACAAACCTTTGTCACAGTATAGTCTGGGATCTGTAACCTGATTGTTCAGCTTTTAGTGAAAATGGCATTGGCAGAGGTATGTACTTCCTGAGTGATTTCATCTGTAACTGAATCTCTGTAAGCCAATAAGGGACTGTTAATAGTTATCTCCCTTGTTTTTGGTCACGGGATCTAAGTTTACTGTGGAACTTTTGTACAGCTACTGATTTTTTCTTTTTTGTATAGCTATTCTGATTTTTTTTCACAACGGATTAGAATAATCAGCAGAACTCTATACCTGACTTTTGCAAAGGTCAGTTTCCTAAAAGCTAAGTCATGCATCTAAGTTTGAAAATAAAACATAGATAGACATCCAAAATATGGCTCGCATAGAAGAATTTATATCTGAAAACAGATGTAAGAATCCTCTCGAAAAAAGAAAAACCCCTGCTGATAGGGCAGAAGTGAAATGGTAACTAGTCATAAACAGAGAGGCTCCCATTTGGTAGGTGTATCAGGTTCAAGTTGGCCGTATACAAGCTGTCTGAAGAGACAAGAAAACTTTGGGACAGGGATACGTGATCAGGGTGTAGTCAACTTTGATCAGATGGCAGAAACAGAGTTACGTCCACTGGAGTGGGAAGCAAAAACAACACCCCTGCCCCAAGAAAACAACATTAGTATCTAGTGCAGTTGCAAGCATAGTTCTCTCTAAGTTGTGCATGTGTGCGCACACACACATGTCTCGCAATCAGTGCATAAAAGAAATTAATGTGCATGCAAGAGGTTAGTTACATAAAATAATGTAGGAATGTATAATTTTGTTCGGAAGTGATCACTAAAAAAAAGTCTGAATTTTCAAAAAACAAGCCTGAATACTGCCGGACACAATTTACATTGCAAATTGAACCCCCCTACTATAAACATATTTTAGAGGGGAATTTTCAAAAAACAAGAAAAAACGTTTTTTTTTAGACGTAATAAAGAGTAAATGCTTAAATTTTCATCCCTCTAGCTCCATTGGTGTGGCCTATACATATGATACATACATAAATAGATAGCCAGCCAGACCAACTTATAAACTGTAGAAACCTATATTGACAGTTTTGGTGACAGTTTTGGTTGATGGTTTCTAATAATAATAATAATAATAATAATAATATATTATGATAACAGTTATTGAAAATAATCTCTTAGCTAATTGGTTGTGGACTAGTTAGTAGGTTTTTCAAATACCATATTTGT
>VCCN01007341.1:1460976-1475401 GCA_006491835.1 Architeuthis dux
TATGAACAGACTGGGTTAGACAGATATGAACAAACTGGGGGGTAGATATATATGAACAGACTTGAGTTGATAGATATCAACAGACTAGGTTACTGCAGTAGATAGATATGTACAGACTGGGGTAGATATATATCATGAACAGACTTGGGTAGATATATATCATGAACAGACTTGTGTAGGTAAGACAAACTAGAATATAAATATTTGTATAAGGAAACAAAGAGAGACTGATGAAGACAACATACAGTTAAAAAGGTTGCTAGAGATAAATTATTAACAACTTGAGGTAGATTGAAAAAGAAAGAAATATTTGAAGGGGTAAATTATCCATCTTCTGTAAGAAAAAAAATAGAATTAAAACTTTAGATTCCTAAAGTTCATTGAATCTATAAAATTAAAAAGTAAATTTGAAAACGAAAAGAAAAGATTAACTGGAATCAAGTTTATGAATTGAAATATGTATATATTTTCATATGTACAACAAAACAACAAACAAATCAACTATTAGTTGGCTTGGGTGTAGAATATTGAGCCAAATGATTTGCATATTTTGTTATATATACAGAGAGATTGATTGATTGATTGATTTGTTTAGTGGCATATCAATCCTTGATGGGTCATTTAATGCATTAATCAGTTTAAAATTCCCCAAAATAGAGTCTTGCGACTTTGGTGAAAGGTTTTTTGTTTTTTTTAATTATAGTTTTGCGACTTTGGTGAACGGTTATTTTTTTTTTAATTAGAGTCACCAGAGTCTTGCGACTTTGGTGAAAGATTACTTTTCCTTAACTATAGTCTTGCGACTTTGGTGCAAAAACAGGTGGTCTCTGTTTGGGTGGGGTGGGTTTTTTTACCCCTCTGCAGGGGATGCAGTCGGTGTATTCTAGACCCCAGCCAACAGGGCTGTTATATATAGAGAGAGATGTATGAATGGACAAATATATAGACATGAATAGAATGAAATAGATAGATAGATAGATATGAATAGAATAAGAGAGATATGAATAGACTGAGAGAGATAGATAGGTCTGGTTAGTCACTCAATAGAAACTGGCACATGACCAATGTCTTTTGGCAACAAACTGTATTGGGGGTGATCAATTAAAAAATTGGAAAAAGAGGTGATCAATGAATAAGTTACTTTTCTCGTCATTAGATAGATAATAAATTGAAATATATATATATATATTTTTTTTTTATACTTACATTTCATATGGCTTCTTACAAAACAAATAAACAAATCAACTATTACTTGAGTTTGGGTTAGGTATCCAGTCAAATGAATTACATATATCGTTGCACCTGTAAATAACTTTTATATAATATGCATATAACTAATTATATAGAAAACATTTGTATATTATTTTCCTCGGAATCAATAGAAACTTACTTACACACTTTTCAATTTAGTATTTGAGCAAATGCTTTCCTTTTACCTATCTCTGGGTATATACATAGTAACCATAGCAACACTAGCCTCATTATGAAATAATACGTGGGTAAGTGCTTCCGGGTCACTAATGTATCGAGGTCAACTGACTGCCCTTTTTTACGCTACTTTGCATTGCATTTATTATAGGCTATGTAAAACCGCCCGTCTATTTTAGATATACGTATAATATTTTAAGTTGCTACTGCTGCCAAAAGACTTCCTTGGTTGTTTAAGTGTTGTGTTGAGTATATCCCAGGTATTTTTTACTACACACTTGTTTTATGATACTGTGGATTTGTATCCAGGTCAGGTTAACACAAAACTAAAAAGTTTGTTAACCCCTACGCCCAACTACAACCCCCCTAAAAAAACGTGTTTGAGGGGTGCGCACAATACAGACATAGTTGCTGCCTAACAGGTAAGTTTCATGGAAGGTCCAATTACGTGTGATTTTTTAAAAAGTTATTTAGCCGGTTTTAAAACTTTTAATTAGCTCTGGTATTTTAATTGTCAGTTTTTTGTACTTACCACACATTAAGTAAGTAATTAAATAAATAATACACTTTTTTAAAATGTATTTAAATACATTTGTGTTTAGTTTCTGAGGGAGGGGTATGTGACTTGAATTTTTATTTTTGTAATTTTGATAAGCGAATAATCCTGTAAATTATTTAAATTTTTTACATTAATTTCTTTTGTTTTATTACTCGATTTGTTCATTTAACTTTTAAGAAAAAAATATTTTAAAAAACTTTAAAAGTTAACTTTTCTTCACAAGGTTATTTTAATTTTCTAGGTGTGTGTAGTGTTTTGACATTTTACAAACGCGAAATCAATAAATGGTATTTAAATGTTACCCTAAACTTTTCCATTGCGAAATGAAACTCGGTGGCAAAAAATAATAAAATCACTTTATTATTATTATTATTATTATTAAAATCTTATTACTCGTTGTTAAACTAAATATCTCCTGCGTATTACCCGGTAATCCGATATGACATTAGGATAGTTATTTTCAGTTGACGGAAAAATTTGACGTACATTGGGTAGTTGCTCTTGAGGGCCATAAGCAACTTACTAAAGTTAGCCGTTACAGTTCTCTACTTACTTGCTGGTATCTTCATTTTTCCTCTATTAATTTGCGATCCTATCTTCTTTTGATTATCAATATCTACTAAAAGGAGGCATTTAATCAACATTGACGTTTGTTTATGGTTTTTGAAGTGAACAAAAGAAGGAGGATTCTTTTCTGGCGTGACACAGGAAAAGTTTTGGTGGTTTGTTTTTGGCGGGATTTAAACGCATTTTTAAGGTGGGAATATTTTCTGTTATATTCTTGATTTTTATTTTTATTTAAAAAAAAGAAAGAAAAAAGGATCTGTTGCTGTAATATTTATATTATCAGTTGTTGGTTATTCTTTTTGTCGTTGATACAGTTTTAGAACTTAAGTCACGTTGCGGCATTTGGTTAACTTAAATGAGAAAATAAAAGACGATCTCTGGGTTTAGCGTCCCAAATTATGACGGTCAGTTACAAAATATCAAGTGTTATAAAAACAACTTTGAGTCATTTTTTTTCGACGGTATCAACATTTCTATTACTGCTATTGGTATTTTTATTTATACAATTAAAAAAAAAACAAAACAATCTACCGCTGACCAGTTTTCAAAAACTAAAAAAAAAAAAAGTTTGCTTCCTATTTATATGGTTGGTAAAAATAAATACACCTGTAGGTTAAATAGTTGGAGTGTTAATTTTTATTTTTATTTTACTTTCAAACTTGTTATACTGTGACTCTTATTAGATTTGATGCTTTGTATTTTGTTGTAACTGACTGTCGAGCAAAAATATTTTCGCGCTAGTTTGCCTGCTAAAAAAGCGCTAAATCTTTTTTAATAGCCAGAAATGGCTAAAATCCACCAAAAAGACGCTAGATATGGTTGGAAATGGCTAAAATGTTTTAGACGCAAACGCGCTAATATAGCGCTTTTTGCACTGCCAAAACAAGAAACGCGTTAGATTCAGCGCTAAGTTGGCAACACTGCTGTCGAGCGTTCTCACAACAACAACCGGGATAATTTGGGACGCTAAACTATGAGATCGCCAAATAAAAATAAACTAGATAGTTCGACAGCTTTTTGTTACTTTAACATTAAAATGTCTTCTTTCTGAATTTATTTGTGAATTAAAAGTATTTATGAATAAATAGTTCAATATAAACAACTCTTGGAAAATAATGAATGACTCTTCTCAAAATTTAAGATACTACTGGTACCCGTAAACCGGATAGTGTACCCCGGGTACAGATTTGGGTAACCAATAACTTCTTCTCTGAGATAAATTTTCTAAACATTTAAGGATGGCTTTTTGGTAATATAACTTGATATTTACGTAGAAAGAATGTAATATATTTATTGAAGCCTCTAAAAATACCATTGTGTGTACTTGGCCAGTAGTACCCTGGATGGAATTGTTTTGAAAACTTTTCAATAATCGAGATCCATCCTGTTTCAAAATTACATTTTTGACATATCATTTATTTTGACGATGTACATCGCTCCTATTATTTATTTATTTTATTTTGAAAGATTGTTGACATATATTGGTTAGAAACAGAAACATTTTTTCTTCTTTTTATAGTTCAGTTTGTAACCCATACCAGCAAAATTGACTAAAAAGTTAGGCTAACCCATAAAACGTGATGAAAGACAACAGCGTTTTTAAATTTTGCGTCTTACATTTATTTGAAGAAAAAAAGTCTTTATTGTAAATAAATTATTTATCATAGAATTTGAATTAAAGTTTAAGTCTCTAGGCTAGAATTCTTTTAAATTCTAAATGTCGTTTATTCCCTCTAAATTTAGGGGCCTGAGGGGAAGGGTCATTTAAACAAAAACATATTAATGGCTTTTATGTTGCGGGTGGCCCACATTTGACAATTTTCAAAATAATTGTTTTTATCATGAAACGAATTTAAAAATATTTTTTAATAGATTAAGGGCTGAAATTTAAAGAAAATTATTTATTTTTACTCTTTAGGGTACTTACAAAACCGTAATATAATTTGTTTTCTTTTTCTTTAGTAATATCACAAAAGAATTGGCTTAAAAAACTCTAACTCTAGAGAACCCTACCAATGGGACAAGCTGAATTAAATTGAATAAAAAGTTTAGAAAAATATTTTTTAAATTGTATAAAGTGTGGGCCGAGAGGAATAGGATTGACATTTAAATTAAATCAAGTAAGTAGGGCATGGGGTGCTCTACCGTGCTCAGATTATCTAAAATCTTTTTTTTTAAAGTGTCTACGTTTTTTATAAATTTTCTAAAAAGAACTTGTTGATCACTTTATTTAAGATAAGATGGATAAAGAAATATTCTTAAGATGATTAAAACTTTCGCTTGTTTTTTATGTATTTTTAAAATTTTTTGATAAACAAGTCCAGTATTTTGGAGGGAAAACAAACGTTTTGTTGTTTTTCCAGTTTTTCTACTCCCCAGCCTTCAATTTAACCGGATTATAATTTTTAAAAAAAGGAGTGGGTGTGTGAACTCCCCGTTTGTTTTTAATTCGGCGTTCCAAATTATCACAGTTATTTTGCTTAGCGTCCCAAATCAAATGAAAAGAATTCAAATCTGGTTTAAAACCGCGAAAATCCAACGGACGCGCTTCTCAAACAATTGAACAAGAAAGAAAAAAAAGTTAAAAATGTATGAATGGAAGCAGCAAGAATTTGTTTTGATTCCTAAAACTCAAGGAATTTGAATGGAGATGCCGAAATAATGATGAGTTTCCCCGGGTGGTGGAAAAAGCATAAACATTCCAAAAGATAGCTTTTAAAATATTTTTGTGAACAATATTCTTTGTAAAATTGTAATGAATATCTCCTTTTAATGAAACAAAACAATTGAATGAGTTGTTTTTTTTGTTGTTTTTTTGGAACGCTAAAATACGAGATCGTCAAACAAGAACCATAAGTTCAATGATGCGTCCACCATCCTTACGTCTATATTTCAAAAGGGATTCTAAACGAAGTAGTAGTAGTGGCATTACTAGTTGTGGTAGTACCAGGAGGAAGATAAGGGTAGTTCATCCGAAGGTCAGTTTCATATCAATCCCACATGATACAGCTGAGAAAATTAACATTATTAGTTGTGGCAGTAGTAGCAAGATGAGGATAGTTCACCTGAAGATCTGGACCAAGTTTCATATCAATCCAACATGGGTGAGAAAATTGATCTTTAACATAACTGACCGACCAGAAAGTGTCTTATGGAGATGCGTAGACGCATCTAAAAAAGCCTCAATGCATCATCTATGTTTCTTAATTTCGAGTATTTATTAAATGTTCTCTTAATGACATCACACATTTTCTTCTGATAAATAAATCACAGTACACCCTTCCTTCCTCTTTGTTATTTAACATATTGGGGACCGACCGAAAAGTGTCTTATAGAGATGCGTAGACAAATCTAAAAACAAACAGGAATCCATATATCTTAATCAGAATATTTTATTTACTATCTGACATTGTCCTGTCATAAAACAATAAACATTGTTTAATTGTGGCTAACAACAGAAAAGCTATGGAAAATGTTAGCTTGTTAGTAATATTTTAATACAATGAATGTTTCTGATAAAAGTCACATTTAATTCATAAATAATTTTTTAAGACAGTTTTTAACTGACAATAAACATCTTGTAAAAAATTTATATCTGATTAAATGTTTGTGAAAAAAATCACATTTCATTTAATACCTTTAGACGTATATGGAAAGGCACTTAATACTAAAAGTCTGATTTTATTTATCTGTGGCCTCTAAGTAACCGAAAGGGTACATTGTAGCCCGAGGTTGAATTAAGGTACCCCTAAAATGCACTAGTTTAAAGAATGTCAAAAAAATGCAGGTGATTTGCAACTGAATAATAATAATAGCGTGCATGTCTGCTTTCACGCTCACCCCTATCTATATTATAATGGCCGATTTGCCAGGGGAGATAACTATTTAATACTAATTAGTGAGTAATCTCACTTGTTTATTTATTTTTTTGCAATTGCGTAAAAAATCCGGTTTCATTCTGGTCACACCAGATTGCACTAATTTTCTCATAAGTGTTGGACCAGCAGGTCACTGGGTTGTCTAGTATATATATATATATATATGTCTTGAAATATTACTTATTATGAATCCATTTTTATATTATTTCTGGTAATTCATGTTGATCTTCTATGAGCCCCCAAAATAACCAATGCTATTAATGTTATCAAGAGTTGAGAAATTTCATATTTGCCATATGAGCCATGGTAAGTTATTATCCCCAGTGTATTAATATCTGTTTCTGGGAAGAGAGGGAGAAGCCGATAAGATGTTGTCTACTGATGTGAATTTCAGGATTTGTCTTTTTACTGCGTTTTCAATTATTTACCTACAACCTAGTTGAGTGAATAGCTTAGATCATCTGACAATGTTTTTAACTGTCCATTACAAGCAGTCAGTTGAAAACAACACCAAACTATTTACATAAAGCATATCTTATCTGTGTAATTAATGAGACCGTATTTGATGAATGTGGGTGTCAAGAAAAACTAGGTAATTTTTTTTCTGGCTTCATAATATAAACCATGTATTCTTTAGACAGTTTTTAAAAAAAATTTATACATTTTTCTCAATATTTATTCACTAGATTTTTGAAAAAATACAGAATTATGAATTGAATAATGTCAGCTTTGCGAGATATATGAGGGTGGATCAATAAGTCTGTAACTTGATCGAGTTATTAGCTGAATATGGATCTGAGATTTTCAGTGTATAATGTTCAATTTATATGATGAGTGGAGAAATGTTGGGTTAAGTGCATTGACAAGGAAGGAGATTATGTTAAAAATGAATGTTTGCATTTTTCCATCATTGGGCTACTTACTGACTTGTATATTTGTCCGAGAACAAGAGGAATAGACAAAGTTTGTCCATTGTTTTTAATAGCATACGTTAGGTGCTAGCCAAAAGTTACAGAATTTGAACAGTGTGCACAAACTGAATGTAATTTTTGCCACTACCTTTCTACATTTTATGAGATTGCTCGGTACATATCCAAGCGGTCTACTTTGAAGGAGATGGTTTAGGTTTGTTTAAAAAAAATTTTTTTAATTGTCAAATTTCCTGAACGTTTGGGTAGCACTTTGCGCATGTGTGGGTTGTATAAAAAAAACTGCCTTGTTTCACCAGCTGTTGTCATAGGCTTCAGGGTGTGCCTATTGACACTATTCATTTTAGTGCAGTGGGGAGGTACTGCCTGGGAGATGGATTAGAAACCAGACATGTTGATTACTGATCCCTGGCTATAGATTAATTTGGCAAATTTAAAAGTTTAGATACTGTGCAGTGACAAGTGTTTGATCATTTGTCACCTTTTTTTTATTTTATGTAGTGTTTTTGTATTTATCTGATAGTGGAAGCTGTTTAATGTGATCACTTTGGGACAGGGTCGTTTAGATAACAATAACTGGTTGTTAACTTTAAGCAAAGGATATAAAAATTGGAACAATTTTCATTCATTGTTATAAACAACTTTATATTATAAAAAATTAATATGAAGTTTATCTATTATAAATTCTCAATTCATTTTAAATAAAAAGTTTGGGACCAGCTGATTTTGCTAACATTATCCGTGATTATAATAATCAGCTTCCTCTATTTAAATGTATTATATTTGCTGAAATATTTAATAAGGTATATATATGTAATGTAAATTTAAGTAAAAATTGTTTTGTTCTAATTTTCTATCTATAGGTTTCTACTCGAAAGAGATACAATGTCGAAAAATTTTAGTATGGGTATTGGGATTAATACATCCTTGTTTGCACGCTGCTTTTTTTAGCGGGTGGCTGAGAAAAGTCGGTCAAAAGAGAAAAATAAAAATTGTGATATATTGTTACATTTAATTTTAGCTTCCATACACAGGAAACACGTGCTGTGACATATGTCTGCTCACAAAAGATTACTATAGCTTATAGTATGCTTATTTGATTATTGTTGTGTTTTTGTTAATTTAAAAACAGCTTCAGTCACTCTTTTCCCTTGTTTCTAGTTTATATTGTTAATCTCTTAAAAATGTGTTTTCATTGCTTTTTTTTTTTTTTTTTTTTTTTTTCACCTAGTTAATTGATGAATGTTTTTTTTGTTTTTTTTCTATCATTCTAATTGCTTTCGGTTACAATATAAGCAATTTGTTATTTGTTAAAGTCTGTTTAGTTTCTTCATATTTTGGTAATTTGTTTTGAATTTGGAATCTTTATCTTTTTGAAGAAGATTATATTTTTACTAGATCTTGCCGTCCAAAGATGACTGCAGTATTTAAGTAATTCTCCAATTGCAATTATGCAAAAGCTTAGAATATAAAGAGAAGGTCTGAAGCTAACTCAATTGAGAAATTATCACAGAATTCAAATATTATTGTGTACAGTCATTTTTCTTTTACAAGTAACAAGATAATGAAATAGTCTTCTAAGGGAAGTAATTCTTGTCTAAAAATATGAAAGTTGGGATTTACAGACAAAAAATATAGACATACATTTGACATATTATATAAGATAAGTCACCATCTGCAGAGTTCTGATTTGTTTCCAAAACTTATTGCCAGGTCTGTGAAATTATCTGTGGGTTATCGAGCTGTTGAGAAGGGCCAATTGAATTAATAATGAAAATGCTCCATCTAGGAAATTCAAACATCTTTTGATAAGACAATCAAAGATTTTTTTCGGACAATGAACTCCTTGTTAACAACATAAACAAGTTCAATCGTCCGAAAAAGTCATTGAATATTAATGACCCTTCTCAAAATTATAGACAGTAACTTAAGCCAAATTTTGTAAACATTTGTAATTTGTCTCGAGTTATTCGAATTTCTTAGATAAAGCATTTTCATTACTAATTTGGTTAGTTTTTCTTTTTCTTCTTTTTCTCTCATCTTTATTGTTGGTAGGTTTTCAAGAATTTAATTTAAAAAAGGTTTTTTTAATATATAATCTCATATTCTGAATACAGAATTTAAAATTCTGCATAATAATCATTATTTAGGATTAATTTTACTAAGAGTAGAGTTATTTCTGAAGAATGTATCTTGTAAATGTACTTGATACACTCTACTTATGATACCTGACCCATTTTACTCCCACCTTAGCACTTGAATAAAGAGAATTTTTTAATATTTTATTTACAATGTGACTCATTAATTTTCTGTCCTATACTTGTAAGAAAAGAGAGTGGGTTTCTTTGTTTATTTATTTATTACCACTTCTGTCTCATAATAGTTATTACATTTGCATGTAGATTCATACATTAAATGTAACCACTATTATGGGACATAGGTAGTATTTTCTTCAATAGTTATCTGCTACAATTTTAGTGGCACTTCAATTTTCTTTTAGATGTATAAAAAATGTTTGATGAGACATTTTCTGTGTTTTGGAAAATTCCAAACCATCAATACTTAAATTAGGAGGTGCGCAGTGGCATAATAGTTACCAGAACAGAATCGGTGAACAGTTTGAGTTTCGGCTGAAGCTGCTTGCATTCACTTCACATTAATGCCCTTGGGAAAGGAATGAATCCTCCCCCCTCTCTATGGGTAAATAGCAGGGCAGTTGGAGCCCTTTAGCTCTGTAAAGCAGTCCATTTAAGAGAAGGTTACTCAGACAGAAAAAAAACCTACAGTTTGGAAGTCGCCATAGCTGGTCCCAAGCAGTATGCCAATTTAGCGTTACACGCTAGATTCAGCGCGTTTCTTGTTTTGGCAGTGCAAAAAGTGATAAATTAGCGTGTTTTGCACCTAAAACATTTTGGCTATTTTTGACCATTTTAAGCATCTTTTTGCTGGTTTTTAGCCATTTTTTGGCTATTTAAAAAATATTTAACGCTATTTGGCAGTCAAACTATTGCGAAAATATCTTTTGAGTTGGCAACACTGGTAAAATTGGAGGGTTGAGCGTGGGGCTATCAACTCCACCCTATGCTATAAAACCGCAAAGCAATCTTATCCTCTACAAGGAATCTACTTGAATTAACTCCCACCCCCAACAAAAAAAAATGTATATATTGTACCATTTTGACAGTGAAAATGAGTCACTGGAGTATAACCTTACTGAATGTGTTTGTAAAGTACAAGTTGTAGAGATACATTGTACTGATACAAAAATAGTGGCAGCATTTAAGATTCAACCTGGAGCATCGGCTTCAAGATAAGTAGTAGATTTATCACATAAAGTATAGACACATGAAACTCAGTTCTTGTTTTCTCAAACACAATAAAAAATATTCTCCCACACAAAAGAAGCTTTGTGAAAGGCCATGGATCAGTTAACATGGACTTTTCCACCCTGGTTTTCATTACAAATGCCTATAAACAGTCTCAGCTGTTTGGATGGGAAACTTTCAAACAAAGCTTTTACTGTATTTTTATTAAATTTGACTAGTTTTTACCTTCATCCTAACTCTAGTTGCTTTTACTGTTAAGTAAAAGAATTGGATTGTAACACCAGTTTTGAATTTGTGTGTTTATGCCTTAAGGGCTTAAAATTTCATATGGTGGGAATTTATCTTAATATGTCCTTATACATTATCATTGTTTTCATGAATAATTTGTCTTTTTTTAAAAAAAAAAGTCATTTTTGTATTAATCTGATCTACCACTGTTAACCCTTGATTAGTATTAGGTACTCCAATGAGCTTTTACAGGAAGATCTTATACATCTGCTGCCTGTTTCCCCTTATAGGTCTTGTTATTCTGAACATTTTGATACCTCATTTGTCTCTCTACTCCTATTAGTTCACTAATTATGATTATTTATTTGCGGACTCGCAGCAAATTGAACACTTACAAAAAATTGGCCTTTTCAACACCCTATAAAACTGAAAAGCCATCATTTTTTTTAATATGTAGACATTTTGTACTTGCTTTATACGAAACTGAAGAACATTTATTTTTC
The DNA here is from genome assembly GCA_006491835.1 of Architeuthis dux. NCBI lineage: Eukaryota > Metazoa > Mollusca > Cephalopoda > Oegopsida > Architeuthidae > Architeuthis > Architeuthis dux. The sequence continues at coordinate 1,472,395 of VCCN01007341.1, forward strand.
TATTAGGTGATATTGGTTCCAAAGACATACATCGAAAGAGGTGTCAGCAATCATTTATTTATAGACACCTTTTATTTCAACCCCAGTAAAAAAAAAAAAACAACTGTCACAGCGTAGTTTGGGCACATTGAAAATTTGCTGTAAAATTGCTTTTAAGTCCAATGGTGACAAATAAGACACCAACAGATTCAGAATTGGACATTCTTTATTATGGCATGCATAACAGTTTTGTTTTAGTCAGAATTACGGAAAAATTAGCGTTACTGAGACATTTTCGCCCTCAAAAACTGACTTTGGACTACCTATTAGTATTTCTTTTGTCTTAATTTTAGTTGCCTTACAGTCTTATTCTTTATTTCCGATCTGCACTGTTTACTCCGGTAGAATGAAAAGCAACTAAAGTTAAGATGAAAGAAATACTATTCGAATGGTTCTTTGAATGATTGAATTCCTTGTTGTTTGTGTTGTAAACACAATGTTTTGGTCGATCCATTCTTCGGCCTTCTTCAGGTATAAATTCCGGTCGACTAAAGGTGTAAAATCTGAGTGTGATGTGGTAAACAGAAATTTTTATTTTTAAAGGGGGTAACCCTTATAACGCAGGCCCCGGCTATAACTTCTGTTTACCCCATCGCACTTGGATTTTACACCTGAAGAATGGATCAGCCGAAACGTTGTTTACAACACCAACAACAAGGAATTCAATCATCCGAAGAACCATTTGAATATTAATGACCCTTCTCAAAACTATAGAAAAAAGAAATACTAGTCAAAAATCATAATGGTTGACAATGCTTCATTTAATAAAAATTCAAGTTAGTATTACTAATCTGATCTACTTTCAACTTCAAAGCACCCCCCCCCCCCACACACACACCCGACAGCCCTGCGTACACCACCAACAATAGTATATAGTCCTGACAGGTCAAGAATAATTCCCTGCTGCTGGTACCAAAAAATCCAATATTCCCTGCTGCCTGATACTTCAGGAGGTGATAGACACTGTTAATTTCCCCCCAACACTGAAATGTCATGACAGCCAGGATGTCAGACTCTGACAGTCGGGTCTGGCATTATGCCCTGTCAACATACAGGTTATGGGGTAAAAACCAGTCTGATAGAAGTGAATAAACTGTTCACAATGGAAGGGTGTTCAACCTGTGAGAAACGGGGTAGAGCACTTTTGTCAACATCAGTTTTGTCTAAATCACTTTGGTCCCAACACTATCTCCAAAAGTTCTCAATGAATTTCAATGACATTTGTTGAATGGTTGGCCATGAGCCAAGGAAGAATTGATGAAATTTTTTTTCCTCGCATTCGAAAAAAAAAAAATCCTTGGATCCACCCCAAAATTTCATCAATTCTTCCTTAGCCAATGGGCCACCATTTGACAAAATGTCATTGATATTCATTGAGAACTTTTGGAGATATTGTGGGGGCAAAAGGGATTTAGATGAAACTGATATTTGTTAAAGTGATGTAGATGAAAGTGCTGTACCCTGATATTTGCTGATATTAAGATTAGATGTCTGTTGTAGTTTAAAGAAGATATTAAGATTAAACACTGGCAGAAATAATTCAACTTCCAGGAAATGATATCAAAAGCAGTGATGAACACTGCACATATGGACACATACACATACATTTGCAATGCTTGCTATGTACATATACAAGCTTTTTGTAAAGTCCTTGTGCAGTTTGCCATAATAATTTCAAATTCATCAGGATACAGCATGCTTAGTTAGAGGAATGTTAACTTTTAGTCATCCTCTTTTTGAATGCAATTTTTCTTGAAAAATAGATCAGAAGAGATAGACCAACATCTTGTTTACTCTGCTCGCCAAATTTGTCTCTTTGAATTTCTGAGATATGGAATTATCATTAACATACACTGATTTACACAGACTTGTGTCCTCATCTTAGTTATAGTCGCAATGTTTTAGACGTTGTACCCTCCAGCATTCTTCAAAACTTTTTTCACCACCATCCCGAAGGAAATGTAAACCATCCCAAAATCAAAATGTTGTTTCTTTACTTTATTATCATCTATAGTTGTTGGTAGCATAATAAAAATACCATTGAAATGTTGAGGAAATAAATAACTATATTTTGCACCATTCAAATAAATTGGTTTTAAACGAAACTAAAATGTTATCTGTAAACTGTAGAGCTGCAACAATTAATTGATTAGGTAACTATTAAATTAATCGCCAATCTAGTCCTCTATGACAGTAAACTTGATATCTTTGGTTTGTGGGGAAAACAAGACATTTGATGACCTCATATCAGGATTTCGAAAACTGTGATTGACAATTTTCACCATTTTATAGAACATATAGAACACATTTTATAGACAATTAATCAATAATGAAAAGAATTGCTAGTTGCAGCCCTAGTAAACTGTAAAATAACACAGAATTAAGGACAAATGAATTGGAGAACCCAAATTCTGTATCTCATTCTCAGTCTTTGAACTGAGGTCTTCTTGACCTAAATTCCATCCACCACTTTCAAAGGGTTGTATCCAAGATGGACAAATATATACAGAGGGAGAGGGATATAATGTACCTTATATCAGTCAGTAGATACCATGCAGTAATTAGACTGACTTAGGTTTCCACTAAGCGTCATCCAGCTCCTCATCTATTTATGATGAGCGTAGGTTACATTTACATAACAATATAAAGAGTGAAAAAGTATACATTTACATATACAGTGTATACATATGTAAATGTATACATTTCACTGTTTTCAGTAGTGGGAGTAAAGACAAAGCAGTAGCACTTGATATTTATATCCCTCTCTCTCGGTTCAGTTTGTAACTTGCTAAGCGACAGTTTTAAAAAAGATTCTTTTTGTCCCAGACACGTCCCGAGGAAGAACTCTTTTTGTCCCCAAAACATTTTCTACCATCCCTGGGATGCCGTTAATCTTGAGTCCAGAGATATTGTCGGATAATGCTGGTAATATTTCTTCTGCTGCCAATGTGTGAGGGTTGTACCTTTT
>VCCN01007341.1:1481387-1492956 GCA_006491835.1 Architeuthis dux
ATATGTGTGTGTGTGTGTGCAGAGCTCCTTTTATTGATGGTGGTTGGAGGAACAGATGCCAGAATAGATGTGTTTTTATAAAAAGAATCAGCCGCCGGAACAGATGCGTGGTTGGTGGCGTTAAACTCTGTGTATTTAAGAAAAAAGATTATCAGAAAATACTTCCAATGATTTTGTAGGATTTGGAGAAAAAAAAGCTTGTCATAGTTTAGCCTGAAACCAACATTTCAAATAAGTAAAAAGGTGTGCGATTTAATTACTCTTCTCATTGCTTCTTGACAGAAACTCCTTTTTACTTCAACAAAAGCAAGTGTTTCTTAATTATGTAACCTGTCAATTTATAAAGAGACAAATTAGTCAACATGCTTCAGAGTAATTATAGTACTGTATTAAATACAGCCTGAAGAAAGGGGTGGTCTGTTCTCTACTTCATCAAACAAACATTATGCGGCAACTGAGACATGTACTAACAGATGATCAGTATAAGGAACACCCTTCACAGTAACACATACTCTGCAAGCATAACCAGCTTCTACTATCAATGGTACATGGGTGGAGGACAATAGTAAAAAAAACTGCTACAGTCTATCTTACACCAGAGGCGTGTCAGAAAGGATTTAGAGGATCTGTGGAGCCATACAAAATAAAGACAGTATTCAAAAGCAATCCTACTCTTCAGACACATCACCAGAGCCAAGCCTTCATCAGAAGAGAGCATGACCAATAACTGTGTGTATAACATTCCATGCAGATATGGTAGGGATTACAAAAGCGAGACAAACCAGCCTCTAAAGATAAGGATTGAAGAATTTTAAAAGCTGTAATCTGTGATGGTATTAGGAAATCAGGCATGGCTGCTCATGTAGGGAGGGAAAAGGGAGGTCACCAACCTCTGTGGAATGAAGTCAGAATAGAGAACAACATTGGAAAATAATACTACTGAAAGAATCAGCGCACATGCTATGCTCTAATAACCTCTTCTGCAAGTGTAATATAGAAATGAACATTGTAATGGAGTCTTTAATTTGGAAAGGATAGACATTAAGCTTAAGACTTCAAATTCTGCCAGCTGATTGTCCCACAGGACGATAGTCTAGTGGATAAAAATGCATTTAGTTACATGGTGGTCGCAGGTTCAATCCTTGGAAAAGGCAAAAGCAGTATCACTAGGACAAATTGTACAAGATATTCCCAAGCATGAACAGTGGAATGAGAACAATTTACTCCCATGGATTGAATAAAAGGCTTAGTTCATAATTCTCAGAAGGTTATTGGAAACAACAGACACCCTAAGAAAGCCAGAGGGTACAACAGCCAAAATGTTACTATAGCAACCAAGATGAGAATATTAGTCTGAATAATGTATAATCTTTTATAATTCACCAAATCTGTCCGTCTGTCCGTGACAGCCTACAGCAAAAACCACTTGACATAACCTCATGAAACTTTCTGTAGGTACTCCTGGGAACCCCATGCAGGTTTTTAGCAAGTTAGATTTTGAAAATCACCCACCAAAATATGTTTTTGCTGATTTCCAATTCAAACTCATTCTAAATTGGTCATATTTTTTGTAGCAATCTAAGCTGTTAGCTGTCAGAAACCAACAAACAGACAACAGCTTTTATATAATAAGCTTTATTTGTGCATGCCTATCTACAATGTGTAAAAGTCTTTCATTCCTTGAAAATATCAAATATCTTATAAATTTACTGTACTATCTTTTTTGGATATCAATGATTCTACTGTGATGGAAAATCTATACCCTTTAATGATAAGGCAGAAGGCTAAATTATATTTTATGTGTGTCATTTGATATGCCTTTTTTGTTTGACATTTGGATAAATAAATAGCATTAAACTTTTCATTGTTATTGAAAAGCCATCAATCAATGGAATGAAAATAGAGGTTGGATATAGTACACCTGCGACCGTGACCAACTGGAGTTGTTAATTTCATATGGGAACGGGTGTTACAGAACCAGTAGGACAAAAAAAAGGGTGTAATTTTTTTATTAAATTAAACCATATACTTTCTCTCCCCCCACCCTTATCCTCAACACAAGTGCATTTTACAATGAATTATTATTGTAAATCAAGCCCCCCCCCCCCCCGGAAAAAATGTGATCAGGAGCACACAGATGAGTGAAAACGGAAGAATACCTAGCCACCATGTTTTTTGTTTCTTAGTCATGTCGACTGGGATTCAATGAGTTACTGATTTTAAGTTGTCAGAATTTCTTAGATAAAGACTTGTCATTATTAAATTAATAATGAAAATGCTTCGTCTTAGAAATTCAGATAACTTACCTCATCTTATAATAATTAGTAGTAATGATTACTAGCCTCACCATAGCTAGTAATGATTACTAGCCTCACCATAGCTAGTAATGATTACTAGCCTCACCACAGCTAGTAATGGTTACTAGCCTCACCACAGCTAGTAATAAAATAATAACAGTGCAAATGCTATATTTGCTATATATGCCACTTATAGATGGGGTTTGTGTTGGCCAAAGACTTGTTTTTCTATTTCTATCTCTTCACACCTCAGTAATCCCCACTTATTCAACTTTTCTTATTCCTGTTGTCACAGCACATTTACTGACACATTTCTTGACACACTTCACTGCTTTTTTTTGTTTTTGTTTTCCTTTTTGTTCATGATTCTCAACATTGAATGGTTTTTAAAGAATTTTATCTTTTTCATTCATTACTTATATCCAAAAGGTATTGTTTAATTGTTAGTAACAATATATCCATTTGTGTCATAACCTATTATTAGAATTTATACAATAAGCACTTTGGTGCAAGGTGGAAAATGAAATGAAAAAAGTGAAAAGACCATGAACAATGTCAAGTATATTGAACTGTTGTCGGACGATTTGATATCGAGTGCTGCAGGTAGTTTGCTACCTGGTTAGATATTCTGAGAGAATAATGCACCTTGTCATTACGCAAAACTTTTTTTAACAATGCACCCGTGTGGTGCACTGTCAACATGCTCCTGCAGAAACTCTGGTCTCTGATAAGACAGGAACAGCGGTCATTGGTTCTTGTTTGAGTCCGCCGGATCTTCGGGTCACAGCTGAAAATGGGAAAGTTGGTCATATCGAACGATAGCGATGCAATGCGCAAAATAGGTGATATAGGAATATATATAAAATGCAAGGACAACAAAGCGAATTACTGTTTGCTACATCTACCCTTCATTCTCTCTTCTATCTCCTGTGATCTCTCTTCATCGTCCAGTCCCCTTGTCAACTGCCACTCCTCTTGGTAGCAGTCGCATGGTCCAAGACCTTACACCCTCACGGTCAGTGGCTAACTCTTAACTGAAGTCCCCCCTCCCAGAATTCAAAAGTTTCCTCTTTGCTTCCTCTCAGCCAATCAGCGCACAGCAAATCCACACATTGTCCAAAGCTCTGCCACCCCCAGGTTGACCTACATTCCAGGGAGATTTTCCAACCAAAGTTTCTCTAATCACTTTTGCTTTTTTTTTTTTTTTGGTACTACCACGCAGAAAGGCTTTATCTCTATTACCTATCAGAACGCTCTGCTACATTTTTCTGGAAGTGGCATTCAGGTTATAGACTGATCATCTTAGACCCCTGACCTGAAAGCCATTGAAAATTTATAGCATGTGGTCAAAACTGAAGTTGTGGCCAATTTATGTCTAAATTTCCAGCAAACATGGAATGTGATCTTTCTGGACATATGTAGGCTCTTTGTATGTATTCTACCCACTATTAAACTTGCGTGTACTTGTATTCAATTAGATGATATTCTGTATGAATAAAATAAACTTTTAAGAAGTGTTTAAATACTTTTGATTACATCAACTTTTGAACAATGTTATCAATAAATGTCCTTATCAACATATAATTTAGTTTTTACTATTAAACATGTTTAAAAATGAGTAAACTTATGAGCATTTTATTGAAAAAGTGCAGGTGTTTATCCTTGTGAAAGGCATGAATCCACTTCTCCCTTTGCTTTATCCTATTACCAGATATCTCAACATAATGTATCTTCACTGGCATCCATGATAATTGGAGAGTGGTTGAACAAACCCTTTGGAAAATAAACCACTCTTCCTTAATTACATTACCTGCCTAGGTAGTAGCAGCAAAAAGCAGCTACCCCCATTGTCAACCCTGACAGGGACCACATTTTTAAATATGTGTGTTTGTGTTGTTTTAAACTTGCTCATTATGATCTTCAGCTCTTTCATGTGATCTCAAATGTCTCTGGACACTTCTTTTAAAACATAGTTTTCACAAATGAAAATTTTAAAAACATTATGAAGATATTTTTATTACTTTTTAATGAAGTTGGATTTAATATTTATGAAATCTTTTGGGAAAAAATTAGTCTTCCTCTATTGTCTGCTATCTTGAACGTGTTAATTTCATAGGTGAATGTAGATAGATATTTCTTAAGCTGCAACACAATACATAATCAGTGTTGCCAGTTTAGTGCGTTTCGCGCTAGATTTAGAGTGTTTCTTGTTTTGGCATTGCAAAAAGCTCTAAATTGGTGCGTTCTCACCTAAAACGTTTTGGCTATTTTTAAAAACATTTTTAGCATCTTTTTGGTGGTTTTTGGCCATTTTTGGCAATTTAAAAACATTTAGCACTTTTTGGCAGTCAAACTAGCGTGAAAATATTTTTTGAATTGGCAACACTACATAATGATCCCCTATCTGCATTAAATTTTCTGAAACTGAATTTAATACCTCTTGTGTTGGATTTTGTGAAAATAATACTAAAACAGGACAACCATAATACTTATAAGTATTCTTTTTTTTTTTTTATCTTAAAATAAGCTTGCATGGTATCTTGTGAGAAGAGAGAAATAAGCTGCAATTATTTGTGTACCATGTCATGGAGCAAAGGTTACCAAGCTAGTCTTACAGACCATTACCACTAAAATGAAATATATCTTCACTGGGTGCCTATTATATTGTTGGTTTTCACTGATCACACAAGGTAATAAGATTACTACTTCTGATTACCTGGACCGTAACTGAGACACTCAGTTCTTCTGATTACCTGAACCGTAACCAAGTCGCTCAGTTCTTCTGACTTACTCTCTCGCTGTCACTCACTGACGACTTACTCTTTCACTGTCACTCACTGACGACTTACTCTTTCACTGTCACTCACTGACGACTCGCTTCTCGACTCACTGTTTTCAGAATGATATTGATACGAGGCTCTGGTATAGAATGCGCTTCTCGTAAAGGCAGCATTATGCTCACGCATGACTTGGTACTCTGCCGTATCAGTGTTACTAGGAGATGACGTCACAGCATGAGTGGGAATACCCAACAGTGCCCTCTGCTGTACTAAGCTGAGCAAATAAGCTGCATTTTCTTGTTAGCTTATATTACAGAGGTTTCTTTGCTGTAATTGATTTCCATTCATCTGTTTCAATAAGCTTTACTCTAACACCATCTTGAAACTATTTACCTGTTGAAATGGTTAGAACTTCATTTTAGAATGAGTGCAATCCAAAGAAGCCTATTACCAAACATCTTCATTCCATAGATACATTCTGTGTATTCCCATAAAATATTTCTAAGTTATTTCCCCGATAAAGTTCACAGGAATTCTCTAAATTTCAGCTATTAGTTAGCCACTTAGTGATTTATAACTGCAGCTGATGTTACAGCCAGTATATCCCTTTTCCTTCTCCCCCCCTTCTACCTCCATTTCATCTCTTTCCAGCATATTCCTTTTCTACCTCCATCTTGATTCCTTACCTTCTCTTTTTTTTTTCTTTCTACCTCTATTTCATCTCTTTCTAGCATATTGCTTTTCTACCTACATCTTTTCCTTTCCTTCTCTTGTTTTTCTTCTTTCTACCTCTATTTCATCTCTTTCCAGCATATTCCTTTTCTACCTCCATCTTGATTCTTTTCCATCTTTTTTTCTTTCTACCTCCCTTTTCTTCTCCTTTTCTCCCCCTTTCACATCTTTTCTATCAGTTCTGATAAGAGAGAGCACAATAAGTGGGAGTGTTAACCATGCCTCACATTCTTTTGTGATATTTCGTTTGACTAGATATATTTTGAGTGCTTGTCTTTGGCAGCTGAGTCGTAGGCTGCAAAAAATACTTAGGAACCAAGTCAGTAGATTCTGTGACCCTCCATTTCTCAAACCTCTCTGAAAAGTGAATACAAAGGTGAATGACTTGTAATCCTTTGATATAACAAACTACAAACTGCTATGACTGCTGAAGATTTTGTTATGTAGTGGAATGTCAACCATTATAACTTTTTGGCTAATATTTCTTAGGTCTTCGTTTCAGTTGCTTTTCATCATAACTACTCAGATCATCATTCTATGGCCATTAGTAAACGGTGCGAATTAGAAATAAAGAATAGCTCTACATACCTGTCAAGTTTCAATGTCGAAAATAAGTGAGAATCATACCTGACCGGAAAGGGGGGGTCCCTCCCACCTCCAACTTAAAACGTGTTTCAAAAGTTATGTATGTGATCTGTCAAAATAATTTCTGTAAAAATATACTGAATACATACAAATAAACAACCAACACTTGTTAATCACTAACCAAAAGGTTCACACTTTTATAAAAACTCACCTTTCATAAAAATGTGTGCAAATTTTCTGTTAATGCGTGAGAATGTATCAAAATGAGTGAGACATGACAGGTATGGCTCTGGGCGAGACTTTATCTCGCATCCCTTTTGCCTGGGGAAGCCTGTATGACAGCTGTTCTACCGGTTGAGCTACAAAAGCCATTGGTTGCAGAAAACCAAATTTAACCATATAGAATTACTCCTTATCCCCCCCCCCCGATCGCTCAGTGCCACCATATTTGAGTAGTTGCAATGAAAAGCAGCTGAAATTAAGATGTAACGGTTGTTCACAAGACTATGAATAAAAATCACCACAGTAACATTCATAATGATTAAACAACCTGAATTTTGCAATTTTTGGCCTGAAATTTGTTTGATCAATCATTTGAGTATCATTAATTGTGTATTGAAAATCAGGGAAAAGGGATTGTTACTGGTCAAGAATTTAGGCAAATGTTACCGACAGACAGAATAGGGCTATTATATGTATAATAATAGCAGCCAGGAAAATGAATGTTTGTGGTGCATATTATAATTATTTTAGCAGAGGTAGATTTTTTTTTTTAAATTGTGAAATTGGTAAAACTGGACAAAACATTTCATTATACTTAGAATTTTTTTTTATATTATGTAACATAAATTAAACATCTCTTTTTTGTATTTAATCTTAAAATTTCTTTTTTCTTTTTGCAGGTTTAAAAGAACACTGACCAGGTAATTTTTATTTTTTTTTTAATTTTTTTTTTTTTTTTTTTTTATACTGGGAGAAATTGGAGAGTTTACTCTAAGATTGATTGGGGGTGTGGGGTAGCAACCTTCCAGCCTTTATCAGGTGATGGCATAGAGGGTGTCTGATGTTTGCAAACTATAGGCTGGATAAACAGTCGAAAACCAGTTTTTTTGCAAGAATGCCTAATACTTATTACAAGCTGATGAAGATTTATGACGTGTGTATGGTCTCACTTTTAATTTTCATTGATTATGACCCATACTTTCTTATTTTCTTTGCAATTCTCTTCCATTTTATTTTATTCTGCTACCATGCAACAAACAAGGTGACATTTTAAAAGACAAAAAGCACAGCATTGCTATCTCCCAAGAAGTTATAATATGATACTTCTTGTTTCTGGACCAATTTCACTCAATTGTTTAATTGTATTTCATTCGCTTCTGTTAACAGTTACTCTTGCATACTCGTCTAGCAAACCTGTTCCTCGTTAGTTTTCATCCAATACTTTCATTTTTATCTGAATTTGTGCCAATTAAAAAAAAAAAAAAAAATATTTGTGCCATTTTTAAAAACAAAAACTCTTTATTTTTTATTTTTATACAAAAAAATATATTGTCATGATATCAGTATGGTTCTTATAAATAATCAGAAGATTATGGTGATGGCCAGATTGTATCACATAATTAATTGCATGATAATGGGACAATTTTATAAAATGTCTGTGATACTAACAAAGAGTGCAGATAGATATTGCACTGAAGCTATGACTCCTTAACTCAAAATTAAGTGTTTTGTGTGGGGTTTTTAAAAAAAATCCTTTTCTTTAAAATCAATTTATGTTTTCTGTATTAGTTTTAACATTGCTGTTGGAAAGGAAGAAAAGCTAGGTGTGAAGAGTAGAAAGCCTACATCCCAGATTGATGAATTTCAACCCATTCTCTTGTAATATAACAATACCAGTAGTAGGCGATGGATGTGAAACAAATAACAGAAGGTGGAAACGAGGAAAGATCTCCTGAGAAAATAATAGACCTGACAGTTGCAACTTAGTTAAGATATTTAGGATATGTGGAAAACTTGGCAACTGACCATTGTTTCTATAAGAAATACTGCCTTTGGTAACAAGTGTTTCTTCTCCTTCATTTGGGATGAACAGTTTAACTCCCAACTCTGCTGATAACTATTCCTGAGCAAGATGGAATTTTTTCATAGTGTAAATATAAAATCTGAACTAGAAAGCACTCAGAGAACACATACCTTTTGCCAATGCCATTGTCAGTAAAAACTGAATGAAAATCCAAAAGTGGTAAACGCCATTATGCTTGTAAAAGCTATACACTAACTAAAAACTGAATGAAAATCGGTTAATATATAGTTATGATGCTGGAGGTAACATTGTATGCTTCGATTTTCCATATTTGGACTATTGTCTTAATATATGAAAAAAATCCTCAATCAAAAATTTGGTCTACCCCAAAATTGAATCAATTCTTCCTTAGTCCATGGCCTATCCTTCCTCAAAATGTTGTTGAAATTCATTGAGAACATTTAGAGATATTGTGTAGACAAACATGAGTGAATACATAGACCTCTCCCAACTTTGTTGGCAGAGGTAAATTAAAACCAGAAAACTATCTCCATTGTCCCAAAATTATTGTCAGTTCATGTTGAGCTTAAAATTTAAGGAAGCCTTTGGCTAGGATCAAAGTGGAGTATGTGTGCTTCAAAACCGCCATGGCCTCGAAGTTCAGAGAACCCTGGCCCTTCGGGGGTCCTTGTGGCATGCTTGGGTATCTCCGGATAACTGGGAGAAGTTGGACAGGATATCTTGGTCAGCTGGTCTGGAGGCGATCACCATTAACATGCTCAGGATTCGTCCTGAGAAGCTTTTGACCACTGACCAGCTTATCTCGATCCTCGTGGCATTTGTCTCACTGACAGGGATTTGGGATTCTCCCCCCTCAAGTCTCTAGTCAAAGGGACATGGGATCTCCCCTCCCCCTACTGAATTTGGCATTAAATGAACCACCAATGGTCAATGTGCCGTTAAACAAAGCCATCAATTAAAATTTTAAAAAACAAGTGGAGCCCTAATTGTTTTAGGTTTTACTTTTAGCTCATTTATTTAATTGTCATTCACTTTAATGTTATTACCCCCTTAGGTGTTACATACATGCTAAGACTTAATGTCTTATTCTGTTGCGGCTTGCTTGACTAGTATTAGATAATCAGTGAAGACATCTGATGGGTTATTTAAAAGGAGAAAAAAGTAGGCACGTTTAGAGAATACACTCCTCAAAGTCTTTTGCTAGAATATACCATAGATTAATTTGCTTTATTTTTCTTGATGTTATATACAAGGGTGGATCAATAAGTGTGTAGCCTGACAGTTATTAGCTGAAAATTTCATTACATAAATCTCAATTGATGGCGAAGCATTAGGTTAAGTGCATTGACAGGGAAGGAGTTTATGTTGAGAAAAAAATATTTGTGTAAAAAAGGGGATGTTGAAAATGGCCTAACCCGTACATCAGAAGGTTACACCAATACACAAGATGTTCATAAAAGTGTTAATTATAAAATTTTGAAGCTTTATAATTCAAATATTTTTCATTTTAATAGTTTAATGCTTTTTTTCATCATTAGGCTACAGACTTATTGTACCCATGTACATGTTGACAATACTTTGTTTTTGTTGTAGCTTGCTTGACTAGTGTTAGGTAGTCAATCTAACTGGTTATAGATTTTTCTACCTACCCTTTAGTTATGGCTTTCTTATGTTCTGCAACTCTGACTTTATGGGGCTGGCTGGCCTCTCCCTTATATACTTTTCCACATTTTCATGGTATGTTATATATCTCAGAGGGCCGGGGAGCAACACTTTGATCCTAGGCAGTGCTCGCAGATACTCTGATTTTATGCAGAAGTGCAAAATCATATAAATAATCCTGTCATTTTTTATGGGTACTATTCTCTTATATTTATGAAGCTTTCAAAATATATTTTGGAAATAAGACCGTTATAAAATAACCTCCCGTGACTAGGGACCTGAGGGGGGAGAATCCCAAGTCCCTGTCATTGAGACAAATGCCCCGAGGACAGGGATGGGTCCCAAAAGCTCCTCAGGACGGATCCCGAGTGTGCTAACGGGCTGACCGCCTCTCGACCGGCTAGCCAAGATATTCTGCGCAACTTCTCCCAGGCATCTGAAGATACCCGAGCATGCCACAGGATCCCCGAAGGGCCGTGTTTCTCCGAGCTTCAAAGCCATGGTGGTCTCGAAGCGCAGATACTAAACTTTGTTCTTGGCGCGTTATCAGCCGCAGCCAAGATATCCTGCGCAACTTCTCCCAGGACGATACCCGAGCATGCCACAGGACCCCATACGGGCCGTGTTTCTCCGAACTTTGAGGCCATGCCGGTTTCGAAGAACAGATACTACACATTGATCTTGGCCAAAAGGCTGAGAAGCGATCAGTTGAACCTGATAATATTGAGGAAGGAGATAAATCAGTAGAATGATTCAAACTATTATTTAAGTAGAAAAGTGTTCCTATTAATAAGCATTAAAACTGATGTGTGTGAAGTGGATTAATTATTCTGTACTAATAAATCCCCGTGAGAAAAAAATCAGATATTCTTGAATATCTGAGATGATGATCTTTTTTTTTTCTTTTTTTTTTTTTTTTTAAGAAAAGAAACTAAACTTGTTTCAGTAGAATAGTCCATTGTTTCAAATGGTGTGTAGGAGATATTTTTATCAGCAATATTGTTACCTTAAAGTGGAAGAGTCCATTGTTACGGTCAAAGAAACAAAAAAAACACTATTCGTTATATAAGTAGGTTTCTGTTACTTTTTTTGTTTTAAATTATGGATCACGTACAAAGCGGAACTTGTCCTACTGCTTTCGCATACCTATAACTTCTAAACCAGATTTCCCATGTGACAGTGATGTCAGCAGCAGCAGCTAAAGGCTTAAAGAAAATGTGAGCCATTAGAGCATTCCTTCAGAATTGAGGATTTTTTTTGCTTACAACCTGTTTTAGGGGTGGGAGCAGTAGGATGGCACCGAGTGGGTGCAGACAGTGGAGACTGAGGAGGTAACAAGTCTCCTATCTAGGCCAAGTGAACAGCTGATGTGGGACAGCTAGGAAACATTGCTATATTCATAAGTTTTTTTTTTCTCCTTTCCTCACTCTCCCCCCCTCTGTTTCTCCTTTTCTCTCTCTCCCCCC
>VCCN01007341.1:1500481-1519143 GCA_006491835.1 Architeuthis dux
GATAATTATATATAATTTCTTTTGAATGTATCTATTCTACAAGTTGTAAAAAAGGAAAAGTTGTAAGTGGGTAATTTGAGTGTGTTTGGTATCGGTCAAGTTAAATTGATAAAGTTTTTGATTGGGATTTTTCTGCTTTGGCTGATTTGCTTAAACTTGCTAGTTCATGGAAACCACTGAAACGGTTTATTGCACATTACAGGTGGATAAATGGGGGGGGGGGGCAATAGGGCAGGGCAGTGTTGTGACAAGAGTGATCTGCAAGCCCAGAGCAAATCGGTTAGCTGACTTTCTCCACTTGAGGGGGTGAAATGACCAAGTATTTCTGTCAGGTAGTCCAGCTACATCATTTATTCAATCTAATCCCCATTCCCTCTTTCTCTTCTCACCTGTCTACCCGCCACGCACTCAAACTAAAGTGGATGGACTCCACTCAACCAGTTTACCTGTCCCTCTTAACTTGTTCTTCGCTTCAAGGTGATGTTGATTGAGTGTCTTTTCTTTGATAAGTGGGTTAGGTTTAAAACTGTCAACTGAAGAGAGAAAAAAATTAGAAAGCACTCAGAGTGCATACCTCTGCCAAACACCATTGTCACTAAGAACTGAATGAAAATCAGTTCATATATAGCTACGATGCAGGGGAGGTAATTGTAAAAAAAAATACCTTGATCAAAATTTAATCAATTCTTAGCCAATGGCCCACCCTTCTGCAAAATTTAATTTAAATTCACTGAGAACTTTTGGAGGGGAGGGGTACAGGGCTTGAAATTAACATCCTCCCGTCGTCCTGGGGACGGTAAAAATGTGTTCGGGATG
The DNA here is from genome assembly GCA_006491835.1 of Architeuthis dux. Lineage (NCBI taxonomy): Eukaryota > Metazoa > Mollusca > Cephalopoda > Oegopsida > Architeuthidae > Architeuthis > Architeuthis dux. The sequence continues at coordinate 1,501,298 of VCCN01007341.1, forward strand.
AACAGATATCTTCTCCAGGATGCCTCTGGGACGGAAGTGATTTTATTTATTTTTTTAAAATTTTTATTTTTTTCAATCACTGTTGTCCCAGATGCGTGCCGGGGAAGATATCTAATTTTTTTTATTTTTTAAAGAGATTTAAAAAAAATAAAATGTTTTTCGGGACGTTTATATTTCCTTCGGGGCGGTTAAAATTATTTTGGGGTGCGGTTCCAGGATGTGGTGAAAGAAGTTATTCTGGAGCCCTGGAGGGGTAACTGTAAAAAATCCCTAGATCTGCCTGAAAATGTAATCAATCCTTCCTTAAGCTCATGACCCACCATTCCACAAAATGTCATTGAAATTCATTGAGAACTTTTGCAGATATTGTGTGGATAGCAGATAGACACAAGTGAATACATATACCTCTTCCAACTTCGTTGGCTGAGGTAAGCAAAGAGGTGTGTGTGTGTGCACGTGCGCACTTACAAAGAGTGAGTAATTATTACAGGTAGGGACAACTGTGGTGTTGATGTGGATATCTTGACTCCCACAACCGAAGGTATATATGTCTTGCTTGGGTGAGCCTTCAAAAAGCTGACCTGTATGGATCCATATTTAGAACAGGGTTTTATTAATTTTCCTACTCAACTAGAAATAGACATTATTACCTGTAATTATTACTGATAAAAGCAAAAATATATCGAGATCAGTGAAAACTGGCTACCCCCATTTGTATATGTACATAAACACTATACTTGCATGTGTAATTTACAAGGATGCTTAAATTTGTTCATCACTATATATGCGAAGAATATATTCCTATAATATATAGTGTGTGTGAAGTTCTGAGTAGTACTGTATGTATGTGTGTGTGTGTGTGTGTGTAGCATCATGTAACTCCTTACAATCTTGAAACTACTGTTTATTTAGTTTTGTCTGCAATTTTTATGAAAAAAATGATTGTAACTTCCAAATATCATAAGTCTAGTGATAAGTTACTTGCTTAATGCTTTAATTTAATGGAGATAATTTTTCAAATTTTCCATAATTTAAAAAAATTTTGAATGAATAAATTATTTTTCCAGTTGAATCTTGTTTAAATTATTTTTAATTTTATTTATTTTTTTTTAAAAATTTAAATACAAAAGAAATCGGGACCTGACTGTTATCCAACATCCTGTTAAAACCAAGATATTTCAGTCAAATATATTTGCATGTATCCCAAAACACTTCCATGTGAATCTAACTATTCAAACGTTTTTATGCAAACAGCCAGTAATGTAAACGTTCCGATACACACACTACTACCACCTTTTTCTTGTTAAGTCATGTGATCAGTGGTCTAGACAGGACACCTTGCATCATTTTCGCTTAAAGCTTCCCTGAAATAGTTCTGCTGCTTACTTCAGTGGACAGGGGGAAAAAAGAACAAAATAAGCTACAAAAAAAATCTTTTTAAAATGAAATTGTTCTGTCAGTGAACAAAACGACTTTTAAGAATTGGCCATCCTCCACATTTTGTTTGGTCCCCCCCCGAATCAGATACACTTTCAAGGATTAGGGACTGATGTGCATCCCTGGATCTTTTTGTGAAGAAGATACTTTGGACTACCAACCATTTTACAACTGACTAGACCATCCTAGCCAAGTTCTCTATTTTCAGAATCATCTTGGGTGAATTATTTTTTCGAAATACCAAGTACGTCTTGATTCTGCTTTTTATTTCTTTTCTTTAGTAGTTGGAAATATATATTTTTGTTTTTCTTTCAAAACTTGACCAGATGGACTGTTACTTGACATTAACACAATTTAACAATTTTTTGGCATTTCTTTTTAAACTAGTAAGTGGATGTAAAAAAAAAAAGAAATACATTTTTTTTTTGATAAAAGATTGCAGTGAATAAACTAAGTTCTAAGATAAATTTTATAGTCTTTTTAAAAAGTTTTTTTTATCCCTATTCATACAAAATGTGTAAATGTAAATATATTAAATCCATTGTTATTAATTTTAGTAAACATGTGTTATGCTGATGAATAAACATTTACTTTATTATTTATAGAAATGTCAGTTGATATTTTTAAATAGGCTGATTTCCAAAACAGCTTTGCTTAATCTGTCAGTTTATTTTAAACTCAATGCGAAGACTATAATTAAAAGATGTATTTTTGACTATTGTTATTAGATTTTAAATAGACTAAATTGTTCACATAGCTTTAAAAAAAAGTAAAAGCAAGATAAATATTCATTTTGCAAATTGTTTTCAGATTTTCTCTTAAACAAACATAATTTATTTATTTCCATAGAAACCTGAAAAGTATAATTGAAACTTTATTTCTTGATTTTTCTAAATAAGAGTTATGAAATTTAGTGGACAGTTTCTATGTTAGTTCTTTCAAAATTATCTTCTTTTTTTTAAAAATTTTTTTTTATTATTGTTTTTTGTTTAATATTATTTTAACTTTTAAAATATTATTACTAGTCCCTGACCTGTCACTTCTCTGTCAGTTATCATAAGTGTATGAATAAAGAAATTATGTAATATTAGGTGAAAAATCACCAAAACTGATATTGTTTGAAGAGTAATTTAAAAAGAATTCTACCCTAACCCAACAGCACTTTAAAGACATCATGTTAGTTTGAATGATCAGTGTCTTTAATCAATGTATATGTACTAGTAAAATACCCATTGCTTTTCTATTGGTATACCTAGAGGTGGAAATCTAAAGCACTGTAGTATCGGAAAAAAACTATCTCTCTTTTTCTCCTTACTCTAACCATCTGAGTCTTTAGTCTTTATTTTTAAAATGAATTGGTTAAAAAACAAAATTGTCACATCAGCAGTATTAGTAGTAAGTTATATTACCAGCAGCCAACAAATACAACACACTGCAGAAATTAGCACCAGCTAATTTTGTGTTTGTGTCGGCATTACCCCCTTCCTCTCTGTTTTTTGTGTGACAGACTGACACATTATAATGTAGATTATGCTATTTACTTCCATGCATATTACCCAATTATTTCTTTGCAGACAACATTTCTTGTTAGTTTCCTCTCCCCCTCTTCCTCATTATGACGGCTATACATTCCTTTCATTAGGATTATATATTTTATAATAGAGGCCTCTTAAGTCAACATAAGTATGACAGATATGGCTCTTATATATGTTTTATTTATTTTATTTTTTTCACTTGCTTTTCTTACTTGGTTTCATTAGCCAATGGGGATTTGGACAAGAATCTGTCTTGTCTGTAAGTTGTTTGTTCATTAGACTTTTAAGGTCCGTTGTTGGATGTAGGCCTTCATAGATTCATGCATTTCCCAAGGGCATTAGTGCAAAGTGAATGCAAATTGCATAAGTAGATTTATCTCCGGGTTCAATTTTGGTCAGTGTTGAGTATTTTGTTCCTATTTCACCCCGTCAGAAAGTTAATGTTATCAACTGAAGGGGGGATGGACAAGCCAGTCTGCATCTGACTTCAGTGATACTCTTCCTTGCTACTATGCTTTGTAAGATTTAAGAGTGAACAGAATTCAGTTGTGGCGACACACACGACTTAGCAACTCTTTAATAGACACGCACTACATCTAACTTTTTATATCAGAATATATAGTTTTAGTCTTTTTACTAGAAAACCCTCTGACCCATCGGGAGAAAACTAGTGCAATCTGATGTGACCAGAATGAACCCAGATTTTATGCATTTGCAAATTAATAAATAAGGGAGACTACTCTATAATAAGCATTTAATAGTTATCTCCCTTGGCAAATCGGTCAGATACTGTTGAGCACGAACACAGATCCCATACTATTATTATTAAGTTGCAAATCATCTGGGGGTTTTGTTTTTGTTTTTGTTTTTTTGCATTCTTTGAGTGTATCTTAATTCCATATCTCTGACTACAATACACCATTTTGGCTAATTAGACGTTCATAAACAGGGACTTTTGTCAAACTCCTACCCTGGTAACAATAATGACAATGACAACAACAATGACCCTCACAAAAATTAGAACCTTTCAAAGGCTACTGAGGAGGCTGAAATTTGGCATTCAACCTTAATTCAACCCCACTTCAACCCCACTAGAGGATTTATAAAGAAAAATCGGGGCACCAGACCCCCTTTTCCCAACAGGCCACCGTATTATTTATTTTTTTCAGTTTATATCTAGAATTGCCTCAAATTATATGAAGAATTATCTAGATGTTCATGCCATTTATCTAGAGAAATATCTCGATGCTATTTTATTAAGTCCCCTTCCATGGCCAAATTTAGATCTTTTTCAGTTAAACGAAAACTTTTCTTTTTTATATTTTTTTCTTTTTGCAAATTCAGGCTAGTGACTGAAATAGTCATGTTTTTCTATCTCTGTATGTGTCACTTGTTACAGCTGTAACCGTTCATAGTAGAAACTTGACATTTTGCACACTCCCTTAATGAGTAGGAGAAACTTTTTTTTTGTTGAAAATTTGGACTAGTGACTTAAATAGTTGCGTTTTACTATTTATGTATGTGTCACTTGTACAGCCCTAACCGCTCATAGTAGAAACTTGAACTTTTGCACACGCACTACTTATGATGAGAAAAAAAAATTTGAATAGTGGTTGAAATGGCTGCGTTTTTCTAGCTCAGTATGTGTCACTTGTACAGGCACTAGTGGAGCTGGGAACTGAAAATTTAAACATCTATTCCTTATGTCCCCAAAAACAAAGTTCTTTTTGTTTTTTAAAAATTCGGACTAGTGGTTGAAATAGTTGCGTTTGGGTGGCAGTGATTCATAATTTCCATTGGAATGCTAGTTTACTTTTAAAGGTCTTTTTCAGTTAAAGGAAAACTGTTATCAAAACTTGTAAGCTAAGTCATTGAAACTTCAGTCAGTCTTATTAGTATTATATAGAGAAGAAAAAGATAATTTAAAATTAACTTTGGACCAGTGCCAAGAAAAAGAAGCCATTGTGTTTAGATTTAAATAGGAACAGGTCTGCTTAGTCACTCAATAGAAACTGTCACGTGACCAACATCTTTTGGCAGCATGCTGTGTAGCAATTGTGTTCAATTGGAAAAAGGGATGATCAATGAATAAGTTACTTCTCTTGCCCTTTGTTGTGATCACTAAAAAAAGTCTGAATTTTCAGGGGAAAAAAAAGCATGAATGCTGTTGGACACAAAATAAGGGATCAATTTAGCATGGACTTACATTTCAAATTGAACCCCAAACTAAAAACCTATTTGGGGATAAATTTTGGAGGGGGGAAAAAAAAAAAAGAATTATAAGGCGTAAATGTTAAAATTGTCAACCCTCTAGCTCCATTGGTGCAGTTTGTACGCGTGATACGTACATACATACATACATACAGTCAGCCAGACTGACTTGAAAACTGAAGAAACCTATGTTGACAGTTTTGGTTGATGGTTTTCTGTGCCCATATATGGATGCACTGAGAACATATGCTTCTGTGTGTATTAGATCGAGAAATTTCCATTTTTGTAAAAAAAAAAGAAAAGATGTTTGTTTTCTTTAAGCAATTCTGACCATAATTTGGATTCATCCATCTAAACTTATCTCTTAATATTTCTATCCATGCCCAAGAATGAAGTACATTTTTGATAGGTTCTGTTACTATCAACAGGTCTTATCAACATGCCAATTAATTCTTTCTTCTGGTACTGAACTCTTATCAGTTGCTCTTCATCTCACTGTTAAATTTGTTTACCTCTGCAAATGAAGTTGGAAGAAATATATATATATATGAAATGAATGGCTTGGCTTCACGAACGAAGATCAGGGCCAATGTGCGGAGTAAACCTCCAGTCTGAGCAGTGTAGTTTTAAGGTGAAGTGCGACTTGCCCAGGGTCGGCCCCACCCTTTAAACCGAGGGTTATATCCTATGCTCCACTGGAGTGGCTCGGGTAGGAGCAGTGGTTGTAGGTTTGACAGTATCCTTCTCCTGACAAATGCCTGAGCTAGCTATGGGGGTCTGTCACACCCTTGCGGGAATGTTCCGACAGTAAGGCTGAACTGGTTAGGCAGAACGTGAACATCCCGTAGTTGGTAGATGCCTGAGCTGGCTATAGAGTTTTACCGACCTTTTGAAGAAGAATCGGGACAGAATTTCATATATATATATTACTTGCTCATTCCTCCTCTTAATATTAGTCGTGGTTAAAAGTGGCTTCCTCCTGGCTGCTCGTCCATAATAACCAAGTTGAAGATAATTCTTTGCTGTTCTTGGACTAATTTGAAATTTTTCTTTCACTTTCTGAAGCTTTTAATCGAGGGTTATTCTCAACATAAAACTAAGGATGTTTATTTACTTCTTGCATGTCTTTGTATGTCCCACACAATATCTCCCAAAGTTCTCAATGAATTTCAATGACATTGGAAGAGCTGGCCATGGGCTGAGGAAGAATTGATAAAATTTGTGGCGGATCCAGGAATTTTCTTTTAGTTACCTCCCCCTGCATTGTAGCCATATATGAACTAATTTTCATTCAGTTTTTTGTGACAATGGCTTATTTTTTATCCTAAAGTACACACCAAAGTTAGCTGGTCACTTTTCATACAATTTTATATCTAGGTAATGAGACCTTTTACGAGAAACTTGCAAATTAAACAGACCTTATCCTCTTTATGTTCGTTACCAAAAAGTAACTTCTGTTTGCACGCACACATTACATCCTGTTTATCGTATTTGATGTGTGTAAGACCCTCTTTTAAAAAAGGTGGGGCCTCAAAAGGTACACGTAACCTTCAGTGTCCAGCCCCACATTGGCGAGGACTTGAGGAGGGGTCTAAAATACTGGCTGATAAATGTGAGGAATTCGGGGAAATGCTTTTTTTTTTCTCCTTAATATTCCCTGCTGAAATATGGGGACGCGGTCTTATATGCCATCAAATATGGTCCTTGCTTATGCTACTTAATCCAGTCAAGAAAGATGCTTTAAGCTCATAAAATCAAAGACATTGCATTGTATCCTTTATTAAATACCTAACCAAAAAAAGTATTACCAGTTTGCAATTACAACTTAACATAATCTAATTAGCAAACAAATTAGATTAAGTTGTTAGCTCAATACAGGTGCTAATTGAAAGTTAATTAGTGTTGAAGAACAGGTTATATATATTTAACCCTTCAGACAAAGTTGGAAGATGTATATGTACTCACCCGTGTCTGTCAGTTAGTCCGCACAATATCTCCAAAGGTATTAAATGAATTCCAATGACATTTTGTGGGAGGGTGGGTCATAGGCTAAGGAAGAATTGATTAAATTTTGGGGTGGATCAAGGAATTTGTTTCTGATTTGAGAGATATTTTCTTTATATATTAAGAAGAGTAAACAATATCCGAAATATGGAAAATCTAAACGCAGTTACCTCTGCTTCATCGTAGCCATATATGAACTGATTTTCATTCAGTTTTTAGTTAGTGTATGGCAGAGGTATGGGGTCTCTGACTACTTTCCAGTTTTCTCTGCATCAGATGTGTTGGGAACTATTAGGTTAGAACATTGATCTGCAGGTCTTTGGTTTATTTCATTCATCAATATTGAAAACTAAAGGCTCATTATTAATCACTGTTGCATGTGATGGATCTTAAGGTAAGGTCAGCTCACACTAAGCTGTGGATTTGTTAAGAGTAGGGGTTAAAAAGAATCTGTTATAGGTATTAACTTAGCTTAGCTTAGTCTGGAATATGGCCAGAAATGTGGAGACACTCAGTGAGGACCATACTCATTTTAATAGTGATGGTCTGAGGCTAGTTGACCATTACTCCATGAGCAGTTGCCCACACCCCCATTTTGGTATAGAATCTGTTTTTTAATATATATTTAATTACTAACTCAGGGTCGATGTGCCGTTAAACAAAACAAAGCAAACAAACAATTACTAATTCCCTTCCTGACTTGTCCTGGATGTGAAGAGATAACTAACAAAGATTTAAAGTGTCCCCCCCCCCCACATACACGCATATGAGTGGTTTAATCATAGAACTTTATATATAAGCTTGGTTCACATATACACACACGTGGTGAGCATAGTCATTTCCTGATGTACAGTCATATCTTGAAAACTATGCTGGATTGTGGCTTACGTAGACCAAATAAATCTTTTTTTCTGTACAGGTGGTGCTGCATCAGGAGTATCAAAATGGAGTCTATATGTTTGAAGTCAGAGAAGGACTTTATGCTCACCCTCTCTTATATATGTATGTGTATATATATGTATATGTATGTGTGTACGTGTATATATATGTGTGTATATGTATGTGTGTGTGTGTGTGTACGTACATATACGCATGTGATTCATTCTTCTGATATGCCACGAGTCTCCTTGAATCAGCCCATCCTGTTTGAGAGCCTGTTTAACTAGAGTATTCTATTAAGTCTGTTTATTTTGTTTTACTTCAGGCCAGTCAGCAACTGTTGGCATCCAATGAAAATTGAACATTTCACAAGTTCTTAATTTTGTCTCATAAGAAAGATCTCCAAAGTGGGTCTCTTGGCTTTTTTTATTCATTTTTCAAGCCTGGAGAGATCTTCGCTGTTATTGAGTTTTCTTATCTTTTGAGATCAGTGCATTATATTTATAAAAGTTGAATCTTCCAAATGATCGAACTGTCAGTGTAGATTTCTTACTTTCAATTCTTCTCGAAAAAGGCAAAAGTGTAAATATGGGGTTTGTTAGATTGGCTTGCGCTCTTTACAGATATAGAAGACCTCATTCACTCTTGATAGACAATGGAACGACACTGAGGTCACTTCTCCAGGGTACAAGCCTTGGCAAAGCATATGGAGATCCTGGGATGCCCAGTGGACAGAATCCATCCTCTTGGTCTCATTGACGTAGTTCAAATGTTTGGCATCAGCTTGGCTGCAGGAACTGCCGGAGGGACGTCAAAGTTGACATCCAACTGGTTTAAGGGGGGGGCGCCACTTCAGCTTGCTGATTTCATTGTCCCTGCTGTTAGGTGCTATACCACTCGCCCCAGATTGGCTTGGCTGGCATTCTTCAAGCAGTTTATAAAAATAAACAAAAATTTGAACTTTTGTTTCCTATTGTCAACGACCTTTGAATCAATTTCAAAAGTGATTTGCTTGAGCACTGGGCATCCATTCTCCAGAAATTCTCTCCGTTCCAATTATTAAGGAGAGTTGGGGTATTTCCTGATACTTTAAAAAATGTTATATGAATTATTTCACATAACAATATTTCTAGTCATCCTTGAATTATTTATTATAGACTTGAAAAGTGGATTGTGACCCATTTTCCCAATATGCCGTAATTCTGAACACTTTGACAAACTCGGACATTATTCTTTTTATAGCAAGAGTTCTGGAAATATGGAACTGTCTGAAAAATGAAACTGACTGAAATCAAAGCTTCATATAGAATTTTCAGACAATATGTTCATCTAAAACTTCAGTTATTGAAATATCATCAGTGTGTAGTGTGTCAGGTTTTTAGAGGGGGTTCAATTTTCAATGTAAGTTTATGCTAAATTGGTTCCTTAGTTTGTGTCCAGCAGCGTTTATGCTTGTTTTTTTTAAAGTTTTGACTTTTTAGTGCCAAACTAGAGCTAGAGTTACGAAAACATGAAACTGACAACAGAAAATATCCATGTTTTCAAATCAAGGCTTCATAAAGAATTCTCAGACAATTATATTTTCAACTATAGCTATTGAAGTATCATCTGTATGTGAGTTGTGTGTGCAATGTGTATAGCATCAAATATCTCAGCAAAGCATATATTACACTGATATCATCATGCTCAGAAGAAGCAAAATAATTAAAAGAAACTTCAATACCCACCCTGTACCTCCTCAATACCTACACAAGGTAACTACAGGTGGAATTGAAGGTAATTAATATAGAACACCGGTCACTCGTACTGGTGTTATAGAGAAAGAAAAATATTCCTTTAAAATCAGCTTGATAAAATTTAGTTATTAGTGATTTTCTTCTTTTCTCTCACATTCTCCTCCCACTTTCACTCACATCCTGATTCTTTTTGAAAATGTCCCCTACTTTTCCCTGCTTAATGGATTATCAAGAATATAGGCAATTTTATATTTTATTCTTTTCAGAACATCACGAGTTAACTTGTTTATAAAATAACTTTGATTTTGGACAGAACCACAAATATTTTGTCATCCTGTTACACTTACACTACAGCAAAAACGAGTTTATTCTGAACTTCTGACACCCGCAGCACCAATTTCATGAGTTCAGTGTCAACAACCAGCATTACAATTTCATGGCTGTTATAAAACAAAACTTCTCCACTTGCTAGCGAGGTTTCTAGCTATATAAATATAGCATCTTAGTTTTAGGGATGAAATCTCACAAATAATGAATGCTTAAAAAATGTTATATGAATTATTTCACATAACAATATTTCTAGAGTCAAAGTTTCTTTTATAGGCTGTATACTGTATATACTTTTGATTCACAAGTTCTCTCATTTTAAGTGGAGTATGCTTTTTAAGCAAAGAAATCGAGTAAAAGAAAGAAAAAAACATTTTCATGAATCCTGCAGAGGTCAGTAGGAGACAATCCCCCAAACACAAGAGAGGCCAAAACTGGACATGACTTTTATGTGAGGGGATGCGTATGCTCCCCTGGAACTAAATTTGACATTCCAGAACACAACAGATACCTGAGGAAGGCCGGAGGGTACATGGCTGAAACGTGAAACATAAACTACAAAGATGAAGAAAATAGTCTGAATAAACCACATACAATGATTAAAACATCCTGTCTAACCAAATTCAGATGAGAAAAAACTATGCTCAAGAATGAAACATTAGGTGGAAAACATTGGTCTGCTAAGGTGTTAAACTACTTGAAGTAAATGCTTCAAGGTATCCTTTAATGTGTGGAAGGGTATGCAATCTCTAATACCTCAATAGATTTACAGGATAGGTATTTTTGAAACTTGCTGAACCAACTGGGTCTTTCCATTATTTTATTTATGGCATTTTCCCAATTAAGAGTCAAACCTTTTCTTTTTCTGCTTGATCAATGTTCTTTTTGTAATGTCTAGCAAGATTCTAATTGATATTTTAAAAGTTAAGGCCATTAAGCACATTGATTAAAGGGGTTATTATTAGCCACACTAATAATACATTAGGAAGGGTATGAAAAGTTATGCTTCCATAACTCAACAGTGTATGTGGGATGGGGTGCTTGGGTATTTCGGTCTTCTGTGCTGACCCTCTCTGACCCTGGAGTGCAGTGATTTATTTAATTTTGTGTATTTTATAAAATAATGCCAGGAAATAGTTCGGCTAATTGGAAGTCCTACATGATAAAAAAGCGACTGGATTTAGACAGCAGCTGTTGGTTGATACTACTAGTCGTTCAAGTTTATTAATAAACAGATTTCGGGTGTATTTATGGAGTGATAGGTTATGAGATGGATAAATATAAAAACATTAGATTGAAGATAAGAGGCCAGGAAAAGAGTTAACAAAATAGCTACACCGATCACTGTGACCCAGTGGTAGAGTGCTTGCCCCCCAGTTTGGTAGGGCGGGGTTCAATTTACCGCCGAGTCATACCTTAACTATTAACTTAACTTTAAAAATGGTACTTGATGCCACTCTGATAAGCACTAGGATTGAGGAATCTCTCACCGAGGCTAATGGGTTAAGACCAAATCACATAGGATACACCAATTCTTGTAAGATTACCTGAGTTCAGCAATGTCGAGCCTGGTCAGTATCTAGATGGGTGACCATTGGGGAATACCAGGTACCATGAGCAAAATGATGGTTTGACAGGCCTGCAAGCCAAGCCGGAAGTGGGTCTTAATAACAATTGCTCGTGTGTACCTAACCCCCACATCACCCTCGATGAGAGTATAAGTGGCGAACGATAATACATACATACAAAATAGCTTCTGCATTGTTTGAAGTTTATTACTTTAATAGCAAAGCAAAGTTGCTTCCTGAGTCGCATGAGGCAATGATTTTGTCTCCATTTCTCGACCGATCAATGGAGACCCAATCATTGTTTGTATCAATTGTGGGTTTTCGTGGGGCAGGGGTGCTAGCCCAAGATGGACTGCCTTGAAGTACTAAAAGTCTCCAACCACCCTGCTATTTACCCATAGCTTGAGGAAGGTGGGGATTCATGCTCTTCTGAAGGGAATCAATGTGTAGTGAATGCAAACCGCCCCAGCCAGAGTTTGAACTCGTTTCGCTAATTCCATTCTCCATACCGTTAACTGCTAGGCCACATGCACATAATATTACATGACAAAGCACCTCTCTTGTTTAGAATAAAATTTCTCTGCAATAGTTGTTGGATAATTGAATGAAGACTATTCTCACTGTGATGTCACCTCCTGCCACTTCTGTTTGGCTGAGGGCCAAGGTGTATAAATGGTCAGCAGTTGAGTTATGTCTGGAGTAATGCTTAAATTGTGCAGTCAAGTCTAAGTCATTGTGAGTAACACATAATGGAAGACAGGAGTTACAGTTCAAGTAGCTAGAAGTTGTTTTGTTCCAGTATCAATCGGATACAAATACATCCATGGGAAACAAGTGATGTCCTGTTCATGCTGAGAATAGTTCATTACATACAATCTGTCCCACATCATAACACGTGGCGAGGAAAAAAAAAAAAGTTGATTCAAGTTGTATGCATGGAAATAACCAGGCAAAAATAAATAATGGTTGACAACGATTCATCTGATAAAAAATAAATCTGGATGATATTGTATTGTTCCTCTCTCTCAATCTCTCTTCCCTTGTGGGGAGCTGTAGTGCACACTTTGGGAATCACTGACCTTAATGATGAATGTAACCTTTTTAACTAGTATTATTTGTTTTGAGAGTCAGCGGCATCAGTCTGTTGCAGTCTCATAACGCATGTGCTGCAGAGAATGGTCCTGAGATCATAGTGGGTAGTTCACAAGGATTACGATTGGGGAATCTCTCCCTTGATGCTAAGGGGTTACGGCCAAATAATGTTGGATACACCAATTCTCGTAAGATTACTGGAGTTAAGCAATGTCGAGCCTGGTCAGTACCTAGATGAGTGACCATTGGGGAATACCAGGTACTATAAGCAGAACAAAACTTTGACAGGCCTGACAAGCTGGAAGTTGGTCTTACTAGTTGGGATCCACCTTAAACAAATCCACACCATTGGCATTTCTTCTTGCTGATCTTTCTAAAGATCTGCCAGGCCCGCAAGAAGCAAAGTACTCAGAAAATAGATTAGCCAACGTGAATTTATTTTGAATCTGTATACAAATTGAATGTCTGCAAATAGTCAAGTATACTGTTATAGTTTACCTCTGTCAAAATTTCATGTCTGTCCACACGATATATCCTAAAGTTCTCAATGAAATGAAGTTTTGTGGAAGGGTGGACAATAAGCTACAGAGGAACTGATTAAATTTTGGAGCGTATGCGCAATTACCTCCCCAACGTCGTAGTTTTATTTCCACACCACATAATATTACGTTGTTCAAACTCCGACCAAGCCTATTTACGTTGACATTGCACTATTTAATGCCCTTGGGAACGTCATGAATCCGTCTCTTTCTCCCCCTTGGGAACGTCATGAATCCGTCTCTTTCTCCCCCTTGGGAACGTCATGAATCCATCTCTTCTCCCTGCAGGGCAGACTGGGCCAAGAGTGGTGAGTATGGCACTACCCTTAGTCAAAACCACAATGTTACCAGACATCTGTAAGATAGGAAGCTCTTCTTCGGAAAAGAGAAAATTATTGTGAACTTGGACGTATATACACCCACTTATTATCTGCCCTTGAAACAGTGTTGTTCACATTTAGTAGCGAGCGTAGTTGAAGTATGGCGTCTATGAAATGGTCGCCTAAATCCAGTTATGAATGCTGGATATAGGAATATGGAGTGACCTAACAATGATGATGATAATTCTTTCTTTTTTTTAATTGTTGATGAGGACATTATACAGTAGGGCAAGTAAAATATTGAGTTCTTATGCCTTTTTCATATTGGTGTTTGGAAGGAAAAAGACTTTTAAATTCCTGATAACCTGAACATAGATGAAATATTTAATTTCATCTGGCTCAATTGGATAGTGCTCTAAGATCAAAGTGTAGTATCTGTTCTTTGAAACCGCCATGGCCTCGAAGTTCAGAGAACCACAGCCCTTGTGTCCTGCTCGGGTATCGTCCTGGGAGAAGTTGCACATGATATCTTGGCCAGCTGGTTGGGAGGCGATCACCATTAGCATGCTCAGGATTCATCCTGAGAAGCTTTTGGGATCTCCACCCCCATCCCCTTTTTTTTTTATCCCGGCCCTCGTGGCATTTGTCTCAGTGACAGGGATTTGGGATTCTCTCCCCTCAATTCTCTAGAACTGAATTCGGCACTAAATGACCCACCAAGGCGTCGATGTGCCGTTAAACAACACTCAATCAATCAAATCCCTGATAACCTGAACATAGATTAGATTGCATGATAGATAAAATGTTTAATTTCATCAGGCTCAATTCGATAGTGCTCTAATGAAACAAGTGTGTAATCCTTGGTAGCTTTGAAAATTTAGTGTTTTATCTAGGTATTCAGTTTCTGTTGTCTTTATTATTTTGACATAACATTATTACACAATTTATATACTAATATTTAATTTTTAACCTTACAATCTAAGAATGTCTAGTTTCAATAAATGAGTAGCATGGTTTTTTTTTTCTATTAATGACCAATGTTATGGTTTTAAAAAAAAATACTTTTCTAAACAAATTAGTTACTCAGCAAAAGTTCAGTTTGATGTTATTGATGTGAACAAACACAGTTGATTGCTTTCTAACAAGACTTCTTTTCTTTTTTTTTTTAATAACTAAATATCAAGCTGTTATAGCAAATGCTAAAACATTTTCATTAATTTGTAAAATGTGGCATTTAAACCGTTTGTGTGTGTGTGTGTGTGTGTATACATGTTAATGTAGTATCATACTGAACTCAGCATTGTCATATTTATTCAAATGGTTCTTCAGACGATTGAACTCCTTGTTATTTGTGTTGTAAACACGTTTCGGCTGATCCATTCTTTGGCCTTCCTCTGGTGTAAAATCCGAGTGTGATGTGATGTGATGGGTTAAACAGAAGTTATGTTTAAAGGGGGGTTGCCCTTATAACACATGGCCCGGGTCATCCGAAGAACCATTTGAATATTAATGACAAATTAATGAAAAAAATTGTCATATTTAGTTCTGAAAATATTTCTAAGGGTAAATAATATCAAAGAAGAGGTCACTAAAATATCTGAATTGCTATATTTACCTAAAGATTGCTATTTGAAAAAATTTAAGTCTGAATATGGATCTCTCAGAAGTTTGTGGTATCAAGTGTATGGTGGAAGGTCATTCTTTTTTGACTCTTCTACAAATTGAATCTGAATTAGATGAATTTAATGATTTAAATGTGGTGATTTGGAGACAAAGGTGATGTGAAACTGTACTTGCTCCCCTCCCCCCTCTCCTCTAGATTGTTTGTCATCAACTGAACTTGAACATTTTGGATTTACGGCATGAATCCATCTCTTCTCCCCCCAGCTGTGGATAGAATAGTGAAACCAGGGAAGTCCAGCACCGTGAGAGGCTGGAAATGCACAGAGTAGGGAACATGTTCCCGAAAGGTATAGTTAACAGGGCTTTGATGAACCTAGCAAACCGAAAGTAGATTATAACAAATGCGCACGTGAAATCACCACCGCAACAATCTCTATGGTACAAGATGACTTGGAGAAAATTGGAGAAAAAAAATTTATGGTCAAATATCTTTACTTTTTCATTTTTGGTTTAATTAATTTTTAGTTATTAATCAGTTATTTATTGAATGATTATTTTTAACTTTTTGATTATAATCAGTTTTGTATTTATTTTTTATTTTTTATTTTTTTTATTTTATTTTATTTTTTTTCTCTCAATTATTTTGTATTTAATTTGGATTGCTAGAGAGAGCGAGCAAGATTTCTGCAGTTGGACAAGAAGGTCTGATGACTGCTAAAAGAAAAAAAAGAAAGAATTACAGTAGACCAGACAAGTGAATGAATTGGTAAATGAGTTGTCTGAATTATGCTCTGACCTTGTATGATTCATTTGCAGTCAGGTCTTGGGTCACTGTCTACTAAGCATGAAGACAAGGACAGGAACAATCCACTTTTTTTAATATTCTGTTCTTTCTTCTTGTGCTTTATTCTCCCCCTCTCTTCCATCCCCTCTCTATTTCTCTCTCTTTTTTTTTTTTCTCTCTCCCCTCTCATGAATGGTTTGGCTTTGTGAACTAAGATTTTGGGGATGGTTTTCCAATGTTTGGACCATAGACTGCGGGGCCAATGTGTGAAGTAAACCTCCAGCCTGATCAGTGTAGTTTTAAGGTGAAGTGCGACTTTCCCGGGGTTGACCCCCTCCCTTTAAACCAAGGTTTTGCATTCTATGGGCCACTGGAGTGGCACGGATAGGCGCAGAGCCCATTGGTTTGACAAGAGTGTCCTTCTCCTGACAGATGCCCGAGCTAGCTATAGGAGTCTGTCACCCCCTTGCGGGGATGTTACGACAGTAAGGCTGAACTGGTTAGGCAGAACGTGAACAACCCGTAGTTGGTAGAAGCCTGAACTGGCTATAGAGTTCTACCGACCCTTTAAGGGAGAATCAGGACAGAATGGCTATATAAAATAATATATATCTGAAAGATAACCAAGGTATTAAAAAATTAAAAAATGGTTCACTCATCCTTTGTTGTAGCTATGAATCCTGACATTTGGTGATTATTCCTCAAATTATATAAAGTTACGATGGGCAAACAATTTCTATCATCCAATGTTTATTTTTATATGAACAATGGTGTTATTTTCACCACAAAATCAAAGAAATTATGTGTAAAACATCATGTAATTATATGGTAATTGATTGAAAATTGAAGAAATTTAATATTTTACTCGTTAAGTCTTTTGATGGAATTCTGTTTTTATTTGCATTTTTTTTTTTCTGGACAAGTGGGTGATGTATGTATAGGTATAAATCTTTGACCTATTTTTTTGATATGTTAACTTCAAACACCATTGTTTAACTGAACCTACTCTTTATTTTTTTATACAATCTGCTCCGGACAATTACCGGACACGTTTAGCTGTAGGACATGGCCTTTTTCATTTTGTTTATTTTAGTTCCTCTTTGCAATATAACTGCTTTATGAAACAAACGATAAAAAAAAAAACTATAAAAAGATAACACAATTGCATGAAAGAAAATTCTGTATTGCTATAAAAATATCAATTGTAATTGCTGTATAAAAAAATTGCAGTATAAAACTAAAAAAAGAAGTCTGACCGGTAGTTCACAATTGAGCAGAGAGCAACCGGATTGATATTGAGTAAACAGAAGGACCTGATATAAGACTAAAGTCTGTCAAGATCAAAAAGGCCATATACTCATTTGGTGAAATGTCTGTCAGTAAAATGACCTTTGTCCAAATATCCGTCGGTCATCTGTCCCACCATGATAAAATCTTTACCTCTGCCAATGAAATTGGAAGAGGTATATAGTAAGTAGTCATATGTGACACAATTGTGCATAGATATATTAAGACCTGTAGGTCAGACATATCAAAGCATTTACCCATTGGACAGGGTTAAGAGGTGCCCAAGCAATTTAAAAACAAGGCCCCAAAAAGATAGTAAAGAATACCAGGGTAATAAATATGACAGAAAACTTGAGGAAGGATAAAAGCTAATGAAAATTAATGACAAAATATGCAGATAACAGACACGTGCAAAGGAAAACGCCCACAAAATATCAAGAGCAGCAAATATGACGATTCAAATCAACCAATAAAAACACTGCACAGATTATTACAAGAAACGAA
>VCCN01007341.1:1570901-1583354 GCA_006491835.1 Architeuthis dux
GGGTATAAATACAAAACCCTCCTATATGATGTTTCTAACAACTCCACTATTCATAACCGTAGAGATGAGTATGCAGTTTGAAAAACCCATTTGCTTTAACCAATAATTTAATTCTAGAATGGGTGTAAAATCAACCTAATCATTTCTATCAAATGCTTGATGACTTTATTTTACAATGAGTGGATAGCTAAACTGCAATTCTTTTTTCCATCTGTTTATGCCATAAATTGCATTTGTTTTCTGAGAACAAGAAAACATTGGAATTCACTGGGGGTTAATGTTTTGCAATCACAAACCTGTAGTATAAATGTTTTAAATTAAAAACAAACCTGCATCATGCAATTGGTCAATTTATTTAAATGGTGAAAATGTTGGAATATTCCCCCTTTTTTTTCCTTTCTCTTTTTTTCCACTCTTATTTTCTTTGTTTATTCTTATTGAATTTTCTTTTTCTTTTTCTCACTCTCCTTTTTTCTCTTTCTCTTTTTTGTTTTCTCTTTTTTCCTGTTTTCTCTTTTTTCCTGTTCTCTATGCTTCCAATTATTTCATCAAATATATGCTAATTTTGTCTAAATTTTCCCACCATTTTCAATTGATTTTATTCTGTGTGTCTCCTTTTTTTACTGACTTGTTTTGCTTGTTACTAACTAAATCACCAAGACAAATAATATTCCTAGTTAGTTGTAATGGTAGTTTTTATTGTATTCAAATTTGTTTTGACATCATTGATGTTTGACTGAGATATGAAAAGAAAACTCTATTGGATCTCTTTTTCTTTTCTTAAAATAAAGTCCTAAGTTTTAAAAAAAATGTACTGAAAAATGTAACATTATTCATATAAAGCAGTAATTTAAGTTTTTCTGTAAACACAATACTTAAGTTACTTGTATGATCCACTCTACATTTGATGTTTTAAAAATTAACTTAACCTGCACTATTCAGGCTGTATTTCAAACAGATTTTTTGATGTACGTTTAAAGTATTGCTGTACAAATTAATGTAACTAAGTATAAGTTGAAAATAAAAACGCATTAAATTTTAATAAGACCTTTAACAGTGTGGTTTTGAACAGTACTGAACATTTTGGAACAAATTAATCGCACTATTTAAGGTATACCAGTATTTTTATTGTTGACCTTGTGCAAAAGAATATTTGATCTGCAAAGATACATTCTGTAATTTTGAGATTTCATTATCATTCTAAGAGTTGTTCAGACTTGATCTCATTTTTGACATGGTTGTAATAATGACTAAAGTGTTCAAAAGAGAAGAATTTAATACTGTGTTACATGTACCTAGAATCTTGAGTTTGGAATGCTGTATTTACCAGCCTATGAGACAATAGACAAAAAACAGTATCTAAATATTACTGCGTACAATAACCTTGGTCATATGAATGGGAGGTTGATCATCAAAAGGTTGGGCTGTATGTTATTTACATTAAGATTAAATTTTACAAATTACTAGAGAAGGCTTTTTGCAGAATGACAATTTTTGAGCATTGACATTATTATAACAACTTTATTATTTATGTTTTCTTATGTACTTATGTATGTTTCTCCCTCCCATGGAATAGGTGGGATGAGCTTCCTCCACCACATCGTATGCGTCCTGAGGCTGAGGTGATCCTGGCTCGTTACAACACTAAGGCCATGAAAGAAATCATGGGTATGGGCCATGAAGAGAATGACACAAGCGATGGCCCTACAATGAACGGCACCACCACCACCACCACCTCTACCACCGACAACAACAATCACCACTACCACCACCACCACCACCACAGTAGCAGTAGTAGTAGCAGCAGCAGCGGCGGCGATAAGATCATCCATCACAAACCTGGACGCAGACCCCACAGTGGTGTGATGACGGAGAGAAATGGAAACTTTCTAAATGGATATAAGTAAGTAATCAGTTTTTGTGAGATGTGCAGAGTGGCATAAAGGTTACCGGCACGGAAAACGGAATTGGTGAACCGAGTTAAAGTTCGGTCGGGGCTGCTTGCGTTCACTTCAAGCTAATGTCCTTAGGAAAGGCAGGAATTGATTGGTTTACTACATCTAACATCTTCATCTAACCCTACTTGCTTTGCAAAACCATTCCTGCCCGTATTATTTTACAGTCCCAAGCCCGGGTAAAGAATGAAGGTTGGTTGTAGGGCTAGCAACTCCATCCTGTAGAAAACTTACTAGCTACTGAAACTGCAGCAGAGGGGTCGATTGATGTTTTTATGACTGTTAACTAAGCATCCCGTATACTTGGGAACCATGAATAACATTATTTTATGATTTTTGCTTGCCAAAGATCAAGAGAAGAGGCTAATGCTGTCAAAAGTTTGAAATAAGAAAAGATTAGAAATATGGGTTACAGCACTTTAATTACATGGAAAGTTAAATGCCTGGAGAAATGGCTATTTCCTAGCCACTTTTTATAGCCAAAATGAGACAATAAAGTCGCTAAAATCTGTTGTCGCTTTTTGGCAAAGGAAACACGTTTGAATGAAATTATATTCATTTGGTGTTGCTAATCTGGCAAAAATCAGCATATTATTTGATTTTAATAACATTTTCGATACTTATTTATTAAACTAAATTTAAATACATGGTTTTAACTTTAAATTTACATACTATGCTACATACAAATAAAAATAAAAACTTTTCAGTCATTTTTTGTTCAATAGTATCAATATTTTTGCTGCTTCTTTAATTGAAACTTTTGATCAAGTTAAAACTACGTATTTATTTATTTTTTGTAAAAATAATTAAAACTATGTATATAATTTTTTTTTTTTTAATAAATAAGTATCAAAAATGTTATTAAAATCAAATAATATGCTGATTTTTGCCAGATTAGCGACACCAAATGAATATCATTTTATTCAAACAACGTGTTTCATTTGCCAAAAAATAGATTTTAGCAACTTCATTGTCTCGTTTCGTTTCAGCTATAAAAAGTGGCTAGGAAATAGCCATTTCTGCATTTAACTTACTCGCGATTAAATTTCCAGACACCTAGAAATATAGGGCATAACGTTTTTGGGCTTTTTTGTTAATCCCACCAGACTAAAATTCTCATAACCAGTGGGTATTAATATGTCAAGTAAATTCAGTTAGTCTTTCTATAACCCATCTGGTTTCGGGTTACGGTTTTCGTGGTGGGGACTATCTGAAAAGACCCAGCATTTTGTGTCTTTTTTTACGAGAAAAAGAAAAATTCAATTTATCTATTTCTTTTCTTCTTTTAACTACTTTAAAAAAAAAATTTTTTTTATTATAAATCAATATTGTAATACAATATTTTTATTAAATTTAACTAGTTTAGTTGCTTTTCTTCATGGCTGATTGGTAAAAGCAGCTAGGCATAAACTAGTCTCCCTCTGGCACTGAGTGTGAGTTTGATTCTCACCGAAGGCTTGCTCTTTATTTCCGATTGCGCTGTTATTCGTTGCCATAGAAATAGTGGCCCGAATTAATAAGTTGAATAAAAGCAACTAAAATTAGGATGAAGGTAAAAAACTAGTCAAATTTAATAAAAAATACTGTACTTTAAAATTATTGAAGTTAGCTTCCCAAGATCCCAAAAATGAAATTTAAAAAATCCAATAAGAACAGAAAAAAAGTCAGGAATAAAATCTTTAGGTAAATGTTTCAAGCATAAAAATTGGGGGTAGGGATTTTTTTATTTATCATTTATGAGGTGTTACAGAAAAGTTCAGAGAATTTGAGCAGATTGATCAATCTGTTCATCTGCAAGTTAACCCATGTCAACGGTCAACCGGACTATTTTCTCTCCCCAGAATATTTCTAGTTTTATTGTTTGATAAAACTACAATTATTTCCCACCAAAAATCCCTGAGTTTGTCTTTTTTTGTTCCCCGGTTTGTTTATTCGGTACAAAACATTTATTTTAATATTGTTTTAATCCATTTTTCGCGTCTCGGGTGTATAATTTGTTGTTTGACTGTAACCCTCGATATACCACGATAGGCGCATATGCTTGAAAGTATACGCACTGTGACACTGTTCATCTGCAAGTTACCCATGTCACTCCATACATTTCACACATCTCTTGAAATCACTCCACCAGGAAATAAAGAGCCTCATTCCTTATCAATTTCTTTTCTTTACGGAAGCCATTTTAAGTACCTAAACTTTTGGGTAACGCATATAGTGTGCATGGTATGTATATAATAAGCACATAGCATTTTATCTTTTAATTCATAAAATATTAAAATTGCTAATTTTAATTTTCTTTTTGTTTGTCTGTTTAGTACTAGTGCCAACAACAATAATGTGAGCCGTGGTCGTGTGTCTCCGAATCGCACCAAACCTGAAGCCATGGAATATTTCAACAAAAATAAACACTCAGAGGTGGGTGCCATCATGAGGGGTGACCCATTACCAGCAACTCCAAACAGTCGCAAGGTGAACAGAAATCTGGTCCGTTCTGAAGAGTGGTGATGAGAAGGAAGGTGTCTGTCAATTTCTCTACCCAACTAAGACTGCAGCAGACAGTTATTTCTTTACTTTTGGCGGGGTGGGGAATAGGGAGGGGGGAAATAAAAATAAAATGACCCTTCATACAAATGGAGAGGGTCGGATAAGAAAAGTGCCTTTTTTTTTCTTTTCTATTTTCTTCTTCTTCCCCTTTTCTGGGGTTATACTCCTATGTATCATCTGATTGATGCCATAGCTTAAAGCCGAGCCCAAGACTGGTCAAAACATTTTAGCGTTATCTCCTATGACAAATCGGTTACTATAATATAGACGGGTGAGCGAATGCAGACCCTAAACTATTATTAGGTTGCAAATCACCTGGATTTTTTTTTTTTTTTTTTTTTTTTTTTGCATTCTTTAAGCTAGCGCATTTTAAAGACTCCTTAATTCTATATATCTGGCTACAATGCCCGTTTCAGTTATTTAGAGATCATATGAACAGAATCGGAGTTTTAGTTATATTACAATTTGAAAGGGTTAGTCAGGCTCACAACATTTTTTTCTATTTTCTTTCTCCCTACTATCTCTCTCTCCCTACTATCTCTCTCTCCCTACTATCTCTCTCTCCCTACTATCTCTCTCTTCTTTCCTTACTCCCTACTTTCTCTCTTTCTCTCCATACTCTCTACTTTCTCTCTCTCTTTACTCCCTACTTTATCTCTTTTCTTTTCTTTCTCCTTATTTTCTCTTTTTCCATAATGTTGCATCCTAACGCCATATAAAATTTATATTTGCTGCATGGAGGCCTCCTTATAGATAGGATTTATCACACACTATTCAGTTTAAACCATTTGCAAAGAAAATACTCAAAGAGGGGGGGCGCATTTTAAGCTCTACTTTCAAGTTCAATGCAAACATAAAAATATACTAATGGCTAAAACAAAACGATCTGAAGTCTTTCCAGTTAAAGGATACAAACAGAAACGAACACTTGCGGTGTGGGGGGATGAGGCTCTACTGATATATGAGGTGCTATTCAAAAGTTCTGTGAATTTGACAAGAATGTGGCCTTTCAGCTTGCCTGTTATTTCTGCACTGGTTCACAAAGGGTCATGGCACAAGTCAATAATACATTCAGCCTGTTCAAAGACCCTGGACTTTTGATTAGTACCTTGTATTTTTTGTATGGTCTTTTTATTTCTCTTGTTACAGTTTCTGTTTTAATGTTATCTTTGAACTACTAAATCCTTCCAATTTGAAATTTAGATTATATTTGTATAGAATCACACGTGCACACACACATTATTTTTTAATATATATATTAGTTTTTAGAAAATTTCTTTGGTCTTTGTGGCTTTTATAAAAAAAAAAAGCTAACATTGAACAAGAAATCTTCTGTTATAAAATCTACCGTCCAAAAGTATCCGCGACGTCATGTGATGCAAGTCAGTCATTTTCCGACCTGTAGATTACACTTTTTTACATAAAAGGTAGATCAGATTTTGTGACTTACGTGATAAATTCTCGCCAGAATAGTTTACGACTGGATAGATCTTATTACTCACATTAACTTTATAGTTGTGATTAGTATAATACACATATGACATAGTGTTGCGCCACAAAGGGCAACTGTAAAATCTTGATCCCATTTGCCAAATCGGAAGACTGAGTCCCTAATTCTATATTCCTATTGACAACGGCTTCACCCTGTTTTGATCTACTCAGCCTCCTAGGGGAGTATATGAAATCAAACAACTGATAATTTTTAGATCCGACAGAATATGATAATTATAAAGACATTTAATTAGTTGGGAATCTATATTTGCTCGGCGCTGGTGTAAGTGACTGCTAAACGAGCAGCCTAAATTGTAAATGTAACTAAAGATAGGAGTGGCGTGCAGGGATCGAACCCGTGTCCACCTTGGAAGCAACCTAGGTGGGCACTGGTTCGATCCCCACACGACGCTCGTTTCTTTATTTACATTTATGATTTAGGCCATTCTTTTAGCGGTTACTTACACTGATGCCGAGAAAATATAGGTTCCCAACTAATTAAATGTCTTTATAATTACCATATATATGTATATATAAGACATTTAATTAGTTGGTTCCCAACTAATTGAATGTCTTGAATGTCAGACGAGCCATTAAAAATACAGGTATATAGCAAGATAACGGATCTTAGTATACCAGTTAGTAACATTTTCTTTCACTTGGTTGTGGATTCTACTTTTCTTTTTTGTTAGCTTAAACTACTAGGATAGGGAAGACAGCTTTTAGTCAAGTCAGTTTTCCTTCTCCTGAAGAAAGCTAGTAATCAGGCTTACTGGAAAAGAGAACAGGGATTGAACTGTAGACCCTGTAATTTCTCTCCAATACTCTGGAAATGTTTTGCTTTAGTTTAAGGTTTATTTTTATGTTGCTCAAAAAAAACTTAAAATCTTCTACCAATTAGAGGGCAGAATTTAGTGCGGATAGTTTTACTATTTCTCTCTCTCTTTAGAAAAAGGAACTTTTTTTCTATTAGTTGTTCCTTAGTGTGTTTAAATTTCTTCTTAGATGGAGACCTCCTCCCCACTGATTTTTTTTTTTTGCTATTTGCCTAATACTCTGCCCTTAAGAATTTAATCTGGTTTGTCTTTTCAATTCAAAATCTTCAAGAAAACAATCTGTAGAAATTTAGTTCATGTTTTATTGTTGAAAAAAATAAAACAATAAAACTATTTTAGCAAAAGGGTTTTTATGTCTATTTTTTTTTTTTTTTTGTAAATTCATTTTTTTAAAAATGTATTTACTTTAAACTGTTTTATAACATAGACAATATCTACCATTTTTACTATTTAGGGAGGAAATAATATCAATTTTGTTAACTAATCTGTCCCGAATTATCTTTTCATTATCCTTCAATATTGTTGAATTTACAGGATCATTCTAAGCAAAGTATATCATTTATTTAAAACAGTATCGATTTAAAATCTAAGCATTAAAAAGCAAATTGGCTTCATTTTTGTACTCAAACAGCTAAAAGAAAATTTAAATAATTACTTTTTTAATTCCCAACTACTTTTATCAAAATCTATTATAAATTGATTTAGATTATATGCCTTTAGAGAATTCATTTATTTAAATCGCACTAGATTATTGCAGAAGACTACTAAATTGAAACATTTTAATAAGAATTGAGTGATTTATCTAAAATTGTTTTCTCTAATAATTACTGTAATAGCGAATGGTCCCATTAAAAATAGCAGATCAGTCCTATAGAAAATGGTTGATAATATTTTTCTAAACAGTTTTCTCCCTTCCCTATCTGCTGATTGTTTTCTTACTTTCTGTAATTCCCCTTCTTGTTCCAATGTTTTACATTTTTGTTGTGGTTTATGATTAAAACCTCTGATAGAGAAAACATCTCCTTTTAGTCCACTAAAAAAAAAAACGATCTGCCAATAGCGAATAATCTTTCTTAGAATCTTCTGGTCTTGAAACACATTGTTTCATCTTTTAACAACACTAATGTTGGTGCTTTTTTTTAAAAAAAAAGTAACTTTTAGACCACATCCAATAAAATGAAAATTTTGGATAATACTCTTATTTTATTGCATAAACATTGGCAAAGTACTTTTCTATCGAGGTTCTTTTGTATTTCAAACAAACATAAAAAAAACAACTATTCTTTGCTACTTTTTCTTTGAAAGCCATTTTATTTCTTTTTGTGAACAATATATCCTATCAAGAAGCCGAACGCAGTTTTCTCATTTTAAATTACTAATGATAGCTTTTTCCCTCTAAAGTTTGGCGTAATTCATTCTATTCTGATCGTCTTCGATGTTATCGCTTACTCTGTTAAAGAATTCATTGGCTTAAATATAAATAAACTGAAGTTTAAAATGTTCATTCACTCAAGCCCAGATCATTAGTTAGCTCAAAGTTAGTACTGAAAACATGTTCCAGGCTTTAATATATCACTAGCATTTTTTTCAATTGACAAAATTGTTAAAATAACATTAAATCTTATTAATGTTTTAATATTTTTATCATCCTTATTAATTTTGTCATAGCAATCTTTTCTCTCTTACTGTCTCTTTTGACCCCTACTTAACTCAAATTTTTAAAAAATAAATAAAATGTTATTAATGACTCTTAATATACTGTATTAGATGGTGTATAAGACCTTTTTATTATAAAAAAAGTGGGGTCTTATATACAGTCAAATACATTAGCTTTTTATCAACTGTTATAAGTTGTTGGTACAAAATGAAAATTGCTTTTGTTAATGATTCTTAATATAATTTGACCAGTCTAAGAGACATTTTTAAACATTTTTTTATCATACATTGGCTCCTACTTTGGCTCTCTTTGGGTAAAAGAACCGGGTGATCATAATTATTGGTGTTGGACAATTATATAGGAAAAAAAAATGATAAAATACATTTTTTAAAGAATACATTTTTATGACCATTTCTTTGGCTGTTCTTTACACTTTCTTTTCTCAACTTCATTTCGATTCACGTTCAGAACTAGTTGAATTCATCAAGATGCCTTTTATCATTTTTGTTTAATCACGTCACTCCATTGTTTTTTGCTTTTGATATGAAGAAATATTTTTCATTTCAGAAAGAAAAAAATACTTCCCTACCATATATGCCAGTATATAAGACTGGCATTTGATTAAAAAAAAAAAGACTATGCAAATATAACACTGCGTTCAATGCACTGGTATATTATGACTAGGGAGACGTCTGCCAAAGCTCGATATGGATATTTGTGGGGCTTGGATGTGTTGCAGTGAGTGGTAGTCCTCCAAATACCCTTGTAAACCATTTGTCTTATAGTCTGGCATATTCAGTAATTATATTATCTTTATTTTTTATCCTTGTTTTCACAATGAACAGATATATTTTCCTCCCCTATAGCTGTAAAAAAAAAAGAAGAAAGATGTCCTTTATGTATTTTTATGATTTCATATAAGATTGTATATCCATCCGAATTTTCCCTCTTCTTGAACTTACATGGCTTTTTTCCCCTTACTTACTTCCAGTGTTTAAGACTAAAGCCTCCATTTTGCTATCTGGGGAGGAAAATATATAAAACAACAAAACAAACAAAAAAAAGGTTACAAAATGGTATACATTTTAAATAAGTCACCTTTCTCTACTCTTTTCTTTTCCCTGCCTCTTTTTCCAGTTGCATCAAGTGTACAAAAGACATCTTCCGAACTATGCAACACCATTATGTTATATATTACTACCTCTGCCTCATAATAGTTGTTTCATTTGCTTATAAAGAGTTACTAAATGTAACAACTAGTACAGAGGTAGTAAATAATTTGAAAGCCAGGCAATGAAATTGCTCACAATTGCAATACATTGCTTTGCTTTCAGATAATTAGTATTGGTGGGGGTGGAGGGGACATTTTAGTATTATTTTGTTTCCACTTGTAGATATCTCCTGTATCTAACAGCTTTGAAAAAAAAAGAATAAAGACTAAAATGACACATTTGAAATATAACTTTTGTTCATTCCTGGCCTGCTGTGAAATTTTTTACACTATTTCTTTTCTCTCTACAGACAAACTACATATAAAATGTGGTGAGAAGAAACATAATATCAATGTGTGTGTGTGTGTTGAATGTTTTTGGATGAAATCTTTTGTTGGAAGTGTGTATATTTGAGTATAAAACACTGACAGATAATTCTGGTTCGGTAATCTTGAAGAAGAAAGAAGAAAAACCTTTTTCAGGGCTTTCATTCTTGCCTTGCACTCAAACTCTTGTAATGGACATATCTGTAGACGAGTGATCTGGGGACAATCCTCTTGCCTCGTTTTCTATGTAGGTCTTTGTGTTGTATGTTGGGTGTCTCGACCTAACCCTCTCTATTTCTTAACCGGGCTTGGGACCAGCTATGGCGACTGCCAAGATGTAGAACTTTTCTGTCGGAGAAAACTTCTCTTAGCTGGACTGCTTTACAGGGCTGGAGGGGAGAAGTGGATTTATGCCTTTCCCAAGAGCATTAGTGTGAAAGTGATTTGCTGATTCAGTTTTCTATACTGGGAACCGCTACACCACTCCGCACCTCCTCTCAGTTTGTCTTTCAGTCACATTTTAATGCCAATGTGAAAATTCTTTTTCCTCTCTTTTCTTTATCACTTCTGTGGGATAATTTCTGATCAAGTATCCCCACTGGTGCCCCTTGTATATGAATTGGTTAAGCTCTACATTTTTCTACCTAGGAATGATAGGTTACTTGAATGATATGTGTATGTATGCTTTCTTGCTTGGTCTGGATATAGTTATAATTGAATCTCCCCTAAGTGCCTGTCATTTATTATCCAAACATATACATATGATTTCCCACACTTCTACTTTTTTCATACTATATCTTCTCACTCGCTTTCACCCCATGTGTATCTATATAACTCTCTGTATCTATTCCATAAAGCTTTTGTGCCCCTGCTCTTCCACCGAGCCTTCCGAGATATTCCTCTCTCCCATGTGGCTGACTTAGTTTGTGAACAACATTCAAAATGCTTGAAGCACTCCGCAATTTAAAAAAAAAAAAAAAAAAAAAAAAAAAAAAAATCTCTGATTTGTGATCATTTTAAGATTTTCAGCTGTCTTCCATATATAGGCAGATAAGGAAAATGTGTTACTAGAGACCAATCAGAGCCCAGCAGCCAACCTTCTAAGTAGCCAATGAAATTGTCAGCTTTTTTTCTGGACAAATTGATACAATAGGTTGGCTTGTAAAGATGATTGATTTTGGCATTGGAGAATCCATTAGGTTTTTTATTGTTAACCATCCCTTTTTACATTATTGTTGGAGAATGGCATTTCATGTTCTGTTCAAAGTCAATGAAAATATGAAGTTATGGCACCCATTATATCTTGGAGCAAATATTTGGGGGAGGTGCTTTTTAAAGGGACAGGGAGAAAACATATATGATATTCGCTCTTACAAACCCCCTTTATTTTTAGATACTTTTCATAAAATTCCGTTTGTTTTTCCCCCCCTAATAAGGGCCAGTCAAAAGTCACTCACTTTAACAATAGACAATTGTGTGTGATTTTTTTCCTATTTGCTTTGTCAATGATGGTGTCGGGTCTCTATCATGTGTTACCTCAAACACTACCACTAAACTCCTTACACTATTTTAGATCAACAAAACTGTGGTGGATAACTTTTGACTTACCTTGAGAATACTATATTTTTTCAACTGAAGTGTCTAAACCTCTATCAGCAGTGAGTACCAGCAAAATAAAGTGTGTAGTGTGTTTGTGTTGCAAACAGTGAGGATTTTGTTTAAACAAAAAAATTGTAACTGTTGCCATTACACTGTTTGGAATGTTTTTTTTTTTTGTTTTTTTTTTTAATAACTTTTTTTGATAGTTTTGTATTTCACACAATAAAATATCATTTTGGACTGAATCATATACAGGCTTTGGAGTTGTTTTTTGTTTAATCTCTGTTTGAATTTCTGGGATGAGGAATTATTATTATTAAACACTAACCTTTTTGAACTGGTATCCTCATCTTGGTTGTTATAGTCACAATGTTTCAGCCATTGTATCCTCCAGCCTTTCTCCAGGTTCCTGTCGTATTTGTAACATTCTTGGAATTTCGAACTGAACTCTTTACAATCCGCAGGTGTAGGCTGTTCTCATTTTTCTGTCCCTGCTAGGTGATATCATATTACTTGATTAAAATACTAGCATAATCATACTGCCAGCAACACAACAGTGATGAACAAGTTGGAATATTCAGAACAATTGGCAAGCCTAATTGGGGGATAACTGACACTTTCCTTACTGCTTACACTGGAACCTGAAAATTTTAAAAAAAAGATAGGTTATACATAAAATACGATCAGAGCCCTTTTAACACAATAATTAGCAAACTCCTCTTACAGACCAATTCGTTAGTGTAGCGAGTTGTGCCATACTACTGTAACAATAAGGCAGAAGTTAAAAAATCTATATACAGGGTGTCCCTAAAGTCTGGACACGGGCAAAATGCA
>VCCN01007341.1:1585319-1597064 GCA_006491835.1 Architeuthis dux
CGGACAACACCAGGTAGCCCAGCTAGTATTAAATAAAACGGAAATTAACTTGTACATCAGTCCTTCGACAAACTCATATGTCCGAAACAAGTGGAGACTAGGATTAAACATTTAATAATGGTTCAAGGGAAATAACTCCATTAGCCACAGACATTTTTCCTGAAATCTTGGTTATCTTTACTATAATTTAAGTGTGTGTGTGTGTGTGCACACAGAGATAACTCGCCATTGTACGAAGTTGATATTCGCCAGATATGTTGGTCCAGGCACCAGACATTGCAGTTTGGATTTACAGTTTTCGATATGAAAAGCTTAGTAACTTTGGTACTAGAAAAATATTTTAATAAAAGGTAGAAAACGTAGCCATACATATCCAAATATTCAATAAACTCAAAAGCTCTTAATTTATATGAACCAACTATCTATATTATAAAGTAGTAAAATATGTTTATACTCTAGGATATCGAGAACAAAGCATCACAGAACAGAAACAAAGGCATGTCCAAATCAGCAGGTCTCAAAGTATGTCCAGCCCATACCTTTAGGTCAAATTGTGCAACAAAAAAAGAATTGTCAATTTCTTTGGGGTCTGTGTTCCCGTTCTCTGCAAAATTTGACCTGAAGATATGGGCTGGACATACTATTTCATGAAATCTCTAAAGTACAGTGTTGCTAGTGCGTTTCTTGTTTTGGCAGTGCAAAAAGCACTAAATTAGCACTTTTCGCCTAAAACAGTTTGGCCATCTACTCACGTGTTCGTTATGTACATCAGTCCTTTGACAAACTTTTATATATATATATATATATATATTCGAGACTAGGATTAAACATTTAATAATGGTTCAAGGGAAGTAACTCCATTAGGCGCAGACATTTTTCCCGAAATCTTGGTTATCTTTACTATAATTTGAGAAATCTGTGCGTGTGTGTGTGTGTGCACCGAAATAACTTCGCCATTGTACGAAGTTGATATTCGCCAGATATGTTGGTCCAGGCACCAGACATTGCAGTGTCGAATTTGAACAAAGAACCGTGTGTCATTATTTCAAGTTTAAACCAACTTACAATTTGTTTTTTCATCCGAAAAGAAGGTAAATTATTGCTTTTATTGGTTTACTTCACTTTTTATTTGATTATTTTATTCATCAATGTACGAGAAATAATTTTTCATCAATGTGGAATAATCTTTAGATAAGAGTATGTTTTCTTACTTTTTATTTATAGATCTAAATTTAGATATTTTATATCTAAATTGACAACACTGAAGAGAAGTAACAAAATATTTCAAAGCTGTAGTTTCGTATGATGTATGGAAAATTATTTTACATGATGATTATGGCAGGCAGATTTTATTTAAAAAGACGTTGTGGCTTTCTGAAGGATATTTGTTTTGGTCGCTGTTAAAAATGGAGGTATGGGGTGGCATAACAGTTACCGACACAAGGCTGCTTGCATTCATTCCACTTATTCCCCCCAGCTATGGGTAAATAGCAGGGCAATTGGAGCCATTTAGCCCTGTAAGGCAACCCAACTTATGCCCAAGTAAAGGAAGTGGGTTGGGCACAAGGACAAGCAACCCGACCCCAGTCTAAACTTACTTGTGACACAAATTGTCCGCTGGCATTGTTTTTTTTACAGGTCTGGTTAGTCACTCAATAGAAACCATCATGTGACCAACATCTTTTGGCCATGTCGGGGGTGATCACTAAAAAACTAAAGTTTAAAATTTCCAAAAAAAAAAGCGTGAATGCTGACGGGCACAAACTAAGGGATCAATTTAGCATAAACTTACATTGCAAATTGGACCCCCCACTAAAAACCTATTTTGGGGGGAATTTTCAAAAAACAAAATACTGATTAAATTTTCAGCCCTCTAGCTCCATTGGTGCAGTCTGTACACATGATACATACATAGCGAGCCAGGCAGACTCACTTGAAAACTGAAGAAACCTATGTTGACACTTTTGGTTGATGGTTTCCAATACTTGGTTATTAGGGTATTGTCTTGATGTGTGAAAATCTAACACCTGAGCACAGAAAATTTCCCTTCTCTTATTTTTTCATAAATTTCCAGATTTTCCTAATTTCATTGAGACTCTTTGTCAGCCTTTCCAAGTGAGTAATCAAGCAATAAGCAAACTGAAAAAGAAAAGATTTATAAAGGAATGTAGCGATTACATTTCTCTAAGTACTAAAATAGGGTTAAAAATATCAAACTGGCTTTGTCACCTTGATGGGGCCAGCTCTGAACCCTATGAAGTACGAAACTAAATATTAGCTTCCTTTTTGCGTGACGTCTGGTGGCAATCATTGAGACACACACACAAAATGAAGAAAACAATGCATAATGATTGGCTGGAAAGCATTTGGTATGAATAGAGATATATTGAAGAGCACCTTGCCAATGTGCTTAAAGCGTAAAGTATACAATGAATGCATAATACCAGGTATGACTTATGGATGTGAAACATGGAAAATTAACAAAACAAACTGAGAACCAACTTAGAATTGCACAGAGAGCCATGGAAAGAGCAATGCTGGGGATTACTCTAAGAGATAGAAAAAGATCAACATGAATCTGAGGGAGAACTATTTGAAGGATATTATACAAATAATTAAGAAACAAAAATGGAGATGGGCTAGACACTTAGCAAGAAGAAATGACAACAGATGGAGCAAAAGGTTAACTGATTGGTGCCGATGTACAGTAAACGCAGTAGGAAAAGACCAGACAGAAGATGGAGGGATGAGATAGAAAGGTTTTTTCTGGTAAGACATGGCAGAGAGCAGCGCAATTGCGGTCGACATGGAAGGAGATGGGAAAGGCCTTCGTCCTGCAGTGGACTTATAACGGCTGATGATGATGATAGATCCATTGATGAGACAAAAACATTATGAATAAAAACACTAGTGGCAAGAATGACAGCTACTGTCTTGTAACAACTGCACGTCTCAGGATCAGAGTTTTATAAGCAGGTAATCTGGCCTCAAGAATTTCAATTTGATGTGTTGAATGCCAACATTATGGGAAGAAGAAGAATGAGTTGAGTGACTCTAATAAAGTCCAAATTGTTATGGGCAGAAGACTAAGTCAGCGCATTCCAAAATGACTTATTTGGGTGCTCACATTCAATTATATTGAGTAACTTTTGGCAGTGATCTGAGGTGGGAAAAATCACCAACCTCTGACAAGCCATTGGGCAGCCAAGACTTATCAATGTGACATGTGAATGGGGGTTTCCCGCCAAGTACAAGTCAACAGAAGGGTTTCTGTGGCACAAATTGCAGATAGCTTTAATCAAGGTGAAGGATGTCACAACACACTACATCGATCCTTGTTGTGCATGGGTAGGGGCGGATCCAGGATTTTGAGCAGGGGGGAGGTCAAAGGATTTTGAGGGGACCCTCTTTTTAAAAATCAAGAATTCTTCCGATGTTTTTTTAAAAATTAGATATACTTAGGTTCATTATTACTGAACAATCCTTAACACAATAATTACTATTTTCCATTAAAAAAATACATAAAAACCTCTTTTTTTCACGTCAACACCTTCCGTTTGCCGCTAAGAGATAAGGATCTTGACACGCGCAGATACGCTAATTACATATTACGGAAGTCGCTATTTGTCACTAAGGATGGGCTAACTGAGATTATGACAGCATTTGTGTCCTCTTTTGTTGACATGAAAATTTACATTTATGTCCATCCATAGAAAGATTTCGGCCAATTAAATCACAATAAAAATGATAATTAAAAAAATCACCCTTGGTTTCAGTTTTCATTTTTTACATATCTTTACTTACCCTTTCACAGTACATCACATGAGAACAGGTTTTAACTGATCATAACAGAAACAGAATAAAAAATTAAATTTTTCAAAACAGTAAAAACTTAAAAATTCTCTATAAAAAAGATTTTAATGCTAAGATTATTTCTCTTTTCATGGACAATAGCGATAAATCATATCTTACCAAAGGAATGAAAAATATTGGCAGTATTTTTTTTTTTTTTGCATTTTTAAATAATTTGAATTAAAAAATTTTTACGGAAACTCAGATTTAGCTTTTTCAAAAACAGAAGCAGAATTTATATGTTCATGTGCTTGACTTAGTAATGTAAAAATATCAGACAGATCATGTGAAAATAAATCAAATTTTCAAAAAAAAAAAATTTTGTTTCACGAAATTTGGAATAAAAACTGATTTTTAAAAAAATATCATCCTTTATTCGATAAGTATTGAAAGTATTGAAATTTTTAAAAATTCGAAGTCTGTAATTTAAAAAACATTTTAAAAGAAAGAATTCTTCCGATGTTTTTTTAAAAATTAGAAATACTTAGTTTCATCATTACTGAACAATTCTTAACAAAATAATTACGATTTTTCATTAAAAAACTTTCAGGTTGGGAGGGGGGGGTCAAATATCTGTCAAAGCCGACAAACAATAGGCGCTGCTGCTTAACTGACATGTACGGAAGCCAATACGTGTGAATACAATGACTTAGAAGTGGATAGTATACTTTCTCTTTATAAGAAAGGGGAGTAAGTAAGTGTTGAAAAGCTAATCTTAGCAAATCAGTTTATGCAAGCGTGTCTGTCCATCCACAGAAAAATATCGGCCAATTAAATCACAACAAAAAAAATAATTACAAAACAAGTACATGGTTTCAGTTTTCAGTTTTTTTACATATCTTTACTTACCCTTTGACCACATCACGTGAGAACAGAATTGAACCGATGGCTCGAGAAACAGATTAAAATTGAATTTTTAAAAACAATACAAATTTAAACATTTAAAATTCTCTATAAAAAAGATTTTAATGCTAAGATTATTTCTCTTTTTACGTAAAGTAGCAATAAATCATATTTTACCAAATAAATGAAAAATATTGGCAATTAGAGCAGTATTTTTTTTTCGCATTTTTCAAAAAAATCTTTTACGGGAATAAATAAATTAGCTTTTCAAAAACAGAAGCAGAATTTATATGTTCATGGTCTTGACTTAATAATATAAAAAGATCGGACAGGTCGATTGAAAATAAATCAATGAAAATTTAAGGTAGTGTTTTTAATCACAAGGAAAAAAATATTTGTTTCACTAAATTTGGAATACAAACTGATTTTTTTAAAAATTCATCCTTTATTCGATAAGTATTGAAAATTTTATTAAGATCCGATCAGTAGATGATGTGAAATAAATTTTTTAAATCTAGATGTTTTTTGCTTGTAAAAAGGCGGAGAAATGTTACTCGTAATTATTACGGAACAGAATTTGTTGACATTTTCACGGAGATTTACACTATTTTGATTCAATAATATCTCCCGTTTTATAAGGTGCACACAAATAATTTTTATCTCATATATTTTGCCAAACTTTCAACTTACTAATGACACTAACATTTTTCAACGAACAAAATCAAGTTTTATATGATTTTGACGTTTATTTTATCAAGGTGTCAATTTTCCGTAAGTAGGTCACGATCCCCGCAGAAATACCTAATCATTATCAATATAATGAATAAATTTAGTAATAATAAGGATATTAACAACATCAGAAACAGCAAAACAATAATAATAACTAGCATTCCAAGGGAAATTATGAATCAGCGCCACCTTATATGCCTCTTTTTACCTCGTAAATTAAACAGTGATCACTAAAAAGTCCAGATTTTCAAAAAAACAAGTGAGAATGCTGCTGGAAGACCAAATGCACTTTTTTAAATCGTTGACACCCTATTTTAAAACGTAAAAATGTGTTCAACGTTTTTCTTGTTCTTGTTAGAAAGAGGAAAGTTCAAATTATTGTTAAAAAAAAGAAAAACAAATTTCCATTAATTACAACGTAGAATTGAACTTTTAAAATAAAGGTTTACTTTTTAATCGATAAATCAGTAATTTTGACACCATTTTGTTGACAGGTCATAACATTTTTAAAAATTGAGATTCTGTAATTAAAAAATCTACTAAAAATAATTTACACTCATAATTGATATAATTTTATTTGCAAAAGTTAGTTTCATCATTACTCAAATAAAATGTGGTAAAAATCGTCATAAAAAATATAGCTTTTTTCAAC
Organism: Architeuthis dux; assembly: GCA_006491835.1. Taxonomy (NCBI): domain Eukaryota; kingdom Metazoa; phylum Mollusca; class Cephalopoda; order Oegopsida; family Architeuthidae; genus Architeuthis; species Architeuthis dux. Next base: position 1,591,396 of record VCCN01007341.1, read on the forward strand.
ACTGTAGGGGTTGGTATAATTGGTGATTGGATATCGATCAGTGATCGACAGGCCATGTCAACAATAGCAGACAACATGTATGGAGGGCTGTAATCGCTTTTGAAAGACAAGGGGAAAAAATGGGATCGAGTCAGTTTCTTAAAAATCCTTTTTTCCCGAAATTTCGAATGGAAACTTCTTTAAAGAAAGTTCGTCCTTTATTATATAAGTACCGAAAATGTTATCAAAACCAAATGAATATTCGATTTTTCGTAAAATTTTAAAATCTACGTGTTTTGCTCGTGAGAGCTTTGGGAAATCAAACATGCAAACCATTATATAATCTCTGTTTTTTTACACTGCTACAGCTTTTTTGCACTATTTGTTTTCAAAATATCTCCGGTTCTATAAGGTGTACACAAATAATTTTTATCCTAATCTTTCATCTTATTCTTACTGATGCCACAAACAAAGATTGCGACGATAAAATTAAATTTTGAATGATTTTGACGTTTTTTTTTCGTAAGGTGTCTAATCCGGTAAGTTTTGTCAGCGAAGTCCGTGGTATATTTCATCGCAATAAATCTTCGTAAAACCTAAACCAGGTTTTGGCTTTTCAAATTTTAAACATTTTTAAAAGTTGGAGATCTTCCAGTAACGAAGGGTAACTACGAACTCTTAAGTGTAAAACCTGCTTTCTATTCTCTAAGAAACTTTGTTTTCAAAAAAGATGAAATTTAAGAGCATTAAAAATCCATAACTTACTTAAATGTCGAAATATTTGATCGCACAATGAATTTCCCATCCGGTCTGAAGCCAAAAAAAAAGAAAGAACGCGCAACTGAGAAGAACGTAAAATTTCTATTTTCATTTTTTTCTTGAAAGTGATTAATTTTTAAAAAATATTCCTAAAAAAATTATTGGATTGGAACAGGAATTTATTTAAAAGAAAAAAACAAAATTAATGTGACTCTGAAAATTTCTATTTTGATTTTTTTCCAAACCTTGTAAATGTCCTATTTCTTTTCCTTTAATGAACTTTCAGATTAGAAAACAAATTTATTTGAAAATTGTAATCTTTTAACTAAAGCTATAAAAATAACTCATCCTAGCAATTAGAATTTAATTTTACACACTTCTACAAGTGTTATCTTGTCATAATGGTTATCGTACATGACTATTACCCGAATTGATGCTAGTTGAAATCACGCCAGATCTTCGTCGTTAATTTTATAAATCGGTTTGGTTTAGTGTGACTCTTTGGGCTGAACAGATAAATAAAGCAACAAACAAACACATTCGGTGACATTGGTATTTATATGATAAGATTACTCTTTTTTGTAAACAAACTGATGGATGAGTATATTTTCTTATAAACAAACTTTGCTGTTCTATAGCATTGTTTCTATAAACAGAGAAAAGAAAATAACATTTATGAAAGTTTGAATAATTTAAAAGCCATAAACAGTTTTAATTGTATGCTACTTAGCCAACCTTATTTAAAATACAATTATTATTTACACCTATTTAGTTAACAAAGACCGTTTATGTTTAAAGTAGTGTTTACGAGAATTTGACTTATTTATAAATTATATAAACCAGGTAGAGGCGTCAAAATGCGTTGGGGGCGAGGCCACGCGCGGAAACGGTGATAGATGACGGTGTGACAATTACCTGGTAATTATAATAAATAAAAATAACTAGCTGGTCCCAATGGCGGATGTTCAGCTCATGGCCTCATCCCAACGTTCAAAATCTGCGCATTTTGACGCCTCTACATGGTAATTATAATAATAAATAAAAATAACTAGCTGGTCCCATAGCGATTCCACTGGTGTTGACAACTAAGATATCATCATTACTCTCGTATATATATATCTGCAATTAAAGCATATAATTTTGTTTAAGTAATTTATTACCTATTGACTGCATCTATATTAACTATGATGACATGTAAAGGCAAATGAAACTAATATATCTGTTATTATTATTATTGATTACTTTTATCTGTCTATATTCCTGTGGTCTACTACTACTATAATTTATTCTTAGGCTTCAGACTTGTGAGGGAGGAGAAATGAATAAATGACAGTTATAGTGAAGGTTTATTCACTTTTGCTCCATTCAAGCATAAACATCCTATTCCATTCTTAACTTTGTTCATTACATTGCAAGGGTGGAGAGAAGGGGTGAAAGATATGAAGAGAATGAATAATAATCAGAAAGCCTGGCTTAGTTTTGACACAAGGCCACAAGTTTGGAGCACCCAGTGAGGATCGAACTCGCTACTCTGTAATAATGATTGTGCAAGACCAACTTGCTAGCCATTACACTTATAACAAAGTACAAAGTATTTTATACAAATAGTTATTTACTAAGCCTGGCTTAGTTTTGATACAAGACCACAAGTTTGGGGCACCCAGTGAGTATCGAACGGAGTAATGATATGTGAGACCAGCTTGCTAACTAATGCACTACAACGAGGCCAGTGTTGTCAACTCAAAAAATATTTTCGCGCTAGTTTGACTGCCAAAAAGCGCTAAACTTTTTTAAATAGCCAGAATTGGCCAAAAAGACGCTAAGAATGGTAAAAAAAAGGCCAAAATGTTTTAGGCGCAAACGCGCTAATTTAGCGTTTTTTGCACTTCCAAAACAAAAACGCGCTGAATCTAGCGCGAAACGCGCTAAATTGCCCATGATGAACGCCTCCACACATGATATCACCACAAGTGTTGCCAATTTAGCGCATTTCGCGCTAGATTTAGCGCGTTTCTTGCTTTGGCATTGCAAAAAGCGCTAAATTAGCGCGTTTTCGCCTAAAACATTTTGGCCGTTTCTGACCATTTTTAATGTCTTTTTGGTGGTTTTTGGCCATTTCTGGCAATTTAAAAAAATTTAGCGCTTTTTGTCAGTCAAACTAGCGCGAAAATATTTTTCGAGTTGGTAATATAGTAAGGGGAAATAACTCTAAAATACTAAAGTGAAGGGACAGAACTCCAAACCACGTGTCGGAATTGAGCGGCAATTTGTGTGAATACACACAGATTGTCATCGGACGTCTTTACTTCACATGCATTTATTTTGATGGGAACAACAACAACAAGAACAACAACACTAACAGTATTCTACAATGGAACGTAAAGAAGGAGGGGATTCACTACGTCAGTTAATTTGTAAGTTTGTTTTCTTTTCAATGTAAATAAACATTATACAAAGTTATTTTGAGGTATTTGTTGTTTTGTTTACTTCTATTTTTATTCTTACTTCAGTAATTTGTGTAATTAAAAACTGACCCATTCTCAGCTTTGATGTTTTTCTCTGAAGTTTGCATGAACGGTCTTAAGAGATTGTGACACACACCACACACTAATAAACGTAATGTGCACGGTTAGGAGTCGTCTTTATTTAGAGTTTTCGATTAAAGTTACAGCTTTTTATACTGTTTTTAAGTTAACCTCATCCAGACACCCAATCTTTCTGTAGTTGAATGAGTGGATGCTATGGCCTTTTCTTTTTTTGTTGTTGTTGTTGACCATATAGCAAAAAAAGACTACCGTCAGGCGTCAACCAAAACTGTCACCAAAGGTTTCTTCAGTTTTTAAGCTGGTCCGGCTGGCCTTTTTAGGCCGATATATCGCCCGTGTGTAGTGTTTTATCTACGTCATCGCGTCCGCTCTATCGTCCTGGCTGTGCTATAAGGGTTAAAGAACTTGGTTCAATGAATGGAAAATGGCAGAACAACAGGCCAGTTTTTGACAAGGAAAGTCTTGTTATTACACTCGAAATCCCATGCAAATGAAAACTGATTTAAAAAAAAAGAAAGTAAAACGGTCAGATTCTACGTTATAATCAATGTAAAAAAATTTCTTTTTAAGCAAAACTTTAGACTATTTTCTTTCTAGCAAAAAAGAAAGAACAAAAGTAAGAAATAATTTAACATTTTTTTTAATTACGTTTTTATTGCCATGCCAGGTCCCCCAAGCCCAAAAGTGCGTGTTGTTCATAAAGACAATTCATTCCAGCTTTTTATGTTAAATGTTATGTTATTTAAAAAAATAGTTTCAATGATGAATTGTTCGTACTTACGGACTAGTATCCCCATCAATTGTTGTAACTTGTAAACCATAAATGGGATTCTCGTCCGAATAATTCCTCAATGACTAAAATGAGCAATATTACTTCACTTCGGGGAAAATTGATGGAAAAATATTTAGATTTTGTAAAATCATCATTGACTCACGCGGCAAATGTAACCAAACCGATTTTAATTTTTTTTAAAAATATTAAATTATAATTATTTGGAATTTGTACATCATTTCTTCTTACTGAATGTTCCAGACCCTTTTACATCTAGCGCAAGTTTTTAACATTTTTAAAAACATTTACTTGCAAGAACAAGCAGAAACCCAATCCCAAGACCCTGACGGTCCTTCCTAAAATTCGGTCGGTGTCCATTGCCAAAAAAATAGATGTTTAAAAAGAACATGAGGTAAAAAAGATTTTTAAAAAAAAAGGTTCCTTTCCAGATATTATTGAATTTTATTTTTCATTAAAATAATTGCACCACTGCACCAGATATATGAGTCGTGAACTCTCATGTTATGTTTATGATGGATTTATTAAACCCGAGAGTCCTCCCCCCCGCCGACTCAAATCAATAATTTTTATTTGAAATTGGTTATATTTTCTGCGTGTGTAAATTAGGATTTTTTTTTTTTTTACCATTCATAAAAATGTCATTTTAATTTTCATCTAGAATATGAAGCTAAATAAAAATGGTTCTTGTCAGGTGTACAACTTCTAATATTTCATGTGTGTATGTGTGTGTGAAAGCTGCCTACTATATATTTTACATTTAGATGCTGTGTGTCTGTGTGACTGCTAAAAATGTTTTTATGTAATTTCAAGTGAAACGACGTCGTGTGAAGGCAGAGGCGGCTATGTCTTGTGATGGTGGATCATTGGAAAATACGACATACCAAATGATATCTTATCACCAGAATGTCGGCAGCACTTTTGAACAAGTCGTAAGTACCAGAAAACCGAGTATTCTTAATCTATTTTAACGTTCAGAGCATTCATGTAATGTAAACACGTTAAAACAAAGGTGGGAGTTACTGTAAAATATTTGGTTAAGAGTTTTCGTATTCTTTAAAAACCCTGTTGTGCATAAACAATTTAAAAACACGATTTTCTTATTTTTTTTACCCTCAAAATCAGAAAAAGCTCCAAAGACAGCAATTATTTTCAATCAAAGCAATGCCTTGATTATGGGTGTGATGCCCGATATATCCAAAATATTGATTCTGTTTTTTTTAGCCATTTTCTTCATTGTCTGCATTATCAGATCTGTTTTATGTTCAGGACCGGCTGGTCCATTAGGTGTATTCAGGCGGTCGCCTAGGGCGTAAAGGACCTAGGGGTGCACTCCAAATTTAAAAAATAGTCGTTAGTATACAACCAGGGGCGCACATTGACACATGAAACTCTTGCGCCAGCTCTGTTTGTTTTCATGTTTTTCTTTCATGTGATTAAAAAAGAAAATAAGTATGCGAACATTTTTTTTGCATGACAACGACGAAGTATCTAACTGAATTTTATTTAAGTTTATAATTTTTCATATATATGTGTGTGTGTGTGTGTGAAAGAATAGAGAAACGAACTCCGTGCGGGGACACATTTACGATTTA
>VCCN01007341.1:1651202-1664482 GCA_006491835.1 Architeuthis dux
GCCCCAGTCAGCTATGGGCGCCTACTCAGCCTTTATAGTATAATCCAACCCTGGTCTTGAGGGTCCATGTTGTTAGTCGTGATGTCCAGCGCTTGTCTGATATCCTTGCAACATGGCCTGCCCGCTGCCATTTTAAATTTGCTAATGGCTTTTAGGATATCTCTGACACCTATTTACTCTCGAATATATTGGGCTGTTTTGTTGTCTTTCCATGTGATGTTTAGCATAATTTTTTTTTTCCTCTGCACATTGCATGGTTTTTAGTTTGAGAGCCAATTTCTTGGTTAGGTTCTATGTTTCAGCTCTGTAGGTGATGATGTATAATTTTAGACATTTGATCAAAATATTTATCTACTTAAAATGTTTAATTTCTGTTTCTCTTTTTAATTCTAGAAATGTTGTAATGAAGGAGAAAGAACTGCAACATTTGGGAAAAGAGGTGATGATACTTTTTTGTTTCTCTTTAAGTTGATTTGTGGATGAAAATTCTGTTTGTCTTCTTCTAAATATTGTTAAATTTTGTTTATAAATGTGTTATAATAATTTACATTAAAACCCCTTTTTTCTATGATTCTTTTTTTCTTCTTTTCCCACAGATCTCCTGTGCCAGTTTTGCATGTCTACTCAGCAAAATAGCCCAGTATATATTAAACTACGTGAGTCACCTTCTATAGTAAAATTATCAGCAATGCATTTACATTATATATATAATATATCCCGAATTTTATAATCAACTAGTTTATTTAATAATCACAAGACTTTTACTAATCTGTTCATACATTAAATGTCTTATGGAATTGTCATCTGCTTCCTTCTTTGTTGGGTATCACCCCTACTCTTAGTTTGGACCAGCCTGAGAAAGTCGCGTGGTTAGGCGACTATAAATGATATTCAAATGTTTCTTCGGACGATTGAACTCTTTGTTGTTTGTGTTGTAAACACGTTTTGGCCGATCCATTCTTCGGCCTTCTTCAGTTATGTTTTAAAGGGGATAACCCTTATAGCACTGCACATGGCCCGGGTGTTTCTGTGTCTTTGTCTTGTCGGGTTTAGGTCTGTTGAGAAGTGGAAGCCACATAAATTTTGTTATATTTATTCATTTTAATGTTGTTCTCAACATGTAACTGGTTGCATTCCACAATTTTCTGTATTGCACACCTTCTGATGATGCCAGTAAGGCGAAATGCATAAATTTATTATCTTAATAATAAATTTTGAAATGTAACACATCTTCACAATCTTTCATTTCCACACTGTCAATTACTGCTACCATTTGTTAGTCTTTTTATTCTAGCTGTGTGAGATTAGAATGCGTTTGATTTGTAACCGTGTTTAAGCGTGTTAATAAAAGAAGACGGAACAAGATAACACATGTGATACGGTTCTTCGCCTGGTAAGAAGTGCGCCTTCCCCGTTCGCACTTCCAGGCCAGGTTTTTTGGGACCGGAAACGGAATGTGGATTGCTGGGAGCTTGCTTCGGCATGTTTATTGATTTAACATATAGATACATTTATATAAACATTACAACATGGTTAGGCGACTATAAATGACTTGCGTAAAAGACTGTTGGCAAGTTTACTTCCTTCCTTTTGCGAAGCGAACAGTATTCCCTTTGTGGTGTGAAATTTGTAAATCTGTCGACTGCATGTGGCTAGGATCAAAGTGGAGTATCTGGGCCTCAAAACCGCCATGGCCTCGAAGTTCAGAGAACCACAGCCCTTCGGGGATCCTTGTAGCATGCTCGGTATCGTCCTGGGAGAAGTTGCACAGGATATCTTGGCCAGCTGGCCTGGAGGCGATCACCATTAGCATGCTCAGGATTCGTCCTGAAAAGCTTTTGGGATCCCCCCCCCCCTTTATCCCGGTCCTCGTGGCATCTGTCTCAGTGACATGGATTTGAGATTCCCTTCCGTCAAGTCTCTAGTCACGGGAACATGAGATCCCCCCTACTGAATTCGGCACTAAATGACCCACCAAGGGTCGATGTGCCGTTAAACAAAACAATCAATCAATCATGTAATACAACCTCTACATTAACCCCTTGTATACTGAGTGGTAGTATACAACCTGTGAATTACAGTATTAAGATGGAATACAACATTCCTATATATGCTTTTAGTATTTGCTATGTATGTAATCATTAGTGAACGGAAGTTTTGACATATTAAATCCTACCTGTAATATATAAGCAGCACAAATTTAGAACAAATGATAGAATCTTTATTTGTTTTTTTTTTTTGACACCCCATTTGTTAACCGATATACTGTTCACCTTTTGAGTTGCTTGAAGTAGAAACATAAGCCAGCCTTAAGGAACCAACTATTTAAAATTCCCTTAAAAAATGCAAACGTTTAAAGAAATTGTTGAGTTCAAATCATTCACTTTCAGGCTCTCTTGGGGGTTTTATCAGAAGTAAAACCTCAGTTTGAAACTGTCTCCAAATCTCCAAGAACCATCTTAATCCACCTTGAAATTTCTCCATAAAAAAGCTCTTATTTTTTTCATTATTTTTCAGAGAACTGTTCCATCTTCTTGGCTGATGACAGCAGGTCAAATACTGATTACCTCCCCTTGGCTGTTTCTCTCTTTGTCAAAAGAACCTTCACATTCACATCTTGAAAATGTTGCTTGCATTTTACCTGTAAATTCCTTGACTTTCAGTTGTATCATTGTCTTCAGGTGAGTATACCTTTTTATTTCAATACTAGTTATTACCTGTGGAAAAATACACGGACATATTTGAATTTTTATGGGATATTTTGGGGTTTTTTTGCAAACGACTTAACAAGACATTCATTTAGTCATGTTTTGTGGTTCTGAATGCTAAATTTCTAAAACTTTTTTTTAATAGAAGAAAAAAAAAAAAAAACTTTTTTCATTTAACAATATATTGTTAAATGAAAAAAGTTTTTTTTTTTTTTTTTTTTTTTCTTTGTGACCTTCTAAAATCTTGTTCTGAATCGATCAAGGAGATTGAAAAAGCGAACTCACATTGCTATATGGAAGAGTTAACCAAACTACGTTAATTTGGAATGCCCCCGCCCCTCCGCTCAAAATCTTGAATGGCCCCTGAAGGCAATAAAAAAAAATTTTGTGCTTGTTCAAATTCTTATGAGCAATGCTTTTTATATAAATAAATTATTGTTTATATAAAAGTACCTCATTTCATTGTCTTGATAATAATAATAATATAGAGATGGTTTTAGCATCCACAGAAAAACACTGCTTCCCAAAACAATCTCTTTAGCTACCAAATACAATAATACCTCGTTTAGCGCTCTAGATAAATTCCTAAAAAATGCAGCACTTAATGAAACAGCACTATGCGGAGTCATTATAACATAGCATAAATGTGCCAGAAATCATTTTAAAATGTGATGCTTTTGTTGAGCCTCAACACAATGGAATGGGTTAGTGCTGTGTATCTCATCTGGTAGCTACTTTCAGGAACTGGTGAAATATCAGGTGTCGATTGTTGATATATATCGTTACATGACAAATTATTGTGTATGTATTTATTCTCATATACATGGCACATTAACCAAAGTATATAGTTATTTCGGAGACTTTCCATGATGCTGACTTTTATCATTATCTATTCTGGAAATTTAACATTACTAAATTTATTACAAAAAAATATTTGAAAAAGTGTTATATAGCAGGGTGTCCTGGGCTTGGATAGAAAGGAAACCCGAAGACTTGCTTGTAAAAATATCTGGACATATTTTTATTACATAACATACATCATGTCGGCTGGATACTGAAGAGTGGAAGAGAGAAGACAAAGAGAACCGCCAGGCTGTCCCCTTAGCAGGGACAGCGGTTTCGTGCCTTTCGGCTACGCTGATGTCTGTCTTCTTTGAGTGTCAAGGTTTCGGTCCGTTTCCCAGGCCTGGATGATTTCTTCTGCGTCTGCTTTATAGATCTCCCCAATGCATACGTGGTGTCTCACGCTGTCAATGACCAACAACCATTTCCTGTTTACAACAATGATGCAATACATCCATCTCCCAAGGTGATCGAGGTCATTTACATTTCCGCCACAGGTGGCCGGATATGCAAATCATAACAAAAGAGCACTATAGTCAATCAACGCTGAGCAGGGTTGTGCTGAGTGGGGTTGTGCTGTAATTTGCTTTTGACTCTCCTCTTTGCTTCATTATTGTTCCTGTCTTTATTTTCCCAGAGTTCTAATGGAAGGCTGTGACTTAAAGAGTGTCAGTGATTTAATGTGTAATGATTCTTTCTTGGACATTCTGTTGGAACTGCACCAAGAAATAACTCAACTCTATGACAAAACTGAGGGACTGAAGAAAAGTGCACTGAATGAACATGTTCTTTATTGCAGCCATCTTAAGGTGAGCTCTTTTTTTTGATTTTGAATGCCCTTCCTAATACAATTGCTTACTATTTTCACCTCAATCGTAAAATTCAGGTGAAAGCATGTAATGAGGCTCTTGCAAACCCTTGTACACTGCGATGATGCTGTCCTTCATTACATAAACATCTTGAAAAATAAAAATAAAACGCAAAATAACATTCTCATATCTTTCCTAAAATCTTCAGCTAAATAAATATTTTGATTGTAAAATATTGCAGTAGAAAATATTTGGCATATAATATAGATTTATATTGGCTCCTCCATTCCCACGTTCAGACTTAGGCACGAATATAATGCGGCTCTCTTATGTCAACAGTATGAAATCAAATGATGGATAATTTTATATCCAATCGACAGAATATGATAATTATAATGACACTTATTAGTGAGAGCCTATATTTGCTCGGCGTCGGTGTGAGCGACTGCTAAACGAGCGGCCTAAAATCGTAAATGTGAATAAAGAAACGAACTTCGTGCGGGGATCGAACCCGCGTCCACCTTGGGAACCACCTATACGCGGTGCTGTTCTACCGACTGAACTAACGAAGATCAGATGGTAGGCAGAAGTCTTTTTATCCTACACTTTGTTGGCTCCTCCATTCCCACGTTCAGATTTAGGCACGAATATAATGCGGCTCTCTTATGTCGACAGTATGAAATCAAATTATGTATAATTTTATATCCAATCGACAGAATATGATATTTATAATGACACTTATTAGTGAGAGCCTATATTTGCTCGGCGTCGGTGTGAGCGTGGTAATGGAGGAGCCAACAAAGTGTAGGATAAAGGACTCCTGTCTACCATCTGATCTTCATTAGTTCAGTCGGTAGAACAGCACCGCGTATAGGTGGCTTCCAAGGTGGACGCGGGTTCGATCCCTGCACAAAGTTCGTTTCTTTATTCATAGATTTATCTAACATAACTATCCCAAACTCATTTATTGTTGCTGGAAATTTTAGATAAGGTTTCAATACTGTCGTTTGACTTAAACCAGCCAATCAGAGAAAGAGTTTAAGAAACAATTTCATCTAATTTTCTATTTGAAGCAAAAGTATAACAATTTGTAAATCGCATTAAAAAGAATAATTTTACTGGCCCTTAGAGAATCAACCGTATTAAGTGAATTTTGGTTCTTTCATTCTTATGTAATTATTTTCTTAACCATAAATAAATGAATCAAATGTTTTTTTTTCTTCAGAGCAAAATAAGTTGCTATCACTTTGAATTATTTTTGTCTTAATTTCTGAGATGATGTATTGTTACTATTATACATTGATTGTTTCAGACCAGTTTCCTTGTTTTTGTTCAGCCTTCCTCCGGTGGCTGTTGCATTCGGTAACCTTCTGGGAAGGTTGAATGGAACCCATTATTTGATCCACTGAGATATGTTGTTCTCATTCCTATACCTGTCATGTCTGGTGTCCTTCTTAAAAAAAAAAAAGAAAAGAGATGTTGAACAATATTGGTTTTAGCATCCACAGAAAAAGTCTGCTCCCTAAAACAATCTCTTTAGCTACCAAATACAATAATACCTCGTTTAGCGCTCTAGATAGTGTTGTTTAGTGTATAGGATTTTAAGATGATTAAAGGAATCTGTGCACATGTTATGCTCAAGTTATCCAATCAGTAGGCCAAGCATAGATATCAACAGAAAAAAAACACACTAGATTTAAGGATCCAAAAGATCCGCTACCTGAGTGTTTTATGGGACATGGCCAAGTGGATAAAACTTATTTGATACCCTGGAAGTTGTGAGTTCAATCCCTAGGTCAGGTAGTGCAAAAATATACATCAGCTCAGTGGAGTGGCAGATCGGAATCATAAGGAAAAATTGAGTTACGAGTTTTAAAATTCCTTAGGTCAGGTATAGCATAATGGCCATCTGTACTTCTTCTGGTCGCCGTGAGAGAGAGAGATGATTCAGAGAAAGAGACGATCATTTCTTCCGGGGCTGCGGATGATGATGATGACGACTCTCTGTCCGAGTCTGCTGACGGGAGCTGATCTCTCTGTGGAGGCAAATTCATTTCGGAGAAAAAACAACAAAATTCAACGGTCTTCAATTTGAAATCTGGGGTTTTATTTCCGCATATACAGATTCATCTCTGGGCTGGTTTGCGGATTATATCGAGGTACAGAAATTCTGTTGCATTTGGTCACTTTTCAGAGTTATTACTACAAAAATCAAGGGTTCCTGCCTCTTCAACCCAGCCGGGTGGAAGAAGCCATTTCATCTCTGATCTGTCGCTCCGGATTCAAATCTCTCACTGGTCTGCTGCTTCTAACCGGTTTTCTCCTCCCTCACGGGCATGAAGCCGCTTTGTCGACCTGTTGCTGACCGCTTCAGGTCTCAACCCCCAACTGCTGTATTTTCAAAACTAGCCCCTTTTTAACTGCTACTGGTCATACGATCCCTCCTATTTTCAAATATAGCACCCTTCAACGGTTTCCGGTAACCTGATCTGTCCAGTTTGTCACGTACGCAATTTAACACAGATTTCAAATCTGGCCACTTCCAATGGCTACCGGTAACACGATCTGGGTGTATTTCATTACACAGGTATAGAAACAGGGTCGGCCTGTCCATTAGGCGAACCTGGAACTGAGAAAAATAGTTGCAATACAACTGGAGGTGCAAATTTTAAGTCTCGCCTAGGGCTCATGACCCCCTTGCACCGGTAGTGTATAGGAATGAGGATAACATACCCCAGTGGATCAAATAAAATAATCAGTTTGACGTTCCTGGAAAGTTAATGAATAAAGACAGACACCTGAGGAAAGGTATAGGGGCTGAAATGTAGTAATAAAGACAACAAAGATAAGGAAACTGGTCTGAAAGAATCTGTGTATAATACTTAGAATTAACTCTTTTGCAGCCCCTCACAATGCATGATATTTTGAATGTAGCTGGCTTTGTCAAGAAGGTTATTTCTGGTGTTTCTCTGCATGCATTACGGCAAACAAGCTCGGTAAGTATACTCAAGGAATTTTTTTTTTTTTTACTTATATCCCAAATGTGTAAGTTTGGTTTGCTCAATGATTTGCGTTCCTTATTAAGAAAAAAAAAATCTCAGTTTTACATTTTTTGAAGATAATTCCCTGGAGAATTAAAATCAGTTTAAGTTTTTGAGAAAAATGTTACACATAAACAACTTTACATTATAAAGAAATTAATATGAAACTTTTTATTTTTTTATTATTTTTTTATTCATTTTAAATGGGTCCAACTGATTTTGATAATAATTACTGTTAGATAACATTATTAATCACTGCTACCCACAACACTGGTTTATTCATGTGTTCTGACATTTATATGTATCTATTCGCTTCGCCCAGCCCTAACCGTTCATAGTAGAAACTTGAAATTTTGCACACACACACACACACACTCCCCTTTTTTCTTTTTTGAAAATCCCCCCCATAATAGTTTTTTAGAAGGGGTTCAATATGCAATGTAAGTTTGTGCCCACTTGTTTTTTTTTGTTTTTTTAAAAAAAAAATTCAGACTTCTTTTTAGTGATCACAACCCAATTTTTTAATTGATCACCCCCAACACAGCATATATATGGGTGGCATTGATTCATAATTTCCCTTGGAATGCTAGTCTGTGATTATAATGAATGGCTTCCTCTGTATAACTATATCCTCCATTTTCAAAGATTCATTTCTTTTTAGTGGTTCACACAAAAAAATAACACATAAGAATTTAAATATCAAAATTTTGATATTAAATATTTAATGAATATATTAAACATATATACTATTTATAATATTAAATTCTTTTGCTTTCTTTTTATCTTCAGAAAATCTGGCAGTCAAGTGATTTGGACATCCAACAAGTTTTTAAAGAAAGGCTCAAGAGTAATAGGGACTAAAGCCATCTTTGATAAAAACCTTTCTATTTCTGTTTTATTTCCTTCAAAGGGTAAATCTCTAATAAAATTGTTTTGATTTGTTTTTTTTATTACTATTTATTTGTGTGGTTCTAATGAGACAGAAATAAACTCTGAAAGATATATATATATATGTATATATATATGTATATATAATCTACACCTTTATGGAAATAAATTAATCTTTTGTTGTTCTCAGCTTAAGACTTTTTTTTTTTTTTAAATTCTGCATGCTGTTTGTAACAAAAAATTGATGCTGTACGTAGATAGTGTGACAGTATCTTTCTTTCCAGATTGTGTAATCTTTTTCAGTTCTGCACAGAGAAATCTAAAATTACTGGGCCTTAGACTGGTGTAAGATAATGTGGGATCAAAATTAAAACACTAGCGAATTGTTTATGAGACGAGTTTGCTAACTATTGGTCTATGGAAAGTCCACATAGTTTTTATTCTTAGATAAGTTGCTGGATATATAGATAGGGCCACACGCATATATTTGTAAAATAATGATAAAAAGAAATTATTCCTTTTCTATGTTTAAGAATTTTATCAATGTAATTATAAAATACTATGTTTCTGTCTGATTGACATGTGCTCTGAACTATTTTGAAAACAAATCTCGATATGAATTACTGTATTTCCCAGGGTCAAGGATGCTCCGGCCTAAAGAGCACATCTCAATTTTGATTGGCAAACTTTTGAGAAAAAATAATACAATAAAAACAGGTCTGGTTTGTTCACGCTAAGGCTTCTACTGAGTAACTATGTCTTTTGGCAGCATTGCCGTGTTGGGGGTGATCAATGAATAAATTACTTATCTGGCTGCAATATGTATATGTAAAATCAATAAACATGCTGAAGCAAGCTCCCAGCAGCGGAAGTGGAAGTGACGTGGGGATCTTAGGAAATATGTATATGCGTGGGTTTCCAAAAAACAGGATGTGGAAACTGGAAATGACACAAGCGTGGGCATTCGAAAGCTCAGAGGACTCAGAACCGAAAGGAGAGACAGCCGAGGAGGCATATGACCAAGTTCCCCAGTTGGGAACGGTCTCTCGGCATCCTTATCTCTCCCACTCTTCATTCTCCGGCCAACAAAATGTAACTTAAGAAATAAAAATAAGTTCATATATTTTTACAAACAACTTTTAAGTCCTTCCTTTCTCAAGTTTCAGACGACCCATGTTGACAGAACGTGTAAAAGGCACTATACAACACAAGCTCATTCATCTAATTATAAATGTAATGTAAAATTAAATGAAATTACTAATGAATACATTTTCCACTATATTCTTCATAAGGGGTACGCCAACACTATCGGACAGGACGAACTGATATGCTGGAAGAAAGTTTGGCAAGTTCTTAATAGAGGTTCTATTAATATTAATTAAATATTGCCCAGGTCTTCTGTTTTGACAACTCTGTAATTTCGGAAATGACCTCCCGTGGTAGCATATCATAACATTTGTAGTCAGTGTACGCAAAAATAGTCACCCACGCGTATGCATCTTTCCCGAGGTCACTTTCACTTCTGCACAGGTGTTGGCCCGGAAATGACCTCCCGTGGTAGCATATAACATTTGTAGTCAGTGTACGCAAAAATAGTATTAGTTTGTTTTTGTTTTGATCTTTGAACGGCGTCAAGACACATGTATCAATTACAGGTATTTGAAACTGATATGTACTTTGCACTCGCACACCTTGCTCATCAAGTGAGACCACTTGACACACATATATTTAATAAGCATAAAAATGTTCAAATGTTATGCTTTCTCCTTTTATTTATTTTATTTTTTCAGTTTGGGGGAGGTGATACTCGTCAGGGTTGCCAGAACAGTTTACTCAAATTTGGACAATAGTGTTCCCAAAAGTGGTCATCACTGCTCGAAATCGGACAAAAATTGACAATATATTTTATGGTTAAAAATAGCTGATAATTTCATAATTACTTGCAACATTCTTTTTCAATTTTTAAGGTAAAGAAAGGGTCTAATTACCCTAATCGGGTACCAGATGACTTTTACTGAAGATAGATTAGTTTTAAATTTTTATTACCTCCCTAAAAAAAAGAAAAAATATTTGACCAAGAGTTTAGAATCAATTACTCTATGATATCCGGAACATTTAAAAAATAAAAACTTTCTTGTTTCGAGACTTTCATAATTATCAGAACTCGGTAAATAAATACACTTCGTAATCGTAACTGTAATTCCAGCCCTGTGTTGTGTTTTGTAACTTTCGTCAACAAGTGCCTCCCAATTTGTTATTACCTTGAGGCTTGAAACAATAAATAATCTTTTTAGGAATGATTTCAAAGCTTTGAGTGAAATGGCGTCGTCGTAGACTGGCATGGCTCAAGCAAAGGCAGTAGAGTTGACCCAATCTGGTTACCAGATAACAGATAGTTTACATTTGTATTACCTCTCAACGCCACAGGCTTCCACAAAAAAGAGATTAGTTGCCCAGCCAAGGTCCGACTTTAAAAAAATAATGGTTGTGTTTGGTTTCGGAAATATCTGAATTTACCTGAAATCGGACAATGTTGGATGTCCAATTTAAAATAAAATTAATGGACATCACGGCTAAAAACGGACAAACCTGGCAACCCTGATGTTCGTGCAATATTCTGATCTAGGCGCATTACCTTTTAGTTTTTCTTTTTTTTTCAATTAATTAGAAAATATTTGTCCGAATTTTCTTCAAAGTCACATCTGGGGAAAGAGTAAGGCAGAGTATGTCAATGAAGAATATATAAGAAAAAAAAGTGATAAGAATTAGATATAGATACAGGTTGATTTTAAATGTAGGATTTAATGAAATTTGATTGGATGCTAGAATTGAGTCCAAATCGTGATAGGCTAAGTGAAATTTCTTTTGTAAAATTATACCAGTCAGTAATGCATTTTTTTGGTGATTGAACTTTATCCATAGTTGTTAGTTGTTAACTTATTATGCAAGATGGAACATAGAGGCATCCCAGTTTGGAGCCTTTTTGTACTTATTGAATGAATTTCATTCGTTCGTTTAAAATCATCTTGAAGACAAGATCATGTACAAGTAAACAATTTTGCAGTACCGTTTGGTTTTCAAGTTTAGACAGGGTTAAAATCAGTGTGAAAGTCAGAAAAAGATATAGTAACGAATAGCTCTATTTTGCAATTTAAAAATATGCATATAACCAGAGGCGTCGCGTGAGCCCCGCAACTGCCGGGGGGCGGACCTCTAGGGCAGTGTTGCCACTTTAGCGCGTTTCGCGGTTTGGCAGTGCAAAAAGCGCTAAATTAGCGCCTTTTCACCTAAAACATGTTGGCCGTTTTGGCTATTTTTTACCATTTTTAGCGTCGTTTTTGGCCATTCTTTGCAATTTAAAAAATTTAGCGCTTTTTTAGCAGTCAAACTAGCGCTAAAATATTTTTTGAGTTGGCAACACTGCTCTAGGGACGCAATATATCTGAAAAATCTAAAAAAATAATCCTGAAAAATCTAAAAAATAATCTAAAATAATCTAAAGGAAATTTGCCGGGAGGGAAGGCAGTCGGGGTCTAGCCCGCCCTCCACTGATAAGGCACTGTTGTGATCACGTGTTCTACATGTTTTCTCTTTCTGATTGGCATTTTTTTCTTTTTCTAATACGTTTAGCAATAATATCTAAAAGCAACAAAATCAGTTAACAAAAATATCTATTAATTTGATAGAACTCATTATTTCGAAGGAAAATAACTTTTTAAAAAGTGCATTGCTTATTTAAGCTAATTCTGACCTTCATCTTAACGTAGAAATTATTGTTTAATGTTTTACGAAGAGAACGCTGAAAAATAATAATTCCAAGCAAATATTAGGCAGCTCCCCAAAATGAAATATGATGACATTATTGAAGAAGTTGGTGGCTGTGGATTATACCAAATGTTTATTATGACTTTATTGTACGCAGTACCAGTACTTGATGGTCTGCAGATCGGTAGTATAGTGTTTATTGTACCAGAAATACCGCATCGGTAAGTAGTACTTTTACTTACATTCAGGGTTGCCAAATTTGTCCGATTTTGGACATTGTGTCCATATTTAGCCCTGATGTCCGATTCATTAAAAAGAAATTTGGACATCCAATATTGTGCGATTTCAGGTAAATTCAGATGTTTCCGAAACCAAACACAATCATTATTTTTTTTTAAGTCGGACCTTGGCTCTTTTTTTGTGGGGGCCTGTGGTGTTGAGATGTAATACAAATGTAAACTTTCTGTTATCTGGTAACCCGATAGGGTCAACTCAACTTTGCCTTTGCTTGAGCCGTGCCAGAGTCGGTCTACGACGCCACTTCACTCAAGGCTTTGAAATCATTCCTAAAAAAAGAATTACTTATTGCTCCAATAAAGAATTGGGAGGCACTTGTTAACGAAAATAACAAAACACAACACAACACAGGGCAGGAACTACAGTTACGATTACGAAGTGTATTTATTTACTGAATTCAGATAATTATGAAAGTCTCTTTCTTGTTATTTGTGTTGTAAACACGACGTTTCGGCCGATCCATTCTTCGGCCTTCTTCAGGTGTAAAATCCGAGTGTGATGGGTTAAACAGAAATTATGTTTAAAGGGGTGGTAACCCTTATAGCGCAGTTTTTATATTTGAAGAAAGTTTTTATTTTTGAAATGTTCCGGATATCATAGAGTAATTGATTCCAAACTCTTGGGCAAATATTTATTTCGTTTTTTTTTTAGGGAGGTAATACAAATTTAAAACTAATCTATCTTCAGTAAAAGTCATCTGGTACCCGATTAGGGTAATTAGACCCTTTCTTTACCTTAAAAATCGAAAAAGAATGTTGCAAGTAATTTTTTCTGCTTTCAATTCATAAGACCTCTGTTTTCGGGTATACTATAATGAATGCTAAATTGGACTCTTTTTTCCCGCCTTTCGTGCGGAAGCACGGCTTAAAGGAATTATTTCCCCCTCGTTAGAAATTTATTTTATGAATTCTCTTATTTCTTTGTATTTT
>VCCN01007341.1:1686568-1701215 GCA_006491835.1 Architeuthis dux
TCGAGTTGGTGTAGCTTATGCTGGTATACGACCCAGGATTCTGCACCATATAGAAGGACGGACATTTGTGAAATCTGAGGGCTAATAATCCAAAATATCCTGGAAACACCCAGAACATATTCAAAATAGCTCATCAAAAATTCATGATAGCCACCTTATGACTGTCTGAAAATACTTGAATTTATAATTTTTTTTAACCATTTCCTCTTCTTAGCTTTAGGTTACACATATGAATTCCTTGTTTGGCGTGAGAGGAGACATTGTTTTGTTTCGAGGCTTTCAAGTAGATGTTTGTACAGCATTTATGTGCATTGTAATGCCTCTCTATAGCCCGGAGATCAGAGCCAACACTTTCATTAGGTGGTTGCGTAGGGTGCAAAGTTCCTAGGGGTGCACTCCAAAGTTCTAAAAATAGGGATCGACTGGAGAGGAATGGGTTGTTTTTTTTGTTTTATTACCTTTTCTAATTTCTAAATTAAAAAAAAACTTTCTTCTTATTGTTTCCGATTTCTCTAGGGCGACAGTGATATTTGTTTACTATGGACTGACCCTGAATGTCGGTGTCCTGGCCGGTAATGTTTACACAAATTTTTCTCTGAATTCCCTCCTGGAAATCCCGGCGATTTTTTTCGCGGTCTTCTTTGTGGATCGATTTGGAAGAAGGAATTTGAACCTTTCCTTCATGTTCATCGGTGGTGTAATGGGTATGCTTACTCTCTTCCCATATCTGTACGCATCGAAAGGTAAGAATTTATCACTTTTACAGCAGGGTTATTCGTGTTAGCAGAGTAAAGTATTTCCCTATTGATAAATGAGATCTAATGTAGAACCCGTACCCCATTATTGATTCAAGTCAAAAGCGCAAATTTTCAGATGACACTGTATATGACGTCACGTGTCACAGATTTTTTCTTTCATGAATTTTCTTATTTATGCACCATTAGAGATTTCTCCTTTACCTATTTCCCGAACATACAAACACAAGACAAACTAGAAGGCCCACTACTACTACTTCACACATACTCACACAAAGAATAACCCAATAAGCACACATGATTCTCGGTATCCAGCATTTTCATTGTGCACAAGATAATCGCCAGAATTTTCATAGCAGAAATAGCTATTTACTAGCCACATTTTATAGCCGAAATGAAACGATGAAGTCAGCTTAATCTGCTGTCACTGTTTAAGCAAAGTAAAGACATTGTTTGTCAATGATTCTCTGTGAAATCGACACATTGGAAATTTAAAAATCTGGCAAAAACCAGCATATTATTCGATTTTAATAAAATGTTCGATACTTATTTATTAAAAGACAAAAGATTTATTAAAAGTAAAATAATTTTTTGTCAGCAAATGTTCAGTTTTACTTAATTAATTACAATTCAGGCTTTTGATTGGTGGAAAAAAATTTTTTTTTTACTCAATATTTTTTTTAAAACAGATTTTTCTTCATTTTTTTTTATTATTGCGCTATTGTAGAACTTGTTATAAATTGTTGTCTGGGTCAATAAAATGTTAAATCGCGAAAAATGAAAATAGCTACAATGCTTAAAACCTCCCATAGCAGAAAATAATATATGAAAATATATTAAAAATACAGGTGGTAAATATTTGTTATAATATTTTTCTAAGTTTCAGCCTGACCAATCTATAAAAAGAATAACAAATATACATTTTAAACAATTTCTAGTTTGCTATCAGCGACACCAGATGAACAGGAAGTTTTATCGTTTCGTTTCATTTCGGTTATAAAAAGTGGCTAGGAAATAGCTATTTCTGCACGCGATTAAAATTCTCCGACACGGCACAATGTATTTGATGCAAATAAAAATATATCATTGTATTTTTATAAACCAAATTTCTTTCTTTTTCTCCAAGTTCAAGATGGATATGCAAGAATTGCCTGTGTGTACCGAACCCTGTGATACTCTCGATGAGGGTATAAGCAAATAATGATGATACATACATACATACATGCCTAAAGTCTTTTAAATATTACATTTTGATTTTAATCTTTTCCATTTCAGATCAGTACTGGACCATAACAGCGTTGATCACTTTCAGTAGAATATGTATATCAGGTGCCAGTGCAATTATTTATCTTTACACCTGTGAGCTTTACCCTACGTGCATTCGAAATGTTTCGGTAGGATTTTTCAGCGCCTTTGCGAGGTTTGGCGGCGTTCTCTCACCGTACATTATGAACATTGTATGTATTACATTTTTTTTCAATTGCAATACATAGTTTGAGCACATTCACATGCTTACAACCAAATACACACACACATATGTCGATATACTCTGGTTTAAATATTTGTATTTTTTGTCCTGTAAATCTATGTGAACTATTTCCAGAACACCTCCCATTTTAGATATGCAATTGAACCAAGCGAATTAAATTGTAAAATAAAAAGATATAAAAACGAATTAACAATATACAGTGAGTGCAGAAAGTATCCAATACATTTCAAAAAGTTTATTTTGACAGAATTTGAGCCAAATCTTTCTTATTTTTGTACCTCAATGTTCAATCTTTTTTCAATATTTTTTTTGATTTTTGTATTTTTTAATCCTTTTTTTCAAGCTGTAAGGGATGTTAAAATGAATTTTTTGAGTTGTATCGGATACATCTTGCACTCACTGTAATAACATTAGCCAAGAGTCAAAATTCTTTTAAAATTACATCTTCATTAATTGGCACAAACTAAATTCAAATGTAAATCTTTAAAAGATTAAAATAACTCTTAAAAAACTTTTAATTGGTAATTGATTAAAAAATTAGAATATGGCTGATATTCTGATATTTTGATGTTTAACCTAATTGCAAATGACTAAAATTTCAGTCATTGAAGTTCTATGACTCAACTGCGAATGACGGAAATTTCCATCAGTCAAACAATGGACCCTTCTACTTAAAGCTACAGGCAACATTTTCTGCTTGTTTCTATATTTCTCTGCCTGTAACTGCAAAGGTCCATTGTTTACAAAGAAAACACACAGTTCAGCTTATTTGGCACTACTCTGTATAATCAAAGTTACCACCGCATTTAGAACACGGCAATTGAGCTTGTTCATAGATTAATTTCATCACCCAAAAAAGATTGTACTAAAATAGTTTTCCTAATAAATGGAGGCTGATGTAAATAAACATTATTATTATCTACTATATATATATATATTTATTGGTTCATTACAACCTGTACAGTTGGTTTCACGAGACTTCGATCTTCAGATGAACAGTCACTGTTTCATTAGTTTCTTATATAGCTACAATTATTAATGGTGAGATTTGAGTCCATCATTGGTTGTTTTGTGTTAGCCAGTCAGGTGCGATTTCTTGTCATGGGTGGGTGTTTTGTTCTCAAGTGCTTTTTGTAAATGAGTATATATATATTCTCGAATCTCGTGAAACCAACTGTACAGGTTGTAATGAACCAATAAATATTTGTCTACAATATTCGCTCTACTAACGTCTGGCACTGTGTCCCCCCGTATGCATACTTAATGGTATACATACTAGCTGTAAACTGCCTGAAAATGCGGGCTTTCACATGAACTAGCTGAAAACAGTCTGATAGGGCGATGTTCAGAAAAGACGAATTCCGCTTGGCTCATAATCGTTTTGGATACATGCAAAAATATTAGATTTTAAGTTATAAAGACAATGAAAAGAAAACAAAATTATTAAGACAAAAGGTACATTTAGGTGTATGTCATTTTGTGGGGTACTGTGGAATCGGTTAGATTTTGGTGTGTGTAGTGCCAAATTCAGTAAACTTTTCTGAAGTCAATTTAGTTCATCTAAATGGTTTTAAAGTTTTTTCTTGCACAATTGGTCCTACTAAGCGGGTATTCCTTGTTACCATTTAACTGTAATCCACTGCAGAACCATTTTTGTCCCCGGCCTGTTATATCAATAATGCTCAGTAGATCGGTGGGAGGGAAAAACAATTTGAATCCCCAAAATAATGATGTGTTTGTAGATTCCATGTAAGGCAGCTAGTTGCCTTATAATTTTGTAAATGTTCCTCTTTATGTTAAAATCTTTTTTTTTATAGTTGAATTAATATTGAGGATGTCAGGGGTTCTCAAACTTTTCCATCCAGCGTACCCGTTCATTCTGTCCGGCAGTCTTGGCGTAGCCCCTTTAAAGAATACAGGGTGAAATGTTTGGATACAATAACACGGATAATAGACATGTTTTTTTTGTTAGTAATTTAATTTGATTTAATGTTATATTATAAATGAAAAAGGGAATAGCCAAGCTTGGGTTTAGATGTTTTTATTTTTAGTCATAGTTGTTTTGACATAAAATAATAATTATTATTAGCCTTTACCTGTTTCAATGTGTGTTTTTTCAAAAGGCACTGAAAATTTCTGCTATACTATAAGATTTGTACTTTCCAATATGTAACTCAATTCTAGGCATAGTTTTAGAGAGACACACCAGCATATCATTATCAATTGACAGTCTTGCACAAAATTTGGTTTATACTGAAAAAACCCCACCAAGGGTTGCTCATCTGTGGGAGGAAACATGAGACATATTTTTATTTCATAGCATACAGTTTTGTCGGCCGGAGAATGAAGAGTGGGAGAGAGATAAGGAGAACCGTCAGTCTGTCCCCAACAAGGACAGCAGTCTCATGCCTTCCAGCCTGGCTTAGGCGATCTGCTTCTCTGCTGAGTCCTCTGAGTTTTCTGTTCGGGTCTCTTCTCTGAGTTTTTCTCTGTCTCTTAGCTTCCTTTATCAGGTTTGAACGCCCACACTTGTGTCATTTCCAGTTTCCACATCCTGTTTTTTTGGACACCGACGCATATACTTATTTCCTAAGGTGACCGGGTCACTTTCATTTCCGCACAGGTGTTGACCTCGAAATGACCTTTTCATGGTAGTATATCATAACAAGTGTTGCCAATTGTATGTCAGGTTTAAAAGACAGGAGTTGAGTTTAGTTGTCTGTGATTATGTACCCCTGGTGGTACACATACCCCAGTTTGAGAACCCCTGGAAGGTGTAATCGTTTAAGAGACTTTAACAATCAAATAGCAATACATTTTACCAATCTGTATTGCCAAATTTTAAGGTAATTTCTCTCTCTATTTTTGTCAGTCAACTTTGGTTCCTGGACGAGTGGGTAAAAGTCTCCCTTTGTTGTTAATGGGACTTGTATGCTTCGTGTCTGGGATTTTGAATATCTTTCTACCTGAAACAACTAACAAACCTATGCAGGATACTCTTGATGAGCTACTGAAAAGCAAACATACAGATAACAGGTATGATGGTCATCTTTATTTCTAACTCACCTTTTGCTATGTAACAAGACAATTGCCCCCAAAAGACAATTTCTTTATGAGGACAATTTACCCTAAGGACAATTACCCCTGAAGACATTTCTCCCCAGTGACAATTTCACAAAACAAGTTTGAAATGGATTAGTGTTAGGCTTTTAGTGTTAGGGTTTTATAGAAATCCATATAAAATTTTGTAAATATAGTTTCAAAGCAGTGTGAAAACTTTTCATTTATTTTATCAAAGCAGTGATTCGTACTAAACTGCTACATTTTCAGATTACTGAAGTCATAAGTTTTCTAATGATGTAGTAGCACTGAATTCCAGAATCTTGGATTATAAAATATAAAACTCACTAATACATTAATAACTATAGCCACATAGATAGATGTGAACATACAGAGATAGATAGATAGATAGATAGATAGATAAAACGGTTCACCCCGCTGTGAAGTATTGGTTACAGCATTAGTAAACAAATCTTTTGATTTTTTGTTTATTCTCTGTTTCAATTTTTGTCTATCAATTCCCCCGCCTCCTCGCTTTTTGTTTTCTAAATGGATCACATGTAAAACACTCCTACTTCCTTATTTTCTTTCTCTTCTTCAATATTTTTTTTTTTTAAATTTCTTGTCTCTTTTTTTCCTTGTCTCTCACTATTGTTTTTTTTCTTTTTTCTTAGCCTTGTTTTTTTTCCTGTAGTATATTTTTCTTTCTTTGTTCATCTCTCTCATAAATTACCTTTGGCTTCTTTTATTGGTGCAGTAGATTAGGTAAAAAATGGCCAGAACATGAAAAAAGTGTGAAAATGTGCAATCTAATAGATTTGTTAAGCTCTTTCACATAAAAACAGGACACACGCGATTTGACATCTTGATTTCAAAATGGCTGCAAGTGGCAGCCATTTTGAAATAAAGTTGGTGGCTGCACTTTTGGTCAGATCATGTGTGTCCTCTTTCTATATAAAAGAACATTAAAAGATATACCAGTATGCAAGTTTTCATACTTTTTTTACATTTTGAACAATTCTGGTTGAAATTTCAACTAATCTACTGTACTATATGAACGATTTTTGTTACATTGAATGCAATAATGAAACTAACATTCATCAAAGATGTTTCTTTCATTTTAGTACGTGCAAAGAAGATGAAATGGACGAAACAGTTGAGCTTCAAGCGATCGTATGAAACTGTTGTAAAATGGTACATGTCACACTTAGTGTGTGAAGTGGGCTTGGTGTGTGTCTGTGTATGTGTGTTTGTTTCCCATTAGAAAGAAATCTTAACCCTAAAACGGGAATAGTATAATATGGGTCAAACTCGCTAGACCAGGATGTTGGTCAAATGGCCAAGATTTCGGCTGACCGTATGTACAAAGGTCACAAGAGAAATAGAGAGCGAAGCTTAATTACACTGTCCAATGGGTTTGGAGTATTTTTTATTCGATCCCGATTTGAATAACGACCCCTCTATTCAAATCGGGGATCAATTATTCAGTTTGGGTCTAGCAGCGACGAGGACCAGACATAGAAGTAGCCAGCTCATTCACCCATGGCATAGCTGTAAGGTGTGGGGGAAGAACAGAGGAAGAAAGAGAATGCGGCCCGATTAGGACTACCATCATCAACATCATCATCAGTCTTTTAAAGTAACTAGAACTAGACCTAAAACAACTTTTAGGAATTTCAACAAAGCAGAATTCAATACCCTGATTGATTGGCGAACCTGCCCTACATCAATGTTTTTCAACAGAAATAAAAAGAACGATTTTTTTCCTGAAAATGGCTGGACTTTGTCATCTTTCTCTCTGACCATGTGAAAGAACTTTCTGCATGGATCCACTGACTCTTTTTTCCACAGATTCTTCGATCGACATTTAGATGCATTCTGGAATTTTTCTTTCTCCCACTACTATCCCGTAATTTTCATTTTTAAGCCTCAGTTGATCCTGCCTGCTGGAGTGAGACATCATCTTCGGAAAGAAATGCACTTATGAATTTTTGGCGATGTGCTCCTCATGTCTCTCATACTTATTGACATGTGCAACCGGTTATGGTATAAAACCAAACTAAATAGGTCAATAAATAAAACCTCAAGGCTCATGTATGTGAAATGTTGCAGTTTTAGTGAGGAAAACCTAAATAATCAGAATCATAACTTGATCTATACAAATTGAGGAATACATTTGACTACCATTATTACGGCACCCTCGGGGATTCAAGAGTGTCACTATAACGAATTTGCTGTTATAATGGATGGATTTTTATACAAAGCAAGGGCGGATCTTCCAGGGTCTTCCAGAAGACACTCAGAATTTTTCCAAGAATATTTATTTATACTGTTTTCTGAGCATCTTCCGAGTTTTAAATCTTTTTGTCTCAATACATGACAATGTTCAAGACCTTCAGAACTTTTCTGAAAATATTTATCTATCTTAATTTCAGTAACTGATATGCCCTGAAAAGCAGTTTTAGTCCATCTTTTGAAACAAAATAGACTTCTAGAGTACACTTGGAAATTTGGGAAGATGGTCAGCTCAACAAGATCACATACACAACTTTTGAAACATGTTTTAAATAGACTTCTAGACAACACTTAATTTCAGTAGTTGATATGCCCTGAGATACAATTTTAGCCAATTTTGAATACATCATTTTCAAAATTTTCTCAGACTTCCTTAAAAGCCCCCCTCCCCAATTTTGGAAGACAGCCAGACCTACCTAATCTTTGTTTTTCCCTATTCGAATGTGATGGAGTAAAAGAAGGCAAGGATAAAGAAACATCCAAATCCTACATTATAAGGGTTGCCCTCTTTGAAGTTAAAAAATTTCTGTTTACCCTATCACATTCGGATATTACAACTGAGGAAGGCCAAAGAATGGATTGGCCGAAACAACAAGAAGGAGTTCAATTGACTGAAGAGCTATTTTAATGAAAATATACAATGTAGACAAAAATACAAAAAAGCATTATAATCCTGTGATTTAAACAAAATAAATTATTTCTTTTATGGCACTAAAATCCAGTTTTCTTGACATTCACCAAAATAATTATTCACTTGATAATGTCGCTGGCCATGCTCATCTGGTTGCCTGGAAGTCATGAGTTTGATTCCTGGGTCAGTTCGTGCAGAAATATATACAAGCTCAGTAGAGAAGACAGTGATATAGCATGAGGAAGAATTGATGGTTTCGAGGTTTGAAATTCCCTACGAAGAATACGGACATGACATATCCCCCTGGAAAAGTTTTTGTTTGACAAGTTACTGAATGCAACAGGCACTTGAGGAAGGTCAGAAGGTACATCGGCTGAAATGTTTGTGATAACAACTACAAAGATGAGGAAACTGGCCCAAAAGAATCAATTTTTGAGTGTTTTTCGTCTGTTATACAGACGAAAAACACTAAAAAAAAACCACATTTATTCGGAGTAATACAGATATAACACAAAGTGTCTTCCCAACTCATTTTAGAAACTTCACTGAACGTTCCAGACAAAATTAATTATGCTTATTTGGGAGAAATAATAATAAGAAATTGAAATATAAGATTATCACCTAGTGCAACCGCACTATCATCTGAACCCTGACACTGGAAAGATAGAAAATTGCATAACTTTTGAAGTAAACAATATACAGAGACAAATGAACACATTTTCCCATACAATTCTGACATGAGAAATTCAGAAAAATAGTTATTATTATGATTCAAACACACCTTGTCTTTATTTCAGGACAAAAACTTTAAAAAGCGAAAGAAAGTTGAGAAATCCAATTAAAAGTTTTCATATATAAACTAGATATCAACTTTTGAAGTAAACAATCTACAAAGACAAATGAACACATTTTCCCATACAATTCTGACCTGAGGAATTAAAAAAATAGTTACTATTAGGATACAAACACATCTTGACTCTATTTCAGGACAAAAACAGCAAAGAATGTTGAAAAATCCAATAGTCTGGTTCTGATTTGGGATAAACTGAGCAGGTCAAGGCATTTTAGAGCAGAATTTGTCATTCAGTTGAAATAAGATAATTCAAGAGTGCTGATTACAAATCTTCTGTATGACATTTACCATTTTTCATGGTTATTATGTTGTATAGTAGCCCACTATACATAAGACCTGGGCTTCACTATTAAGGAAGGAAACTCACGACTAGCTTGGACATATTTTTATTACATAACATACATCTTTGTCGGCTGGATAGTGAAGAGTGGAAGAGAGAAAAAAGGTGAACCGCCAGGCTGTCCCCTCAGCAGGGACAGCAGTTTCGTGCCTTTCGGCTCCACTGATGTCTGTCTTCTTTGAGTATCGAGATTTCTGTCCGCTTCCCAGGCCGCGGTGATTTCTTTTGGGCCTGCTTTATAGATCTCCCCAATGCATACGTGGTGTCTCACGATGTCAATGACCAATCACCATTTCCTGTTTACAACAATGATGCAATACACCCATCTCCCAAGGTGATCGAGGTCACTTACATTTCCGCCACAGGTGGCCGGATACGCAAATCATAACAATTACAGGAGAGCTCATTCAAAATCAGAGCCAGAATTGCAATTTTTTTGCTAAATTGTATGCCATTGATTCTGAATGTGACAGCGTAACTCACTAACCAATTTATACTGAATAAGAAAATTTGACAAAAACTTATCAAATCTTCTTATTCAGTATAAACCGATTGTCCTTTACTGACAAACTGTGTGAAATTGTAGTCAGAATAACAAAAAAAAAAAACAATGAAGAAAGAAACAAGTGTGAGGAATTTCTATCTTTAGGATGGTTCCTTAACGTATGTAGCAGACCCAGCTTGCTGTTAGGCCACCCTAAACATCCTCGTGTATATGATACTGCAATGATCACATGTCCTATATTTTCCTCCTCCTGTGTAACATTAATGATAGGCATTTCTTTTTCTAATACGTTTAGCAATAATATCTATAAGCAACAAAATCAGTTTACAAAAATATCTATTAATTTGATAGAACTCGTTATTTTGAAGGAAAATGACTTTTTAAAAAGTACATTGCTTATTTAAGCTGATTCTAACTTGTGTTTTAAAATTGAAATTGGGTTGATATTGAGAACAGAACAGTGAAAAATAATAATTCAAAGCAAATAGCTATTAGGCAGCTCCACAAAATGAAATATGATGAAATTATTGAAGATGTTGGCGGTTGTGGATTATACCAAATGTTTATTATGACTTTATTGTATGCAGTTCCAGTACTTGATGGTTTGCAGACCGGTAGTTTAGTGTTTATTGTACCAGAAATACGGCATCGGTAAGTAGTAATTTACTTTTACCTACACGTTACAAGTTATAGACAACTGTTTTCTGCTTTTTCTATGTTTCTCTGTCTGAAACTTCAAGTGGAAGGGTACATTATTCACAGAGTATTATGGCTGGCTGTATAGTAAATGAAAAGAGTATTATAAACTGTTCAGCTTATTTTGTGCAACTCTGTATAATCAAAATTACGCCCAAATTTAGAACACAGCAACTGAGCTGCTTCAGCCACAGTTAATGGGATAAAATATTTATGTTTTTAAAAAAAGTCTTATCTTAATATAATTTCTACTGCCTTGAAACAAATATTAATGCTGTTAAAAATTTAAAAAAATATTGAACTATTATGTTAAATAAGCTTAGTTTGATACAAGGCCGCAAGTCTGGGTCAACATTGAAGCATAGTAAAAGTTAAATTATTAAATGTTGAGCAGGATTCTCTCCTGTGCACGTTGCATTGTTCTTAGTTTGTGGCCCAATCTTTTGGTTAGGTTCCATATTTCAGCTCTATAGGTGACTATTGGGAGGACACCTTATTTTTTTTGTCAGACACAGTTTCGCATATGATCTCTGGGGATCCATGTTGTGAGTCGTGATGTCCAGTGGTTGTCTGATATTCTTGCAATATTACCAGCCCATTGCCTTTGAGTTTTCTGATGGTTTTTATGATATCTCTGACCCCTGTTTGTTTTCTAATATACTGTGCTGTCTTGTGATCTCTCCATGTGATGTCGAGCATGATTCTCTCCTGTGCAAGTTGCATTGCTCTCAGTTAGAGGGCCAATCTTTTGGTTAGGTTCCATGTTTCAGTTCCATGGGACTATCAGGAGAATATGTTGGTTGTAGACCCTTCTTTTTTAGAACTAATGGGATTTTCTTGTTTTTGAAGGTTGAACTTACTCTACTGAAAGCTTGCCAACCTAGTGTGATTCTTCACTTGATTTCTTCTTCCTTTGAGGATTTCATGGAGCTGGGAACATTCAAATTTTTCCCCATATAAATTAACTTGTTAATCCAAGTGAAAAGATTCATGGATATATTATTTATAATTATTATATTATTATACCTATAATTATAAGTATAATCTTTATTTATTACATTATTTTGAGGTATTAACCTTTTGTGTGCATGTTAATTTCTTTTGTGCACTGGTTTCAAAACGTGTGTGTGCGCACAGCTCAGAGGGAACTAGGGCTTGTAATATCACAATTGTCTGGTAGATCAGGAAGATATTTTTTAAAATCTAGTAGACAATGATGCATTTTTGGAAATAGCACTTCTTTCAGGGTTAGATTAAGCTAGTTCAGGGCCTGTAGGATATGTTAAAAACAGACCTAAAATTAATAATATGCATAAATATTAAAACATACATTTTTTACTTGCAAAATAATTCAATTTTTTCATTTACTATACAGCCAGCCATAATACTACAAGTATGTCTGATATTTCAGTAATAGTATTACTTCATTTTCGTTTTGATCCTTGTGCAACGGCTCTGACTTCAGTTACCTTCGTATTCATGCGTCTTACATGTATCACAAATACCACACTCTCATTACTTACTGTGTTAAAATAATAACTCCAATTAAAGGTGACAATTGAATGAAATCGCTAACCTTAAACACTCAGTATTTGTAAGAATTGAAGGCAATATAGTACTATAGCAATAGCTTGCAAGCATTTAGCGCGGGGCCCTTGAAAATGCGGGGCCCGTAGCATGGATGCTACTTTTGCTACATAGTTAATCTGGCACTGGCATCATCGATCAATGATATTGTTAAGTGGTCTTAAAAACAACAAAAACAAATGGATCGTTTTTCTGAATACAGATGTGCCATTCCTGGTTTCCCTAACGACACCTACGAAGTCCAAAACACGAACCACGCCAATCTGATCAAGGCCTACATTCCACAACACACAGAAGATGGAATACCCGAATATAACAATTGTTATCTCTATAGAAATGAAACACTGGATGGCAATGGAACAAGATATAAGTGCAATTCTTGGGTTTATGACAAATCTATGTATCAGACATCAATAACCAGTGACGTGAGTATGTTTTCACAGTCTTTCCTTTATAGATTATTTATTGCCATTATAGGCATTCTCTTACTTTATTTGGGAGGTGGAACGACGTTCCCTCACTATCTATAAACTACTAAAATTCCCATTCTGTTTACTGTTTGTACCCTCACATTAGCCTTCTTGATCCAAAAAACAGTGCTGCAAAAATGTCCTGTAATTATGTTTCCATGTATAATACGCACCTAGGTTTTTAGCTGTAAATTTTCTGAAAAAAATCTGCTGAAATACAGTATCTAAAAAATACATTATTGTTGTCGATGTCTTAAATGTCTCCTTTTCCTATCTAACTTAACCTAATTCTTAAGATATGTAACATTTGGTAAAACAATCATCTTTTTGTACTGATATCTTTATGCTTGGATTTCATTTCACACTTGTTTTCACAAGTTTTCTTTTAAATAAAAGTTCCTTAAAGCGACAAAATCTCTGGACAACCCCAAAATTTCAGCAATTCTTGCTTAGCCCATGGCCAACGATCATTGAGAACTTTGGGAGATATTGTTGGGACAAAAGTGATTTTAGACCAAAGTGATGTTGACGAAACTGATATTTGCTAAAGTGATGTGAATGAAAGTGCTGTACACCCTTAATTCAATACCTCTGGCTACTACGTACTAGTTCAGCTACTTAGAGGTCACATACAGGTAAAGAAAATCAGACTTTTAGTATTATATAGATAGGTAGATGGAAAGCAAACGGGATGAGCACAAATGCAGATCTTACACTATCATTTTTTTTCTTGAATGTTCTATACTAAAAAGATGCCCCTGGTCCAATTAGTAACTACAGAAAATTCGGTGGCCATAGCTTTAGCCATTCTCGAGTTTTGCTAACACTGACAGATGGACATGTGGTGAATTATAGTAAAATAATTATTTGCAAATAAATAAGAGAAATATCTCTATGATGTAATATGGATTTATCTCCCTTGAGAAATAGGAACATAATAATATGGGTGAGCATGAACACACAATATAAATATTAAGTTACAAATTGGACTGGAAATCGCTTTATTCTCCTCACGTTAGAGCATTTTAACGGTATTGCACAAACAAAAATCTCGCCGTTTTTGCTGTGTTACAGTAACAATCATGCATAAATTGGATAATTATAATATATATTTCAAAAAGTCTTCAGAGTATAAAAAGGCACCTTTTCCTTTTGATTGCTATGTGTGTGTATGTGTATGTGTATGTGTGTGTGTATAGAGTTAAAAACGGGAGTGATCAACACTCGAGCAACGAATAAATAAAAGTGAAAACAAATGCCTGCTGGTGAATCATCAGTTGCCTCGAGCTTGACATGAGTGGATGAACTTTGACCTGGGCGTGATATTCATTTATTTCTAACTGTGAGAAGATTTCAGAAAGTCATCCATACAGAATCGCGTATAAACACATATCAAATCACCTCCCCCCCCCTACATATACATATGTCTTCAATCTCTGTGCGAGCATACAACATAGAAATTAACACAACTGACAAACTTAGTTAATACAGACTTTAATTAAAAGGTTGCGCATCGACCACAATGTCACATCTTGAACGGAAAATGAGGGTTCAGTTTAGCATTATAGTTAGATTGTAAATAGACCCTCTCTAAAACTATTAAAAAATTTGTTATCAACACTTTTAGGTGGTTTCTATAGCATGAGAGACAAACAGACAGACATTTATATATACGGATATATAAACACACACTCACACACACATGCACACATATATATGTATATATATTATCTAAAACAACTGGCTCTGTTTGTCACTGTGTCCCCTATAAACATTGGTGTGGCTTAACTAAATTTGGCATGCATTCTCAATGGACCTAGGGGAATATTTTAAAGTAAAAAGTTTTGAGAAGAAAATCTTTTTAATGGTTTTAGAGGGTGTCTATTTACAATTTTCTCTTAGGGACTTCCTAAAACAAACCCTTAGAGGCCACAAACAGGCAAACTTGGCGCAAACTGATATACAA
>VCCN01007341.1:1722964-1740709 GCA_006491835.1 Architeuthis dux
ATTTCAATTACACAGCAAGATCTCTATGGATTGTGGAATTAGATGAGAACATCCCAAGGAACATTTTGGTATCCTAAAAGTAGAATCATGGGGGGGGGGTGCATGGTAGCCCCTGCTGGCCCCTGGACTAAAAGGTATTTTTTTCCCTTAGAAAAAAAAAATGAATCAAGTTATAAAGAAGCTGCTTTGATAAAAATTAAATGGGTTTAAAAAATAATCCGTTATGTTTTTTTTAAAACTTAAATAATAAACATTGCATAATTATTTAAACACTTCTTTTTTTAGCCCATGCTCCTCCCTTCTACCAAATTTCATTTAAACTCCTTGATAACTTTTGGGGGAGCAAATAATGCTTCTGTCGAATATTTAGAAAGACCTTCCTCACAGACAGCCATGTACCAATAGAGGCAACAGTACATTGAAATGAATTAAAAACTGCCTACCGTATGTCCGCTGGGTTACAGTAACATACACACAAATATATATACATACAAACAGAAAAAAACCCTATTTTTATTATATACTTAAATTCATATTCACACACTAGGGTGGCCAGAAGTCTGGCTTTTGAGCACTTTGTCCTCTGTCTGGTGCTAGGTCGCGCCAGATGTTAATTTGTCTTCCTTTTGGGGGTCAGACTGAAAAACTTATTCAAATTACCTCAGATATACTTAGAACAGTGGGAAGTGAAAGCTATAACTCACATCGCTTTTATAACTCAAAGTTAATGAGTCGAGCATTAGTTACTATGGAATCTATAGTAAAATTAGTAATTAATAGTATTGTGTAATTAGTAATTAATAGTATTGTGTAATTAGGAATTAATAGTATTGTATAATTAGTAATTATTCAGTTAAGCCTTAACACAACTCAGTTTTGAGCCACAGAGGGCTTTTCACGCCAAAATTACAAATTGCTGCCCTCGTGAGGTGTGTGTCCCATGTTCAGAATCACCTGTGTAATCACGTAAAAGACTTTAGCAATTAAATAGAAATATATTTTACCAAAGTGTATTGCCTGATTTTAACGTAATTTCTCTCTGTAATTTTGTCAGTCAACTTTGGTTCCTGGACGAGTGGGTAAAAGTCTCCCTTTGATGTTGATGGGATTTGTATGCTTTGTGTCAGGGATTTTAAATATCTTTCTTCGTGAAACAACTAACAAACCTATGCAGGATACTGTTGATGAAGTGAGAAAAAGCAAACATACAGATAACAGGTATGATGGACATCTTTATTTTTAACACCTTTGCTATGTAACATAAACCCACTGACCCGAATTCAGCTTGAATGACTTAATTTTCGGTCTTTCTTTTATCATGATATTAGACATCATTAGAAAATAAATTTATTTATATATTGATAAACTTATTAGTATCTATTTAAGTATGTATTGTGTGTCTAACATTTCCAACACTACTTAAAAGCACATTGACCACTTCTCCACCAGCCAGGAGGGTAGTCCTCACACTGCAGGTGAGACTGTTGCAGCATAGCCTCCTGCTTGTGACTCTGGCTAAAATCGATCCAGTGCACATTGAGAATGGTGCAGCAGCAATGCCGAAGGAAGTGATCGAGTGGACGTATTTGACTCTGGTATATGACCCAGGATTTGGCTCCAGTTTACAAAGACATTGTGCTATTCTCCTCTCTCTCTCTCTCTCTCTCTCTCTCTCTCTCTCTCTCTATCATATATCTGGCACCAAAGGTGCTTAAGCTTTTTTCACTTCGATCAAACTAACTTTAAAAGAATTTTAATAATATCATAACTCGAAGAGGTGGTGTGTAATTAACACTGCTGGGGTAGCCATGGCTTAAAAAAACGGTACTGCTTTTCAAAAGTACCCTGAAACCATTGGCCTGGAAAGCAGCTGAAGGTTTTCGAATTAAATACACTTTTGTAATTTCAGTGTATAAATTATTAACCCTCTGAGTAGCAGTAGAGAAATATTCCTTCCTCTTTGTTAAACTTTAACAGAGATGGGAGAGGGGGGGGGCTACTGCTTCACCGAAAAAATAAACTGACTTCATAGCTTAACTCTTTCGAGACCCCTGGGACATACATGTCACAAAATAAAAAGGAAATGAGATCTTCCCGACTTTTACAATCTCAGATAATGACATCAACATAGTATGAAATCAAAGCACAAATTAGTTTGCATTATATGTTTGAACAGGAAAGACGTGTAGGTGAGTGATCTGCTGATCTGTATTTTTCATTCATAGGTCTTGAGAGGGTTAAACAAAAATCTGTAAATCACATTATTTTTTTTTTGAAAGAAAAAGCCAATAAAGAAAATTAAACAAATTTTATGTCATGTATTCTTTTTTGTTTTTATTTATTTATGTTTTTTTTTATATAAATAAATTTGTACATTTGGTAGTTTGGATCACTTTAACACCCCCCTCTCCCCAGAATGGCCATTTGAACATACTTTACCTAAATTTTATTAATTGAACATCCTCCACCCTAAAAAAGTCTAAGGGAGGATTTTTAATTTAAACCATCGTAATTTAGGAAACGAAGAAAGACCTAATTTATTTTATTAATAATGTTAAAGAGATTGTTCAGTCATATAAATACATACATTTTTACATGCTTTATGTTACTGACAAAGTTAAAGATTTTGTTCATTTATAGGAATAGATCGCTTTAACATTCCCCATCCTTAATCACTTAAAGATCCCCCCTCGACAGGTTTAGTGGGAGATCTTCAAGTGGTCCAACTGGATCACACTAAAATCTTCCTTCTTAGAATTGCCATTTAAACATCATCCCCCCCTCTAGGTTTTGTCAATTGAACATCCACCCTGCACAGTCTGGGGGGGGGGGGTGTTTAATTGTAAACCATCCTAATTAAAGGAAAGTTGAGGAAACTAAGAAAGACATAGGAATTAATTTATTTTCTTAATAAAGTTAAATAAGATATTCTTCACTAATTGCATTATTTTTAAATGCTTTATTTTATTGACAATTTTAAAGAAGATATTGTTCACTTATGCGAATGCATTAATTTTTAAATGCTTTATTTGATTGACAAAGTTAAAGAAGATATTGTTCACTCATATGAATACATACAGTATAAGTACACCCCTACCACTTTTTAATAGAAAGTTAATTGTCTTAGAAGAAACATAGCAGAATTCTATTATTTCTAGTGGAACATTACACAATCAAAACGGATATTATCAGATACTATTTATGACCAAACTCTACAGCATTGGAATTCTGTTGCCAAAAATATTTTTTTGTAGTGTTGTACTCATCTTGGATGACAACACATTCATATTTTTGGCAACAAAGTTTCAAGCTGTAGAGTTTGATAATAAATAATACCTGATAATATCCATTTTGATTGTGTAATGTTCCACTAGAAATAATAAAATCCTACTATGTTTGGTTTAGAAGAAAATTAACTTTCTATAAAGTAGTTGCAGGGGTGTACTTATGGGCGATACTGTAGCTTTTTAAATGCATAATCCCCAAATCTGTCATGCCACATACATTCTTGTAGGTATTCCTTTATGAAGTCGCACTTACAGCCATGTATCTCCTTAATTCGGGACTTTTGCTTGTTCCAATATGACTCAATAGTCTGTATGCATTCCATCCAATGGGTTCACAAAATTCACTGAATGATTAACGGTTTTGCGTTATCGGTTCCTTGAATGTCTTGAGGGATCAATTTAACATCCTCCACCCATAACAAGTCTAGGGGACAGGGTGTTCAAGTGATCCAACTTTAATAATTAAAGGATGAAAATAACTCCGAAAAACATGCATACGGGTAATCGATATTCAATAAGCAAACAAGAATCACAAGTTATTTTGTGAATATTTCTAATTTTTATTCATCCAATTTGATGTTAATCGAATACTGATTACTTACAAGAATGCTTTAAAATTATCTGATTGACAAGGATATCGATTAAAATAGCAACATTTTAAGTTGGTAATTTGTGTCAACCTAATTGATGCATGCAGAGTGACCTCCCTTAAATATCACACTGTAACCAAGAGTTACTGCCCTTGGATATTGCGCTGGTTTGGGGAAGACTCGTCAGGGGACGCAACGAGAGAGAAACAAACACCGGGAGAGAAAAGGTTTCCCCGCTTCTATGTAAATAAACCTGTTGAAAACGTATATACCGGCTTTCTCACTTGTTTCACTAATAAATTAATAATGATAGTAGATTCCTGTTATTGCGACACCCTCAGGAATTTAAGAGTGACGTTATCATGGATTATAAAAAATATTAAAATAGGGGGACACACAGATTAGTTACCTTTGTGTTCTGCAAAAGTACTTGGTAGTGTCCAGTTTGGAAGAGAGAGCCAGCCTATCTTCGCAAGGGGAATGTTTAGGGCAAACGGGATCATACTGACTCAAAGTGTGGGAGAAATAACTTGCAACAGGTTTTTTTGGTTCGAGATAATCCAATCTTTATTACATAAGAAGAGAAAAGAGAGAGATAGAAGATATAGAGGGAAGGTAGGGTTGAGAGTTTGTTGGGTTTGGTTTTGGGGTTTTGGGTTGCGAAAAAGGTGGGATTTCGCATGGAGAAACACTCACATATGTCGTGGCTAACTCCAGTTAACAAATGTTCATTAGTTCGTCATTTCGGATGGCCAGTTGCAAGTGACGGGGGATGATTCTGGATTTCTTGTTGTCTCTGGCAGCATTTCCTGCCAATTCGAGAATCTCAGCGGCATGGTCAGTTGCTCCATGATGGTGGCCATGTGAACGGGGGCACCAGTACTGACCCTCTTGGCATACTAGTTTTTATGCAGAAGACGGTGGATGGGGAATTGAAGTCCGGCACAGGATTTCCCTTAACTTTTCCTCCTTTGCCTCGTCTGACATGTTGCTGTGTAGTTTGGAGTAGATGTAAAATCAGAATGAAAGTTAGCAGTTAAGTCCCCAAAAAGGGGGAAGCCCCTTTCTTGAGGTCTTGTCAGCACGGCTGTCGATTGCGAAGAGAGTGGGAAAGGGATTTTGAAGTCTGCGGTCCCCTTTTTAAGCGCTTCTCATTGGTCTTGTCTCAACCAATGGGAAAGAGTTCAGTTTTAACCCCTTAACTTTATTTTTGGGGCAGGAAGCAAGAAATTGAGGAATGTGAGACAGATAATATTTCCGATAGGATTTGCTCTTATAACGGGTGGATTTTATGAAGTGTAATAATGAGAAACCAAAAAGTACAGACAAACATGACTTCTTATTACCCTTTCATGGTTTGTGCTACATTAGGTGGCATTTTTTAAGGGTTTACTAAATTTAGATTTAAAAATATTGCACAGAAATCTTCATGTGCTGTAAACTAATCTCCGACTATAGTCTTGCATGTGTCATCAAATAGTGTCGTAAGAATGAGTGTCATTAGAACAATAGTTTACTGTATATATTTGCGTGTGTGTGTGGCATAGGACTGATTGGAAGGGGAAATCTCTATTACACATTTTTGAATAATAAATTGTATTTTTTAAAATAATAATGAAATTCAATTTTATTGCACAAGGGAACTAAACAGTTAAAACATTATAGAAAAGGTGCCACTCTTGAAGAATATGCTCAGAGGGAGCGACCCCCACCCATGCTCCCCTCTAGCTACGGCACTGGCATATACATGTATAAGAAGCGAGTACTCAATCATTTTAATGGATAATGTTTAGCCCAACAATTGATTAGTCGAACAAAAACATTAACATTTATGTGCTGGGATAGATAGATAGATACATGCACTTAACATATTCCTGTAAAAAATGACAGGCTTATTTATGTATCGATCGGCAATAAGGAGCCAAAAGCGATTTTATTAGGTAATTTTTTTATTAATTCAAGTATCCTAATTTTCAGTTTTTTTGAAAATCTCAACTTAAGAAAAGTCAACACGGACATCGTACGGTATTAAAAAAAAGTCATAGAAAAAAACTTATTTTATTAAAAATATAACTTATATCCTTACAAAATAAAGTTGACAAATCTGGCCTTTTTAAAAAGCATTTGGCCATATTTAAATTTTGACCTCCTTTTTTGGTGTGCTGAGTGTATTTATATTTGGTCATTTTTGCTAGTTTTTGACCAGAAACTGATTTTCCGCTCCCAATTTCTTCTTCACTGTGTCGGCTACATCAAAGGAAGTCAAAAGGATAGTGTTATGTTAGTCGACAGACACAGGTTGTCTGTTGAATTTGGTCGGTGTACTTCTTTGATATGGGAACGGCGTGTCTCATTTTTCAAACCATTAATTCTATTATTCGTTGTACAATCTATCTCATTTGGACCAGTCCATTATGTGTTGTAGGATCTCAGCTAGCAGAGACACTACAAGCAACCAAACATCATACAACAAACCAAAGAAACATACTCATTTGCATATTTGCCTTTTATATGTATAGTCAGGCACGTGCCCCCCAATAATTTTCAAAGCAGAAATATATATTTTTGGATTTTTGGTTTGGATGTCATCCAATATTGGAACAGGATGGAACATCCTGTTTCATAATAAATGTACAGCAGCCATCCAATATTTCAATATCTGTTTCTTGTGCTTGCGCATGGATTTACCAGTGTAATAGCAAAAAATATATATTTTTGCTTTGAAATTTCAATTCATTAGATGTCAGCCTAGATTGTATGCTTGTTGAAAAAAGTCCACGAGAAAAGTGTTTCTTGAAATCAAAACTGAGCCGATCATTTCGGCTAAGGGAGATAATCCATGGGTGTCATTTTTACCAAGGGAAATAATTCAGTCAGGCTTAAATTTCGCCTGAATTTTAAGCAGACGACAATTTCTTTAATGATTTTTATCAATCATTTCGCTTTGCCACAATGGAAGAATTGATCCTCGAAATTCTTAAATTACTGTCAATAAAGAAATAACAATAAACTGAACGGTTATTCCAAAAAACATAGTTAATTGCTTGAAGATGATAATCAGAATAAAAGCCGTGAATAATTTAAAAAGTCATAAATAATTATTGACTGAATCAACTGAATATTTGCAATTTCCATAATGATTTGTTCTGCCTTTCAGTTTTGTTTTTTTTAAATTTCAAAGGAAAACTTAGAATTATCGAAAAAAATGCGGGTGATAATCTTAAAAAATAGTTTTTTTCAGGTTGAATGTTCAAAGATTTTAAGGTAGCTATGTGCAAAATCGATAAAATTGATTTGCATAATCGATCACGTCTAAAACATTTAAAAACTTACCAAAAATCATCTATTTATTGGATTTTAATAAAACTTTCGGTACTTACTTATGTAACGGCGATTAAAAAAAAAATAGTTTCCATTCCAAATTTTGGAAATTTCTTTTTCTTTTTTTTTTCTTGTGATTATAATATGAAATTTTTAGTCCTGATTTTTACATATGTAAAATTTATTACATTAATTAAATTAATTGGCTGAATAATAGAGAATGAAAATCATAGATCAGTTTTCAATTTCTGTCTTAAATAAGCATATTACCGAACTTCCATAACTTTGAAAATTTATTCTTGTTAAAATTTTGTAAATATTGAAAAGAGATTTTTCGAGCAAAATAAAAATTCTAAAATTGAATATGTTCGGGTTTGATCTTATTTTTAATAAAATATTTTGTTTATTTGTTTATTCGTTTCTCTTCATGTCAGAAAAAAAGCGATCCAAATTGAAATGCGAATATTAAAAAAGATAGAATGAAGAAAACTTGAATCCCAGTCGAAAACTCAAACAGCAAAATATTTTTGAAAAAAGGTTAACAATATCTTTTCTATAGTTATGCACTTCAATAAATAATGAAAAATAAATTTCTGTTCTTTTCTATGTTTAAATTTTCCCTTATTAAATTTCTTTGAAAAAATATCTGTAATTATTTCTGTCAAGTTTGTTAATGGAAGCAAAAAAAATGGTATGTGTCCTTAAATTAAACAAAACTGAAAATCATCAGACATAGTAAAAAAAAAAAGAGTTTTCTTATATACAGAACAGTTTTTGACAAAGTTGTTAAACACATTTGATCTGCAGATAAAAATTGATGTTTTAATGTAGAATATAAGTATCAACTAATTGTTTATAACAAATAATTTAGCAAATAATAATTCATAACAAAAAATATACCAAATATTGATTTATAAAAAATATTACAAATTCGGTGATCGAATTCCTCATTAAAATTGACAGTTTCTATATTTTGTATATCAAACACGAAAAAATACGGAGAGACTCGTAAAATTTTGAATTCATTTTTAAAAAATAAAAAATGAAAAGAAGAAAATATTTATTTTACAGTAAAGAATGAAAATTAAACTTACTTTTCCGGTTGTGACGTTGTTTGACGGTGGACGAGTTGGGTCAAATGTGTCGTCTGCAATTAACTTCGATTCATTCTCTAAGATTTAAGGCGATTAAGAATGAAAAGACGGTCAAAATATGAAAGCCATCTGACGATTAAGATTATATTCAAATAAAATCCATCTTTACAGATTAATTTCACCCAATGAAACCGTCACAAATTCCAAGAGATTTAACAGACGAGGACGACATTTCTCTTCAATTTCAAAATGGCTGTCGCTCGAACGGCAGTGGAACGCTCGACGCTGGCCTGCTCAATTGTTTGAAGTGTGTGACTGAGAAATCAGATGCGTCCCTTTTTTTAAAATATTTTATTTTATTTTTTTTAATTTTTAATTTTTGAAAAAGATTTTATCATCAGCATCACCATCATCATCATCATTATTATTATTTCCTTTTCCTTGATTTGCTGTTTCATACAATCATATACAAAGTCTTTCACCTGAGACCTAAGGCAAACGAAGGTTTTAGGAAGTTGTTAAGCATTTTTTTTGTTCTTAATATCATTCGTTTGGGCACAAGACACGCAAATATAATTGAAACGCTATAAAGGGGAACGGGGGAAAATCTAAACATCTTAACAAACACAGAGTTCATGTAAAAATGATAGAAAGAGTTTCACATAGGGACACATAAATTGGGTATAAGGTTTAGGTAGGGGGCTATTGAATTGAGAGATATTTTCTGAGTATGTGAGCAGTGCCCATTAGCACGATCTTTTATATCTCAGCCAAAGATGGGTTTCCTGTGAAGGTGTGCATTAGTCTTTTTCTTAATCATTCCCAGTGCTCCTACTACTACTGGGATAGTGGTTGTGTCTAAGTGCCATATTCTTGCCCTTTCGATTTCCAGATCTTTATATTTTGAGAGTTTTTCAAATTCCTTTGCTGAGATGTTTTATCGGGATGGTCATGTCTATAAGGTAGCATTTATGATCTTTGAAGTCTTTTATCACTATATCTGTGTAAGGGAATGGAAGGGAGATAACACTTGGATCGTCCATCTGAGTTACATCCCTTGAGGGACGACAAAGAAAAATGTAAACAGAGAATCTCGTCTGTTCGAGAGCTAGAAAATTGGCGCGCGAAAGACAAAGGAAAGATTCTGGGAAGATCCCGTTTTCACCAGGATTTTGAATTCTGCGCGGAGGCAGGAAGAAAGGCAGAGAGAGTAGAGCAGTAGCACCCGAGCGGTGGAGTGGGACGGAGTCACGAAAGTTTGCTGACGCAGTGTTTTGAACCGGTGACGACCGGGAGACACGATCATCTTAGCTTCGAAGAGATATAGGCTCTTCTTCTTTCTTTTACCTTTTTGTGGACCAAAATCAACATTTGAAACCCCACTATTTGATTTTCCTCAATAGGACTATTTTTCTCGCCACAGAATTTACCTCAGCGGCCAATCAGACTATTTTCTATCCCCGGAATATTTCCTGTTTTAGTGTTGATAAAACTATTATTGCCCACCAAAAAAATCCCTGAGTTTGTTCTTTTTGTTACCCAGTTTGTTTATTCTGTACGTTTTTCGCGTCTCGGTGTATAATTTGTTGTTTGACCTTAACCCCTCGATATACCACGATAGGCGCACATGCTTGAGAGTATACTGCGCTGTGACAATCTGGTCTATTGGCTAGTATAATGCGGTCGGTGTGTATGGTGAAGTCCCATAGCAACATAACACCATCACCTTCTAGCACAGGAGGTGGTTTGTGCTCATACCATTTTTCTGCGTGGGGTAGGTTATAGTGTTGGCATATCTTCCAGTGAAGGTATTGTCCCACTCTGTCATGCCTATTCTTAAATACGTTTGGGGCTAGGGTAGAGCAGCCAGATACTAGGTGATCAATAATCTCCTGAGCGTGTGCACAGAAGCGACACTTTGGATCTGCCCCGTTCCTTAAAATATTTGCCTGGTTAGATCTTGTTAGCAGGCTTTGGTCTTGAGCGGCCAGGATAAACCCTTCTGTTTCTGGTTTCAGCCCAGAGCTCCGCAACCACTGATGGATCAGATTTTGTCAGCTGTGCTCTCAATGGGTATCGTCCATATAAGGGTTTTCCCTGCCATTTGGTTTTCAGGTTGTTAGGCCTTTAGTTTTTGCTTTTTGTTTGAGTTTTTTTGCCTCCTTTGTTGGTGTTCCGCTACCTATTCCACCCTGATCGTTTAGGTGTAAATCTCGTTTAAATTTTGGCTTTCTTTAGTTATCGAGTGTAGCGTTTTAATTGATTCATGCTGGTAGACAAGCTTTAGGATCCAGTCATTTGTCACCATTAGGAATCTTTCGATCCCTATAGTTGTGGTCTTGTATGCAAGCTCTTGTTGGATCAAACATCTGAGCCCTTCTGACCTAGGCAGGTACAAGTGATCTACATCTGCTTTGGGGTGATACATGCTATACATAGTTAGAAGCTTTCTTATCTTTCTATCTGTTCTCCGGACTTCTTCGAGATTCCAGTTTATCACATTAAACGAGTAGGTAACAGCAAGTAGAGCTACGGTGTTGATAGCTTCAAACTTATTTTTTGCATTTAGCTCAGTTTTGTTTATTGCCTATACTCGTCTAATACATTCCTTTGTAATCTTCTCCTTCATTTCTGCATGTTGGATCCCTTGTCCTTCATCGATTCCTAGATATTCATATACTTCTTCCTGACCCAGTTCACGGATCACGGTTTCCTTATCTAGTTCTATAGCCGTTGTCTTTACCAGCTTCCCTTTTTTAAAGGTTGCCTTAGCACATTTGTCTAGGCCAAATTCCATGGTGATATCGTCTTTTTTTACTGTTGCTAACATGCCTTCTAGTTCATTATTATTTTTGGCAAACTGTTTCAAATCATCCATGTAGAACAAGTGATTAACCTAGTATGTGATATC
Organism: Architeuthis dux; assembly: GCA_006491835.1. Classification (NCBI taxonomy): domain Eukaryota; kingdom Metazoa; phylum Mollusca; class Cephalopoda; order Oegopsida; family Architeuthidae; genus Architeuthis; species Architeuthis dux. The sequence goes on from VCCN01007341.1 coordinate 1,734,168, forward strand.
CATACCCTATGCTATTTAGTTCGTTTGAGAGAGGTATTAATGCAATGCAGAATAATAATTGTCTCCTTGGAATATTCCGCTGTTGATCTGCAGGTTATCGCATCTAATTTCACATATTAAGGTGTTTGAGGATTAAGGTAGTATTCCATTTTTTCATACTGACTTTTAGAAAGTTAATAAGAAAGGGGGAGATTTTCAGTACTTCTAGTGACTTTTTGATCCAGTCATGCGGAACACTATCAAAAGCTATTTTGTAGTCTTTCTATGCAGTGCTTAGGTTCTTATTCTTTGAGCGTCAGTTTTCCAGTAAAACAACTGATCTTTGCAACTTTAAAGAGCCTCTTCTGCATCCCTTTTGCTCTTCAAGGAGAATGTTATTAGTTTCAAGGAATTGATACGTTTTTTCAGTTAAGATCGATGTTAGTATCTTGTAGATCGTAGATAGACATATGATTGGTCGGTAATTTTGGGGGTTTGCAGAGTCATCAGTTTTTTGGAGTAGATACATAATGCCTTGGGTTAACCATTCTGGGTTTTGTTGTGGGTTATTGATGACATTAGAGAACAGATCTGCTAATGATTTGTGAATAGATGGAAAAGCATTTAGCCAGAAGTTAGGTATCTTATCTATTCCTGGGGATTTCCATTTTTGTGATTTTCTGAGGGCATCTATGTTGGACCATTCCTGCTCCCCCATCTCGCTGTATTTGTGTTCGGTGTTTTTAAGCCATTCTGCCTCCCCGTCATAATTCTTTTCATTTCTCCATATTTTATTCCAGAACTCCACCACTTCTTCACTTGATGTTATTTTTTTCTACAGGCTTTGTTGATTTCCCAATTTCCCTGTAGAACGTTTTCTTGTTAGTCTTAAAGTTGTTATTTTGTTTGTAAGATTTACTCCTTTTCTCGTATCTTCTCTTTCTTTGTGCTTTTAGCTGGATGCGCTGTTTTAGGACCTCTTTTACAGTTGGTATATCATTTTCTTCTTTTATATCATATTTACATTTTTTTTCTCCTGCTTTTCACTTTTATTCTCCTCGATAATTCGTCTAAGATCGAGAGTTCTGCTCGTAGAGCTTCAATGTCTTCCTCTATCCTTCTTTGCCATAGTGGTGCTTTGTGGTTATTTAACTGGTTTTGTTGTTCCTGATATTGTCTATTCTCATATGTATTGCTTATCATTCTTTCAGTTTCATCATGATTCAGCGTATCGCCTTGCACTCTTACTTGTACAGAATTTTTAATTCTAGTATTCGCTAATTCATTATTCATTTAAGTTTTAACACTTGTTTCGGCTTCAACGTGCTCTGCTTCAGTCAACCGTTTTTCTTTGATAATGTTTCTTTTAACACTTGCTAGTTTGTTAGCATCTATATTTTTTCTGATGTTCGGAAAATCTTTTCTCCATATTCTATACGTTTCATTAGTGACACTGTACTGGTTTGTGTACAGTTAATAGTATGCTCGCATAACTTCCTTGTAATCCTCCCTAGTCCATTTTACTTTTTTTCCTTTCCTTTGGTTATTAGCAGGTGGTGACTGAGGTGGACCATCATGTGGAGTCACCCGTTGTTGGTGTCCATTCTCAGTATAAAACAAAGCATTGAAAAGTAGGTTCTAGTGGTTACCTTTGCAGATGAGAATTGAGTAAACTATTGTTGGTTTCTCGAGTTAAATCAGGTTTGTGGCAGGATGATTGTGTTGGTATTATTATTTTTTGTATTATTATTTTTATTTTTGTGTTGTTTTTTATTTACTCATTGGGTTTTCACACCACTAATAACTGATGGCTTTCACTGGAGATCAAGTGTTTTCTCAATACGCCGAAACTCTACTCTGTATTCTTGCTGATTTTAGTAATGCTTTCGTCTGGATGGTTTCTATTCTTCCTCGGAGTTCTAATTCTTCTAAACTTTTTGCAAGGCTCTTCGACACTGTCCAAGCGCCCAAATAATGATGGGCAAAAATGTCACTTTTATATTCCACATTCCGCTGTCTTTAATCTATATAGTCTGCTGTAACAGTGAAATCCAATATCTGATAAATGCTCTACTCCTTGTTTACGATAACTGGTCTTCTAGACTGGATTGGGTGATTTGTTTGAATTTGACAGTCCCGTAGAATTGTATTTTATTCATTATTCCTTTTTAAAATTCTCTAGGACATCTGAATTGTGCATATAACATTGATTTGTATGATGCTGTGCCCGAGGTGAACACCATCACTCCAAACACAAGAACGAATAAAAGCACTCGTTTAAACTTAATGAGAGTTCCCGTCATGAATAAGATTAAAATAGTAAAGGCGAATAATATCTTCTGACCAATATAAACCAGCGATTTACATTTCAATCAACCGTTCTCTCCTTTACCCATTAAGAACGCTCACAAATTTCAGTCAGACAGTATGCATGTGGTCCTCTCTAGAGGCTGCTATGCGACTCAAAACAACATCTCTTAGTTCACTTTTCTCTTGTCACACTGAAGACATCACTTAATATCTTCTATGTCATCAGTCAACAAATGACGCTACACAAAGGTCTTACAAACCAATTAAAATCAGATAGTCAATCAACCCAATGAAAGTCGGTATGATCGATATTTCATGACAATTTAAAATGCAATTACAATATTCTTTGTTCATTTCACTCTTTCAAGAGGAAAATACAATCCTGGCAATATTTTGAAGAGTAAACAAGTGAATTACAATGACTTTGTGGCACATCAATTACTATAAAATATTCATGCAATGCCAAACTAACTCAGTTCTTTCCACTCTACCTCACATCAAGTAAAGTGAGGTTGACCGCCATGTTTCCTCTGATGTAAACAATGAAAGTCAGGCAGCCTTACAAACCAATTAAAGTCAGGAACTATTACAAACGAATTAAAGACAGGCGGCCTTACAAACGAATGAAAGTCAGACAGACCTTCAAACCAAGTCAGAGAGTCTTTTAAACAAATTAAAATCACGCAGTATTACAAACCAATTAAAGTCAGTGAGTCTTTTGAACCCATTAAGGTCAGGCAGTCTTACAAACCAATTAAAGTCAGACAGTTCTTCAAACCAATGAAAGTCAGGCAGTCTTACAAACCAATTAAAGTCAGGCAGTCTTACAAACCAATTAAAGTCAGGCAGTCTTTCAAACCAATTAAAGTTAGGCAGTCTTACAAACCAATTAATGTCAAGAAGTCTTTACAAACCAATTAAAGTCAGGCAGTTCTTCAAACAAATTCATACAGATTCACAGAGACACGGATATATACTGAGTGTAAGGCTTTTTTGTGGAGAGCAAAGTGCTTTAAAACTATTGCTGCAAAGTGTGTTAATTTGCTCACGTACGCAAAGCAATCAAATGTTGGTCGGTTAGAAATGGAGACGCCCTCCTAATATATATTACACATGGCCAATAAATAGGACTTTGTACCCTTTCTCTCTCCCGCTCTCTCTATTTCCTTCGCTTATTCTCTCTCTGTCCCCCAACCTCTCTGTATGTCGGTGTATGATCGATGTTTCAGAACAATTTAAAATGCAATTACGATATTCATTGTTCATTTCACTCTTTGGAGAGGAAAATAAAATCCTGGCAATATTTTGAAGAGTAAACTAATGAATTACAATGACTTTGTGGCACATCAACTACTATAAAATAGTCATGCAATGCAAAATAACTCAGTTCTTTCCACTCTACCTCACATCAAGTAAATTGAAGTTGACCGTCATGTTTCCTCTGATGTAAACAATGAAAGGCAGTCTTACAAACCAATGAAAATCAGACAGTCCTTCAAACCAATTAACGTCAGGCAGCCTTACAAACCAATTAAAGTCAGGCAGTCTTTCAAACCAATTAAAGTCAGCTAGCCTTACAAACGAATTAAAGTTAAGCAGTCTTTCAAACCAATTAAAGTCAGGCAATCTTACAAACCAATTAAAGTCAGGCAGTTTTTCAAACCAATTAAAATCAGGTAGCCTTACAAACCAATTAAAGTCAGACAGTTTTACAAACGAATTAAAGTCAGGCAGTCTTTCAAACCAATGAAACTCAGACAGTTTTACAAACGAATTAAAGTCAGGCATTCTTTCAAACGAATTAAAGTCAGGTAGCCTTACAAACCAAATAAAGTCAGGCAGTCTTACAAACGAATTAAAGTCAGGCAGTCTTTCAAACCAATGAAAGTCAGACAGTTTTACAAACGAATTAAAGTCAGGCAGTCTTTCAAACCAATTAAAGTCAGGTAGCCTTACAAACCAATTAAAGTCAGACGGTTTTACAAACCAATTAAAGTCAGGCAGTCTTTCAAACCGATTAAAGCCAGGCAATCTTAAAACCAATTACAGCCAGGCCGATACACAATCAGCCGACAGCAGTTTCGTCCTGCGGACGATTCGGAGGCGATCATCAGTTTTGCCGACTTGACTTTTCGCGGATTGCTTTTTCAGTAAACGCCAGGCAGTCTTACAAACCCATTAAAATCAACGAGTTAAAGGACTGTCTGACTTTAAATTATTAAAGTCAGACAGTCCTTCAAACCAATTAAAGTCAGACAGTCTTACAGACCAATTATAGCCAAGCAGTCTTACAAACTAGTTAAAAATTAGTTAATTTAATGATTAATTGACTGGATTTAGAAAAAACTTAAAATGTATTGAACATTACGCTTGTCTACAATGTTTCAAATTTGAAACATAGATGTTTGACATCTAAATTTAGATTATTTTGGTTTAGTTGTTGGATTTAGATTTTTTCAAATGAGGCTCAAACATTTAAAGATTACTTTAGCAAAATCCTGATATTTTGGATGGATTGGGTCTTTTTGGTTTGACGATCCCAAAATTTCATTTGGCTATAAAATGGCTAGCTTTGGCTATAAAGTTAGATGTAAAACATCTACGTTTCAGATTTGAAACGCAGCAGCAGACACCTCTGTGTATATATATTCTTTTCTAAATCCAGTCAATTAATCATTAAATTAACTAATTTTCTTCGAATCAATTTTCGGAAGCCTATTATATTTAGGAAAGATTTCTTAAACATTCTTGACAGAACAGAGACACACCCTTCGAAGAAGTTATTTGTTGTTGCTATTGATAACATGTAAAAAATATATCTAAAAACCTGTTTTACAAATTAGCTTAATTAATCTACGCTTATATAACTTATAGCAATAATGAAATAATTTTTTTTCATCAGAAAATCGACACCTGATGAAAAAAAACGACCGAGAACCAGTCCTTCAAACCAATTAAAGTCAGGCAGTCTTTACCAACCAATTAAAGTCAGGCAGTTCTACAAACAAATTCATATAGATTCACAGAGACATGTATATATACTTTTGTGGAGAGCAAAGTGCTTTAAAAAACGTGCAGCAAATGTGTGTCAATTTGCTCATGTACGCAAAACAATCAAAAGTTTAAAATGGAGACGTCATCCTAATATATATTACCCAGGACCAATAAATAGGACTGTTTGTAATTTTTTCCCTCCCGCTCTCAATTATAGAAACGAGACGATTTAAAATGCAGTTATAGTCCGAGGGCCAGCAAGGCCTACCGGGCCCACCCCCCATGATTCTACTTTTAGGGTACCAACATGTTCCTTAGGATGTTCTCTTTCGGAAAAAAGATGTTCCCAAGAAAAAAGTTGGGAAGAACTACCTCATTTGCATAAAACAAAATGGTCGCCAGAATACACCAACAAAACAGAATTTCATATCTCATCTCCCAGTTGACATATCTGAGTACTTTAAAAGGCTAAATCATGGATTTAAGACATGAGGAATTCAGAAATCCACTTTATTTTACCCTAAAATCTGAATTTATAGGTATTTCAGTATTTTACAAGGAAGTGTGTATTTCAGCTTTCCAACGGTGTATGTTGTCAATTTGTAGCTATTGGGCTTAAAAAGTTACAGCTTAAAAGGTGGAGCTATATTTGCCCGGAGTCGGTGTGAGCGACTACTAAACGAGCGGCCTAAATCGTAAATGTGAATAAAGAAACGAACTTCGTGCGGGGATCGAACCCGCGTCCAATCGAACAGCACCGCGTATAGGTGGCTTCCAAGAAGAATTAGTTTTTGATGGAGGTATATACATATATATTCTACGATCCATAGACTTTGGACTGTGTACTTGAAGTTTTCTTCGTAAAATGCTGGGTTCTTACCTTTACGTTTTAATTCCAATTAATTCCACAATCCATAAACTTTGAACAGCGTACTTGAAAAATGCTCAACACCTAGCTTCACGTTCAGATCTGTCACATTTTAAGCCCAAGAGATACAAATCGGAAACATACACCGTTAGAAAGCCGACAGAATTCCCTTTCTGACGATATATATATGTATATACCTCCATCGGTAATTAATGCCATAATCCATAGCCTTAGAACTGTGTACTTGAAGCTTTCTCGTAAAATGCTCAACACATAGCTTCACGTTTAGGGCTGTGACTTTATAAGCCAAAAAGATACGAATTGACAACATACACGGTCAGAAATTCTTTTTCTAACGATATATATATGTGTATATCTGCATCAAGAACTA
>VCCN01007341.1:1769470-1796904 GCA_006491835.1 Architeuthis dux
AAAAAACCCTACTAAATTCGTTTCTGTGGAAGAGTCCATTGTTACGGACAGAGAAACAGAAAACAATTGTTCATTATAAAAGTAGATTCTTCGCTTCTAACACAAACATTACGGCCGAAATTCTATAACTTATCATCAATTAGATAAGAAAATCCAATCATTTCTTTTACACCAACTTCTGCTTGGTATCAAAATTCACAGAATGAGCACAGATCCTTTAAAATAAAATTGAAAACCTCACGTATATTTGGTAAATTGTCTTTTCAGTGCATTGGCAAGCAAGAAGAAAGAATTCTTGAACTTTAACCTGAAGGGTCAATTGGCCAAAGCTATCAACCATCTGGAAACGAAATTTGATCTTCGTTATGGAAATCCTAAAATCAAAACCAACAACCTTAAATTCGATTGTGTGCTCAACAGAGCACTGAAGCAATTCAGCCACGCCTACGACTACACAATGACCATTCAGCACCCAGGACAGGTAATATTATCATCATACCTTCATAATGGTACTACCATTATGCGATTTCATGACAGCATAAATCAGGACGGGTATATTACCCTCATACCTTCATAATGGTACTATCATTTTTTGGATTTCATGATAGCATAAACGTGGATAGGTAGTATTACCATCATACCTTCATAATGGCAAACTATGTTACAATATCATTAGAGCATGAACTAGGGGTAATATTACCATTATACCTTCATAATGGTATTATCATCTTTTTTATTTCATGATAGCATAAACTGGAATAGGTAATATTACCATCATACCTTCATAATGGCAAATTATGTTACAATTTCATTAGAGCATGAACCAGGGGTAATACTACCATCATACCTTCATAATGGTACTATCTTTTTTTTAATTTCACGATAGCGTAAACTGGATAGGTAATATTACCATCATACCTTCATAATGGCAAATTATGTTACAATATCATGAGAGCATGAACCAGGGGTAATATTACCATTATACCTTCATAATGGTATTATCATCTTTTTTATTTCATGATAGCATAAACTGGAATAGGTAATATTACCATCATACCTTCATAATGGCAAATTATGTTACAATATCATGAGAGCATGAACCAGGGGTAATACTACCATCATACCTTATAATGGTACTATCTTGTTTTTAATTTCACGATAGCGTAAACTGGATAGGTAATATTACCATCATACCTTCATAATGGCAAATTATGTTACAATTTCATGAGAGCATGAACCAGGGGTAATACTACCATCATACCTTCATAATGGCATTGCCATATTACGATTTCATGACGACATGAATCAATACAGATAGAAAAAGATAATAGTAATGATGGGGATGGTGGTGTTGAGTGGGGTGATGGTAGTAGTGGTAATGCTGATTATGATGGAGGTGATGATGAAGATGGTAATCGTGATGATGATGATGATGATGATGTTACGATGAAAATGAAGATGGTAGAAGTGGTAGTGCGGATTATAAGGGTGGTATTGTTGGTAATGATGATAAATAAAGTGGTATTGTAAAGATGAATATGGTTGTATTGAGTTGATGATGATTGTTGGTGTTGCGGTTGAAAGGTTTGGTTGTGATGATGATGAAGATGGTGTTAAAGTGATAATGAAGATGATGTTAATGGTAGTGAAGATGGTGAAGATGGTATTATACAGGGTGTCCCTAAAGTCTGGACACATAGAAAATATCACCATTTATAACTAAATATGTGAATCTCGCAAAGCGCATTGAACTTTGCATCACAAATGGTGGAAAACACATTGAAGATGTTATTTATTAATATTTCAATTAAATCAATTAAATAAAATGTTGTTCAAATTTTTTTATTGAAAATATGCATTTTGTCAATATATCCAGACTCAATATATCCAGACACCCTGTATGCTATTATATACTAATGATGAAGGTGATTGAGATGATGGTGATGCTAGTCGTGGTCATCATCATTATCATCATCAAATAATGAATTCAATATATGTTGATGTCACATTTTTAAGCAAAGTATAGAAAGGCCCAAAATGTTAACAAAACAAAACAAAACATACGCGTTTACATAATGTAGAATCTTTTTGCTTCTTTTCAGAAAATCGATTACAAAATGGAAGTTCATCATCTGCAATCGGCTACATGGCCCTTTAAAAAGTTTGAAAACACAGTGACAGTCGAGTCAGCATCGGAAAACGTTCTGAAGACAAGCCTTTCTTATAATAATGGGAAGGAGAAAGGACTACCATGCTATAAGGCTGAAGCCTGTCTTTCTTATCGAGGAACAGACATGAAAATCTCTGAAAAACTTGTTCAATTGAGTGCCAAGAGTTTTACCAACTCTTTGAATGTCCAGTGGCAAAAGGGCAGTAATGTTTTTATCTACAGCACCTACAACAAAACAAGAGCTGGCATATATAATACAGCAACGACCGTGAGTTTCCCCGGAGAGAAGGAAATCAAATTTAATGGAATGATGCATGCAACATCCGGTGCGTATAAAGCCAAGGTATCTTTGGAAGCCGATCCCGGTCTCATGTCCAATGAACGAATTAATTACATCGCAAAAGCTGGCGTTCAATACAAATTGAAGGCTACACAAATGTCCACCGATGCCAGTCTTGATGTGATGTTGGCAGAAGATAAGAATATATCGGGGAGCTTCAACTTGAAATATACACAAGGTGTTTCGCTGAGCAGCCGATTGCTTCTTCTTACGTCATCTGATCTTCTGAAAAGCTTTGACACCAAGATCAAGTGGGGTTGGGGGAAAAATAAATTCTCTGCTATTGTCACTTCATCTTTGAACAATAAAATCAACATAAAACAAGACTTTTCTTATACCTATCCCAATCTCCAATTGGCTTATACTTCCCATGTAAATTTTCTGGGCAAAACATCCGATATTGTATTCGACCTTGATATGAACGATTCATCTGTCAATAGCACCATGAAGATTTCCCGAGATAAAAAGATCATTAGCGATATTTCAGTGAGATATACTGGCCACAAAACAAATGTTGGAAAAGACATTCAGTTGCGTTTCACAATGTTCGCCACAAGTGGAAAAATTAACATGAATGCAAAATTTGATCCTAAAAAACAGATGCTTGAATTAAATGGTTTGGCAAGATTTCAACTTCCATTGCAGCAACTCCGTCAAATTGGTGCGACTTATAACTTGAAACATAACAAGGATTTGTCTTCCATTGATTTGAGTTATTCAACCTCGCTAACAAACTTCAGAAACGGAAAGATGTTGATTAAAATCAAAAGAAACATGCCCAACATGCTCAAGGCTACGACAGACGTGACACTCAACGATAATCCAATGTTTAACGTGAATGCCAATTATGGAAGACAAAAAGACAACATCGATATGAAAGTTGACATCACAGAACCCAGTGGTCAAAAGACAACAGTTTCAGGAAACATCAACCTTTTAGGTAGCAAGAAGACCGTCAATATTGAAATCAAATCAAGATACATCGATTTCTCTGCTGATGGCGCTTTCGAATACCAAGGCACTCGTTCTGCTGGTGGTGAGCTGAAAGTGAGAACCGACAGTACGAGCATGATGTTTAGAGCTAAGTACAAGAAAGAGGGATCAACATACAAGGTTACTGGAACTTTGGGATTGACTGACGGACGATCACTGCAAATTGAAGGAAGTCTTGACTTGCAAAACATTGCAGCATCATTGAGGACAATGAGCCCAGACTTTCCTGAACTCACTGAAGTTGATATGGCTTTCTCCTTTAGCGGTGATAAGCTAATGTTTACCAGTACAGCATCTTTGAAAGTGATGCCTTATTTCGACACCACACAAGTTGAAATGAAATTAACCAAAAAACAATTTAGTATCGAGATGAAGACACAATTTGAAAGCATTAAGCAAGCAACGGTCACTATTATGTTTGACGGCGATTGGGTTCAATCTCAAAAGGTCAAAACCGTCATTCAATTGAACAGCGAACAAATCTTTGACTTGGACATGAATTACAACTTCAACAGCATTAGTGACTTCGTCGTAAGCATGACTTCACTTACATCTCACAGGCGTTACAAAGAGTTCCAGTTTGACTTGAAGAACAAAGGTCCTCTTAGTGCCATGCAATCAAGTTTGAAATTGAAACTGGTCAATGCCCTCATGATCGATGCAATGTTCCAGAACTCAAGAAAAGCCAGCAAAGTTTCAGTCGATGCCCAAATCTTCAATTTCGACGAATGGAAGAGCATGTTGATATTGAAAGGGGATCTCAATTCTATGACAACAAGAATCATCACGAGCATTGCTAAGAAAGAGGTTAATAGGGTCGATGTCAGCCTTAAAGAATATGGGCGTTCGATTAACGTCAAGGTAAGCGGTCCAAAGCCTGTCAACTTTGATTTTAATATGGACCTCGATACAGAAACAATCACTTTCAACATGGCATCAACATTCACCCTAAATGGCCGTGACAAATATGAGATGTCCACTTCCTACGAACATCTGTCCAAACTGCACATCAAGACATCTATTCCATCCTACCAAGATGAGTTGTCAGTCATGTTTTCGGGAGACCTGAAAGCTTGTAAAGTGCAGACCAAGTTCAGTCATAATAATCTGATGTACGAATTGGTGCTTTCCAACAAAGAATATTATCGTCAGTTGAAAGGAATTTTGAACACTCCATACTTCCAAGATAAAGCATCCTTCAAGTTTGATGGAGATCTCAGTGAGATGAATATTTTTGCCCAAGTCATGCATAACAAGGAAAAGTTCGAACTGACCTTCTCCAACAGCGGCTACTATCAACAGATTGATGCCAAACTGGACACTCCTTACTTTCAACCAACGCTTAAATCTTCTTTAATTGGAAATATCAAAAAGTTTAACTTCGAACTTAAGATTAACTTTGACAACCAGATATACAAAATGAAAGTATCCAACGGAGACTACTTCCGGCAAATGAACTTCCTGCTAAATGCGCCAATGTTGAATTTCAATTTCGAGTTCAATCAATCTGGAAAATCGTTCAATCTTAATTCAAACTTCGAATTGCACGGAGAAGAAATCTACAAAATCGACGCAACTTACGAACACTTGGTCAAACTGTATATCAAAACTTCATTTTCTTCCTACAGTGATGAACTACTGATGTCACTGAATGGAGACTTGAAAAAGTTCAACGCTCTGGCCAAATTGACGCATAACACAGACAAATACGAACTGATGATGTCGAACCAAGGTTATAACCGAAAAATGGAGGCTAAGCTTGTCACTCCATTCTTCACAGACATGGCTTCGTTTATCTTTAATGGAGATGATGAAACTTTCACTGCACAGGCAACATTTATGCACGGTAATGACCAATACGAACTGGTTGTTTCCAGCACTAAACTTTACCAACAACTGACCATCACTTTGTCCACTCCATTCTCCAATGATAGGCTGGATATTAACTTCGAAGGAGATTTATCTTCCTTCAAGTATCTTGCCACATTCAGTCACAACAAAGTGGTGTATAAACTGCAAGTTTCCAATGACGGCTATTACCGAAACATAAACGCTAAACTTACAACACCGTCTATCCAAACTGAAGTAGTGTTTAAACTAAAAGGAAATCTCCAAAGTTTAAGCTCGATGACAGAGGTGGTTTATAATGGGAAGAAGTATAAATTGGTGCTTTCAAACAAAGACTACTACAAACAGATGTCTATAAAGTTATTAACTCCTTTCTCCAACAATTCTCTTTCTTTATCACTTGATGGTAATCTTAACAGTTTTAACGCGAAGCTGAAATTCATGCACTTTAAAGACCAATACGAACTGGTTATTTATAACAGCGGATACTATCGAAATATCAAAGCCGATCTGACCACTCCTTTCTATGAAGGTTTAGTAGAGTTTTCGCTGAAAGGCAATCTACAGTCTTTTCAAATGGTTACAAAGGTTATGCATAATAACGACAAATTCCAGCTGACCGTATCTACCGTTAATTATTATCGTGAAATGAAAGCAGAATTGACCACTCCATTCTATAAAGGGTCGGTAGACTTTACTCTAGAAGGAAACTTACAGTCGTTTCAAATGGTTGCAAAAGGTATGCATAATAACGAAAAATTCCAGATGACCGTATCGACGGTTAATTATTATCGTCAAATAAAAACAGAATTGACCACTCCATTCTATGAAGGGTCAGTAGACTTTTCGCTTGAAGGCAACCTACAATCCTTTCAAATGGTTACAAAAGGTATGCATAATAACGGAAAATTCCAGCTGTCCGTATCCACGGTTAATTATTATCGTCAAATAAAAGCAGAATTGACCACTCCTTTCTATAAAGGGTCAGCAGAGTTTTCGCTGAAAGGCAACCTACAGTCTTTCCAAATGGTTGCAAAAGGTATGCACAATAACGACAAATTCCAGATGACCGTATCGACGGTTAATTATTATCGTCAAATGAAAGCAGAATTGACCACTCCATTCTATGAAGGGTCAGTAGACTTTTCGCTCGAAGGCAACCTACAATCTTTTCAAATGGTTACAAAAGGTATGCATAAAAACGGAAAATTCCAGCTGTCCGTATCCACGGTTAATTATTATCGTCAAATAAAAACAGAATTGACCACTCCTTTCTATAAAGGGTCAGCAGAGTTTTCGCTGAAAGGCAACCTACAGTCTTTTCAAATGGTTACCAAGGTTATGCATAATAACGACAAATTCCAGATGACCGTATCGACGGTTAATTATTATCGTCAAATGAAAGCAGAATTGACCACTCCATTCTATGAAGGGTCAGTAGACTTTTCACTTGAAGGCAACCTACAATCTTTTCAAATGGTTACAAAGGTTATGCATAATAACGGAAAATTCCAGCTGTCCGTTTCCACGGTTAATTATTATCGTCAAATAAAAGCAGAATTGACCACTCCTTTCTATAAAGGGTCAGCAGAGTTTTCGCTGAAAGGCAACCTACAGTCTTTTCAAGTGGTTACCAAAGTTATGCATAATAACGACAAATTCCAGATGTCCGTATCGACGGTTAATTATTATCGTCAAATGAAAGCAGAATTGACCACTCCATTCTATGAAGGGTCAGTAGACTTTTCGCTTGAAGGCAACCTACAATCTTTTCAAATGGTTACAAAAGGTATGCATAATAACGACAAATTCCACATGTCCGTATCCACGGTTAATTATTATCGCCAAATAAAAGCACAAATGACCACTCCTTTCTATAAAGGGTCAGCAGAGTTTTCGCTGAAAGGCAATCTACAATCTTTTCAAATGGTTACACAAGTTATGCATAACAACGACAAATTCCAGATGTCCGTATCTACCGTTAACTATTATCGTGAAATGAAAGCAGACTTGACCACTCCTTTCTTTACGGGTTCAGCAGAGTTTTCGCTGAAAGGCAACCTACAATCTTTTCAAATGGTTACAAAGGTTATGTATAATAACGACAAATTCCACGTATTCGTATCTACCGTCAATTATTATCGCCAAATCAAAGCAGAACTGACAACTCCATACTTTAAAGATTCAGTTGATTTCTTCTTGAACGGATCCCTAAGAAAGTTTAACACACAACTCACACTAAAACATAACGGCATAGTTCATGAAATGAAAGCTTCTAATAAGGAATTTTATCGGCAAATGAATGTCCAACTGAACACTCCTTTCCTTCATTGTGGATTTGAATATTCCATCGAAATGGCGAAAAAGTTTTTCATTGTGACAATCGAACAAGATAAATATGAATTGAACGTTTACACCAAGAAATCCTTCCAATTCAACGACATCAGTTTATCAACTCCTCAACACAAACTCAAGATAAGCAGCAAAATATATCAGAAGAAAAAGAGCATCTCTGGAGTCATCAATGTTCAATTAGATGGCCGCGTCTTTACTCTAACAGGTGTATATAAAGACGCAACACCCAAATATATTTTTAATGCTAATCTTAAAACTCCTTATTTCACGGCCGGTTTACAAAGTTCTTCTCTGGACAAAAGCCGAAAAGTCCCTGCAAACCAGAAACCATCGTTTTACAAATACATTTACGAAGCGTTGACCCAGAGCCAGAATTTTTACAACGAGTTGGATTTCAATTTAAAAAAATCTGGATTGAAAATGAAGTTTTCTTTCAAAGGCAATCTGCAAAAATGTAAAGTGGTTTCCAGTTTGAAGAAGGCAGCTGATTTGTATGAACTGAATTTATCAAACCAGAAATACTTTCAAAATATCAATATGGAAATATCGACCCCTCGGTCAGGATTAATCAAGTTTAATTTTAATTTCCAAAACAAAGCGAATCGTTTTGATTTAGATAGCACGTTTTCTCAAGGAAATAATAAATATGTATTAAGTATCTCCAGCAAAGCACAAAGTAAGCAACACATCATTAAACTCGTTGGTCCCCAAATAAATATCAATGGACACTTCAATGGCGATTTGGAAAGCTTTCTTTTCAGTGCCAATGCTGTTTTCAATAAAGAGCAATATGAAGTGATGGCTTCCACGAAGAACTACTACCGAGAAATATCTGCCAAGCTGGTTACTCCTCAGCTTGGAAAACAGAGTTTGTCGGTGAAAATCAACGGAAAACTGAGCGATTTTAATGGTTTCATCGAGATAAACAACAACGAAGAACTGTACAGAACCGAATTCTCATTAAGTAATAACGAATTCCGTCTTTCCCTACCCAAATGGATTAAAAATCTTCAGGTTAAATTGAACGGCAACTTGAATAACTTTGAATTTGTCGTGCAAATCATGAACTATTCTGGCGAAAGATTCGAAATTAGCGCTACCAACAAGAACTTCCAAGAAATGAAGGCACACCTAGCCATTCCCAAATTGGATGATATTAATGTTTTTGTTAAAACAAGCGGTAACCTAAGAAACGGAGGGGCAACTTTGAAAATGTCAGTTGGCGAAAATACTTTTGAAAACGAGGTTAAAATTAGTTTTGACGGTAGCCAAGCAAACTTTGAAATGAAACCGCATTACAAGATTCTTGGCCGAACGGGAAAAGCAAACCTGCAAGTCGATCTCATGTTTGAAGCTCAATCCTACAAATATGAATTTGAAGCTGACGTTGAAGGCACCCAATTAAAATCGATGGCTTCAGTGAAAATCTCCTCAGAAGTTACTGTCTTGATGACAGTCAACATTCCAACGTTTGATGCAAGCGAGATGAAATTGCGTATTGTGTCTAAAGGATTTCAGAAAACTGATATGATGCTTAACTTGAAATCTCCATGGACTGGAATTTCTAAGATCTTCTATAGGCACAACAGTCAAATGGGAAAGTCGTTCAGCACCAACGGTTACATCGAAAGGGATGGACTCAGATTGGGTGGTTACTCTATGGACATAGGCTTTGCTGGTGACTATAGCTTCGATTTCAGCTGTGACTATGACAATTCCAAAAATAAAATTGAAACCAAAGGCAATCTGAAGTTTCAAGGGGTTAAAACCGTGGCAACACTGAGCGCCAAGACTCCATTTTTCAAAGATGTCTTTATTACTGTTCAAACTAAAATGCTGCGTGATGGACCAAGTGTTCAATTGGATATCAATTTTCCAAACCAACAGTACAGTCTCAACGTCGACTTGAGCAACAACAACTTTAACGCTTTATTGAATCTGAATATGGATAAGAACAATAAGGATAAACAATACCAATTCCAAACATCCTACAAGAACACCGACCAACGCGCTGATGTCTCTCGTAGCTTCAACTTTAAAATGATCCTCCCCGAAAGAACCGTATCTTTGGATTCCCGTTTTGAGAACGCCCAACACTCTATGGTCATGTCTGGCAATCTCATGTGGGGTGAAAGCAAGGATCAGAATGCTGGATTTGAATTGATGGTACAGAAGGGAAGAGGAAATGAAGGGAAACTCAGAGTAATTGCCCTAGGCCGTACGATTGAGTTATTTAGCAGAGTTGAAATCAATGGGAATCGATATTCCACTGTCGGCCACATTATGATGGACGAAAACAATCAATCCCAAAAGATAGACATTAAAGCAGACATGGTGATTTTAAGCGACAGAGCAGACATTGATCTTACCGTCAAATTCCCCAACCAGAAAAAGGTTAGTCCACTTTCTTTTATTCAAATCTATTATTAATTATCTCACTTCTGATATTGTTAATTAAAGGCTGATAATTCGATTAGGAATTCATGTTTATATTTTGATGTTTTTCATCCCTTTCTTCTCTTTCGTTTTCCGGAATTTATCCTTTTCCCAAGATTCCTTATGGTTTTTTTCCAATCTTTTAGGGAATGAATCTGAAGACAAGCATCAATTTCCCCAAGGATGACATTATCTTCAGCAGCACCTCTGAGTTCAGCATGGATCAGGATCCCACAAAGACCTTCAAGATGTCCACAAAATTAATGTCGGAAACAAAGGGCAAACGTGTAATATACACTGTTCATATCGACGGTAAACACGCCCACAGTGGTTTTGCTTCTGAGTTGATCGGCCGAGTAGCCAGCAGCCCAGAAAAATACAATGTCGATGTCGAGCTGGTTTATTTGAACTCAAAACGCCAACAGCAAAAGTTCGCCATTCGTGGAGAACTGCACAGACTCAACCGTGAGCTTAATCTGAAGGTAAATAATTGATATCTTTTCTAAATCGACCATAATTTCCGTTGGAAACCATTGTTAGTTGAAGCACAGACAATGTACATCCAATAATATATGGATTTGTAATATTTGTCTAACGTGACAGGAAATCTTAGCAAGTTTCTTCATCGTCCCAGGCAACAAAATTCTAGCTATTCTCATGTTTTCTTTTATCCTCATCTCGTTTGAAATGCAAGCGACACGCTTTTATTCTTTTCGAAAGAGTTACGTAGTTCACGTATTTACATGGGATTAAGTCTTTAGAGAAATGTGTATGTGTATATAAATGTATGCAAAGCTAGGAACAGAACGGATGCCAAGCCTTACTTTGTCATGACAGCACGTTGAGCAGAAGAGAGCCCGAATTTCGCTCTCATTTGTTCTTATACCATGTGCGTGTGACGTCACTAGTTTGTGTGTATCATGGGTCGTCCACTATATATACTGACGATATAGTGTCATTATCTATTATTGTTCTTTTTTGGCCCCATTTATGTTTCGTTTGTTGGTAAACCAAGCCAATTTTCTACAAAAAACAATTGATGACTTTAGAAGGGATCCTTTCTTATTGCTGTTTGGTTGTGCTTTCTTTCTAGCTGGAATCCCCATCAAAGACCATTGAATTGGATGGATCTCTACGCATCGGAAACCGATACACGATGTCCGTGTTGAAGAAAGAAACCGGTAAAGAAAATGTGGAGGCTCTCTTCAAACTCAACCCAAACACCCAAAAAATGAACATCATGGTCAATTATGACGAAGGTAAGATCCATTTGGATTGGCATTGCTTATTTCCTTTCCTTTTAGGATGCTTGTTCAATTATGACAAAGGTATGGTCGGTGTTGCTTGCAAATCCAGAGATCATATTTGCAAGGAACTGAAATCATATGACATGACTGAAATCATATGACATGACATGACATGAGGAACTGAAATCATATGAGATGAGGAACTGGAATCATATGACATGAGGAACTAAAATCATATGCCATGGTTTGTTCGCTTTAATTGAAAGCCGACAAAATTATTTATAAAATCATTTGATAAATTTTCAATGAAATATCATGTAAGTACCGACTAAATGTCCGCTCGGATAGTATAATGGTTAGCGCGCCTGTCTCACACGCAGAAGGTCCTGGGTTCGATTCCCGGTATGAGTGTAAAACACTTCCTTAGGACACATTTCCCTGTGCACTCAGCAGCTGATTGAGTACACTCTAAGCTGTGTGATTAGGGTGGAGGTATCCCTTCGGTGGACTTGCTTCCTGCCAGGGGGGTGGTCATAAAAACTTGTATGTATTAAGTCCTGGTCTTGAGACTTGCAAGGATCACTAATCTGGCGTATGCAACAGTCTTCGTCACCGGGCTCCATACTCCATTGGGAGTGTCTCTTAAGAGACAGACGCTTTACCTTAGCGACTAAATGTTTTGCAGACCCCAATGTCACCATTTCCCATCAGAATGTATGTTGAATCTCACTTCAGAATTTCCATGTCTTGCTTACAGAGAACCCAGAAAATGTATATCGCATTGATGCCGATTTAAAACAATCGAAAACCATGATCAAGGCCTACCGCACCGACAAACAAAGCCACATGAACGAAGATGCGTCTATTTATGCTGAACTAAAACCAGACAACATCCTCAAGTCAGGCATTAAATGGAATCCTAATCTTTTACAAGAATTCAATGTGAGTACTCTTTAAAACTGTCTAATACATCAAGACAAATTCAAAGTTGAATTTTTTTTCTTTGTCTTCTTAAAGACTACATGCCATTAGTAAATAACCATCAATTTTTCAGTCAATATCAAATACTTTACAAGAGAGATGGGTAATTCGCCCTTAACACACCCATGAAATCATCTGTGGTGCCTCAACCACCCTGCATTGGGTTACGGGTTAAGTAAAGGTACTTAGAGATATCAAAATGGAAACACAAATGATAAATGGATAAATAAAATTGTTATATTCTTTGCAGATGTTTGGTTACCAGAAAATGATCACATACGGAAAGGAATTGAAATCTTTTGGAGATTCTCTGAGTCAAGTGCTGAACGATGAAGTTTCCATGAAATTAGCTTTTGTCAAACGATCATTTAGTGAAGACATGGCACCCATCAGTGATTACTTTGCCGCCGAGTACAGAAGTCTGTCCGAGGATTTCGCCAGAGCCATGCACAATATGAACCAGATGTTCGAGCAGGATTCTTTCTACATGAAGACTGCAGTAGAAGCCATCAATAATATCTGGAATGGAACATGGTTCAACTTCGGTAAAGATCTTATCAGACTGAATCGTGTAATTGAAGACTTCAACAGGAATATGAACAATATAATGATTGAGGCCAAGAAACAATTCGACCTCTACTATGCTCAATACAGTATGCCGATTATGGTAAGCAGATTTCACTTCATTCTGTAAAATCAACATTTAAATCTCTCATTTTTATAAGCCGACTAAAGTAAAATCCAACTGAATTTCTATTTAATATAACAGACTGTACAGTTTGAACAATTTTCTGTTTTCTTTCAACAGAACGAAGTCAACAAAGTATTTGCTTACTGCCTAGAACAGTGCGACATGTTGTATGAACGGGCAATGGAAATGAAAACTGAAATTGTTTCCTTCGTGAAAAATTACCCAGACGCACTTAAAGGTGAGATTCTTTCTCTTTCATTCTCTCTTTAGAAAGAAACTTTGTTTACATTAAATGACATTTAACGTTAAAAGCCTGTCTATGATTTGTTGTTGGGCTGAGTAAAAATCTAAATTCTCTGAAAATTATTTCCGAAATTAATGTATTAATGCCATACGTCTATGGAAAGAAAGATCTTTTATGGTTGATTTTGATCAATTATTGACCTGTTGTAAAACCATACAAATTATTGAGTGAGATCGATAGAATAGGTGTACGCCTTGGTGTATACTACTAATCGATGACTTCGTTTCAACAATACTTGATTTCCATCTCTGTTTTCAGACCTTATCGACCAGATGCGCCAAAACCCTTACGGAGAGAAGGTGATTGATTTCCTGGTGGCAATGTACGAGAAAATCAACGGAAAGACAATTCAGGCCAAAGAGCATGTGGAGACTTTGACATCTGCCATCTATTCGGCCCATTCCAAACTCAACCGTCATATTGCCAGTGTAAGACGTTATCCAATCGTTGATGCCGTCATGGACGCAATCAATGAAGTCTACCAGCAGGTAATATAAAGCTTTGAATTTCACCTGAAACCCAAAGTCTGCAACACATGATCTGTATACTACTGATTACTTAGAAGATTTACTAATTGAAAGAAATTATGCTCAATGGTCATCATTTATCTAAGCTCCGTCTTCAATAACGTTCTCGTCTGGTGAGCAGTGCCGGATTAGCCTATACGCAAACTACGCGTAGGGCCCACGACATTGAGGGGCCCCCACAAATAAATAACAATATAGAACTTTATCACTATTCCATTGGGGAAAAGATCAATCATGAATAAAATAAGTCAACAGGTAACATAAAGCTTTGAATTCCTCCTGAAACCCAAAGTCTGCAACACATGATCTATTGCAAATTACTTAGAAGATTTCTTAATTGAAAGAAATTATGTTCAATGGCCATCATTTATCTGTCCAGAGCCGGATTAGCCTATACGTAAACTATGCGTAGGGCCCAAGACATTGAGGGGGCCCACACATAAATAGCAATATAGAACTTTATCACTATTCCCTTGGGAACAAAGATCAATCATAAATAAAATAATTACTTGTAAAATGTATTATTTTATAGGTAAAAATACCCCCTTTTTAGTTTATACTATGAGATGCCTTATTTTAACAGATGTTATGACTATCTTTATAATTTATTACATATTACTTATAGTTTTAAAAACATTTTCTATTACATTTTTAAAAATGTCTGCGTTACTTCAACCATTTCTTATTTATTCAAAAATTAGAAATTTAAATTTATTAAATAGTAAGTCTTCATTTTCTTAAAGATCTGATACATATATATTGAAGGGCCCAAAAATTATGGGTGGCTTAAGGCCCATTGTGGTCTTAATGCGGCCGTGCTGGTGACTAAGATTTCGTTTATTGTCTCTTGTAGGCTTTGTGGTCGTACAACTACTGGGATGTTAAAGACAACGTATTGGGACTGAAGAACACCGTATACAAATTTGGCGCTGAGAAAATCAAGGAGATCAAGGATATCATCACCGATGTTGGTATGAACACTTTGGTTTTCGACCTCAAACGTGGAGAGATCATGATTGAGATTCGCTTTGGTGCTGCCAAATACTTCTACGACCATTTCATGTCGAGTGTGGAAGATGTGGAACGAGCTATGATGAAATTAAGCAACCTTATGCCAAGCTTCAACTTCAATGTTTGGGATATCTATTATATGATGAAACCATCCTCTGACCTCGACGATTACATTCCTCCATTCAAAGGTATGTCCCCTTTCCAGCTTTCTTTAAATCAACCTTTTTTCGCTTTTGAAGATTTTCCTTTTTACAAATGACAACAAATATAATCGTTTTATATTTGAAAACTTCCGTCATCGCATTCAGACTGATACATAATATAACACGAAGAATAAAAACAAAGTCTCATTTAATGTTTTCTGCCCCATGGGGAGATAATCCTTTCCTACATTCCAATATTCTCTTCTAAATATATAAAGTTGTTTTGTATGTGCTTATGTGTCTTTCTACTCTTATAACCTGAGAACTACGCACTCCAGAGCAGAACTAAAAGCATATTCGTAATCAGCACGTCTCAATTCACCTACAACATACACTTTTACGTCCGTGCCCTTTTCAAGTTTTTAGGGGGCCGGTTCGATTTACAATATAAGTATAATGCTAGACCATTACTTTGTGTCCGCCATGTTAGTAGGTTAGATTTAAGTGCTGTCATGGAAACAAGGCGGGCGTCGTGTCTATACGGGTGACTGTTGAGTATTGGGTTAGTTTCCTTTCCCCACTTTTTGGCAAGGAGGACTAGGAGTAGCAAGTCAAAAGCGTTAGGTAGTATGTTGTACGAGAATTCAAGAGACATGACTGATTTAGTGAAGTGGTCTGTGTTGTGTAAGAAGAAATATATTAAAGAACATATTTTAATGTTTTATCAAATTTGAAGTTATTTTCCCCCGGGCAACGTCGGGAATCCCTGCTAGTCTTCAATAAATCGAAGCCTTTAACCAAGCAATATTGCTCATTATTTCCCGCTGAGACGGTGACATATTTGCAAAGAGATTCTGACTCAATCTGTGAAATGTTGGTTTTTTGCTGTTTTCTTAACTGACGAGAACGGTTTGATGATTTCTTTTCAGCCGAGGCTACTCTGTTCGCTGGTCAGCACATCACCACGTTTGATGGACGCCATCTGAACTACAAGGCTGCGTGCAGCTACCTCCTGGCACGTGACTTCGTCGATGGTAACTTCAGCGTCGTGGCCAACTTCAACGCAGACAGCGGAGCAAAAACACTGAAATCCCTCAGCGTGACAACAGCTCACAGTGAACAGTTGGAAATCTTCCCCGACAACAAGGTATACATCTTCTTCTCTTATTGTTCCCTTATTATCCCCGAGAAATGTTATCCCCTGTCTCCTTCGATAGCAATGGCTACTATTTATGAATTTATTTATTTAAACCGTCTATTTATTTATTGTCTTGTAAGGTCTCCCTCAATGGACGTGTTGTGGAATTGCCGCTACACCTTTCCGATGCCATAGTCACACGTCAAGGCAACCTGATCGTTGTGCAGAGCCAGCGAGGCTACAAAGTGATGTGTAACCACGACATCCAACTGTACACTGTGCAAATCAGTGGTTGGTACTTCAACAAAATGGCCGGTCTTTTCGGTAACTACAACAACGAGCCCAGTGATGATATGCTCATGTCCAATAGCAAGTACACCAACGATTTGGAACAGTTTGCCGAGTCTTGGTCTGTCTCCAAACAATGCTCGTCTCACCGCAACCTTGTCCCTAGCCACATGGTTCCTGAGAACAAAGAATGTGCTAACCTTTTCTTGGCAACTGATTCACCATTCCATTACTGTTTCAGACAGGTAAACATTCATCGTCTTTTTTTCGCAAGATTTGTTGATATCAATTTCCAAAAATAATCTCGAATATTTCCGAGACGTTCTTCTGATTTAAGAAATATAGCAATCGCTAGAATTGTCGATAAATGACGAAATGTATGTTCAACTTCTTTCTCCTTTTTCCATAATCAAGTCGTAAATATAACTGGAAGCATTATTTTCATTGACAAAAATAATAATAAATATATTTCGTAACAATTCGGTTATATTTTATTTTCACACCAGAGACTATGGTAAATTCTATAAGTACACTGTTGGGATAATTACTAAGGGTGTAGAAACATGGTGTGGTACCATTCTTCAAGAATGATGTAAGACGACTGTCATGAAAATCTCAGAATTCCTTAGATTCTAATACTTTTTCTAAATCCAGATATAATCATGGTGTTATCGAATAATGACGTACAATTCCTTTCTGAATAGTTGAACAATTTATTTCTAATCACTAAATAAAAATCTGTTGAGCTAATTCTATTTTGCTGCTGGTATGTTTAGGTGAACCCTGACCAATTCTACAAGAACTGTGCCATGCAGCTATCCTCTTCTAAGGCGATATCAATTGAGTTGTGCAATGTAACATCCTTCTATCTGAAGAAATGCGAAAAGAAAGGAGTTTATTTATCGATGCCAGTTGTGTGCCCCAAGAAAATGTAAAGGACCAACCCAACACGTAACCCAACCAGCCAACAGGTAAATTACAATTCCCTGTAAATCGTCAGTCCTTTTTGTTAATTGAGAAAAATTTAATTCAATCTTTATTTATTTTGTCTTGAAGTTTACAAAAAATCGATCTGTGGCTATGCACTGAAAGCGGTTAAATATTCAACGGAATTATTAGTTATGACTGTAAGGAAATACAAATAAGATGAAGGTTGCTTCATTTGATCACTTTTGTTTTTCTTGGAGATTTTTATTTTACTTTTTATGAATCTATCTACATTTGCGCTAATAGATAGATAGATAGATTGCATCCAACAAGTCTCGGCCTCAATTCTGGACTTGTTTGCGGGTCGGGTGTATTATCGCTCGTGTCATCTGCACGTGCATTCAGATGCATTCTTGATGAGAAGTCGTTGTGTTTCAAACGAATATAGATAGCAGGGCTAGATTAATCTATACCAGGACTAGGCTATTAGCAATACCCCCCCCATCTTGTACCATCCTTATAATCCCCATTTCGTGTATAATTTAAGTAATGCGATCTGTCAATCGTGTGAATAAAGTGGATTGTTATGTGCTAATGTGTAATATATTCATTCCATTTTTTTAAAGAGATATTTATCAGGACATTTTTATTAAGTTTTAAGATATTATTAACAATTATAATGAGCGCTCAGACTTCACATCAGGGAATGGTCTTATTTTGACAGTTTTATTGTTTAATTCATTTTCCCTGTAGTAGTAGTGATACATTTCTAAATTGCTATTTATTTTTGGCCCTATGCCCTAGCGTAGTTTGCGTATAGGCCAATCCGGCTATGGTCCAGTCAAATAAAAAATAAAAAATAAATAAAAATATGAATATCCCAGAATTCTTCCGGGTCCCTACTCAGCCTTATAGTATAATCCGGTTCTGATAGATACATAGATACATAGATACATAGATAGATAGATATGAACACTCCAGAATAGACACTTTTCAGAATCAACATTGATTATCTTGTCATTTGTCCACGATTTTATCTTACTATATAATTTTTTCTCATTTCAGACAAATCTGAACACTGATTTTATATTGGACCTCAAAAAGATGTTTAAACCTACCTTGTGATTATTTCTAGTGGAATAAAATCTAATCTAAGCAAATTGAATTGTTTTTGTTTTTTGTTTTGTTGTCTTCTTGTAAATCAAGCTACGCTGTCCAGTCGGGGAAAAGCAGGAAAACATTCGGAAAGTGTTTAAATAAAAAGATTTGTTAAAAAGACAGGTCTAGTTATTCACTCAATCGAAACCGTCACGTGATCAACGTCTTTTGACAATATGCCGTGTTTGGGGTGATCAATAAAAAGAAAAATTGGAAAAAGGGGCGATCACTGAATAAGTTGCTTCTCGCCTTTTGTTGGGCAGTGATCACTAAAAAAGGTCTGAATTTTCAGGGGAAAAAAAGCGTGAATGATGCTGGATACCAAACTAAGAGATCAATTTAGCATGAACTTACATTGCAAATTGGTTCAGTTTAGCATGAACTTATATTATATATATATGAAAATAGTCATTGTATTTAGTTTAGTATAGAATATAAAAATTTAGCATGAACTTACATTGCACATTGGTTCAATTTGCAATGTAAGTTCATGCTGAATTGATCTCTTAGTTTGTGTCCAGCATCAGTGTCCCCACCGTGATGTCGTCCCCCTGGCGACGCAAGGGAGCAAACACCTCGAGTTACCTCCCTTGCCACAACCCATAAGACGGAAGTGAGTTCCCGGTCATGCGCCGGTCAAACCGGAGAAAAATAAAGTAAATCACACAAAGACGACCAGTCTTCTCCCCGACGGTGATCAGTTAACATCGCATTTGCCTTTGTCCTTGTCCCTTTTACTTCATCTTCCTTTTCAGTGAGATTTCCACGAGCTGGGAGACACTACACCCACTAAAAACTATTTAGGGGAAGAATTTTAAAAAATAACAAAAACGTAATAAGGAGTAAAAGTTAAAATTGTCAGCCCTCTAGCTCCATTGGTGCAGCCTGTACGCGTGATACTTACATGCATACATACACACACACCTACATAGCCAGCCAGCCAGCCAGACCAACTTGAAAACTGAAGAAACCTATGGTTTTTGGTTCCTCCAATCCACCCTAAGTCTGTCCTAAAAGATTTCTTTTCAACTTTTATTTTAATACTAGAATATTACCCGTCATATGACGGGTTTGTTTAATACAGGAAATATACTTATACATTATGGATAATAGCAGGTTTTATCTTTTTTGGTCATCCATATTTAGCTGGCCTATAGAAGTAGGT
Organism: Architeuthis dux; assembly: GCA_006491835.1. Taxonomy (NCBI): domain Eukaryota; kingdom Metazoa; phylum Mollusca; class Cephalopoda; order Oegopsida; family Architeuthidae; genus Architeuthis; species Architeuthis dux. The sequence continues at coordinate 1,789,193 of VCCN01007341.1, forward strand.
AATTTCGTGGTCCTTCATGATTTATGGTAAGGAAAATTGACTCAACACTCGCTTTACAATTGAAGTGATTTTAGAGGTAACAGACACGCGTTAAAAGCAAATTTATTTTTCACTATATTTCTAGTAAAAAGAAATAAATATTATTTTCAAAATCCAGTTAAGTAAAATTGAATGATTGTCATCAAATCCTAATTACATGAATGCTATTTTATTTTGGGAAGATTTAATTACAGAGATTAAATTCTCAACAGCAAAGCCACAAACAGTGGCTATTATATATACGTAGATAGGAATAATTCATTAATCATTGGCGGGTCAGTTTATTACTTCACAATAATAGAAAACTGATCACCCACTTTATTGATCCTCCACTTCATGTACAGGGATTTTTTAAAGTCTAAAATCTGTTTTAAGTACGTGAATCTTCGTTTTTTTCAAACCATTGTATTCGGACACATGTTGGGGCCATGTATGAAGAATATTAAAGTTGTAGCTGGTCTACACCCTTAGATATGAACATGTTAAATCAATAAACATGCCGAAGCAAGCTCCCATTCCGTTTCCGGTCCCAGAAAGCGCGGGCCGGAAGTAGAAACGGGGAAGGCTCAGTACAACACAGGCATAGCCCCGATCAACATGTGTCTTATCGTTCCATCTTCCTTTCTTAACACGCTTAAACACGGTTACGAATCAAACGCATTCTAATCTCACACAGCTACAACAGAAAGGACAACAAAGCGAACAAAGGCACTAAATACAACCAGAACTAGTCCGGGGGCCAGCAGGGGCTACCGTGTGCACCCCCCCCCCAAGATTCTACATTTAGGGTACCAAAATGTTCCTTAGGATGTTCTCTTTCAGGAAAAAGATGTTCCCAAGAAAAAAGTTGGGAAGAACTACCTCATTTACATAAAACAAAATGGTCGCCATTATACACCTAAACACCCAGTTGACATATCTGAGTACTTAGCTCTTCAATCTTAAATCTATATTTCTTGGGCTTAAAGTTACAGCCGAAAACGTGAACTGTGTATTGGTTTTCTCATAAAATGCTGAATATTAACTTCACGTTTTGGACTGTGAGTGTAACATACACCGCTGGAAAGCTGATAAAATCCCCTTTCTAACGATATATATATGTATATACCTCAATCAAGAATTAATTCCACAATCCATACATTTTTAACTGTGTACTTGAAGTTTTCTCGTAAAATGCTGAATACTTAGCTTAACGTCTTGAGCTGTAACTCAGAGATACAAATTGGAAACATACACCTTTAGAAAGCTGATGAAATTACCTTTCTAACGATATATATATATATGTATATACCTCCTCTAGAATTAATTCCACAATCCGTAAACATTGGACAGCATACTTGAAAAATGCTCAACACTTATCTTCACGTCTAGATCGGTCACATCTTAAGCACAACAGTTACAAATCGTGAATATATACCGTTTGAAAGCCGATAAAATTCCTTTTCTAACGATATATATATGTATATACCTCCATCGGGAATTAATGCCACAATCCATAGGCTTAGGACTGTGTACTTGAAGTTTTCTCGTAAAATGCTCAACACCTAGCTTCACGTTTAGGGCTGTGGCTTTTTAAATCAAAAAGATACAAATTGACAGGATACACGGTCGGAAGCTGATGAAAGGTAACGATATATATATGTGTATACCTGCATCAAGAACTAATTATTTATTTGAATTCTTGACCGAACCCCCCCCCCCAAAAAAAAAAACTACCTAATTATTTTTGTTAAAAGGAAACAAACCAAACTACGTATTTATTTTTGTTAAATATATGTGAATAATTTCCTTTTATTTCAGAGGCGCCCATTTCGCGAATGAAAAACTATACAATTTAGTTCCCTGAAAGAATAAATAATACGTAGTTTAAGACTTTTCTTAAAAGAAGGGATTATCTCAGGGGGTGGCATTTCCCCCAGAAGAAAAATCTTGTAAGCAGTTTTCTAAACTTTCTTTACGCGTCTGGTCTTTCGTAGCGAAAATCGCTAATGGTTGATTGTACCGAAAATGTGTGAGGTTCCTCAGGCCCCGAAATTCTTTTACCAAACCTGGGGGGGGGGGCCAACAAATTTCTCTTAAAAAAGGGGGGCACGATTCAAAAAGTTTGTGAAGGCCTGTCTTAAGAGACAATTCCCATGGGAGTATATACAGTCGGTGGTGATGAAGACCCGGCTTCCTTTGAATACGCCAACTAAGTGATTCTTGCAAGTTCCAAGTCTGGTAGAAACCAGGACGTTATTCTTACAGGTTTTATGACCACCCCTTGGCAGGATGCAAGTCCACCGAAGGGATACCTCTACGGGTACGGGTAAGCAGGCTGAGTCATAATTATAAAAAGGTAGCGGGCGGCGAGCCGAATCATGTCTAAAAAAGAAATTATAAATTTATTACTTCTGCGGCCAGACTCCGTTCTGTGACGGACAGAACTTGAACACTGGCCTGCGATAACTGTGCTGTGTTGGTATTTGAGATCACCTAAAAGATAAGATGGTCGCAATAATATTAATCTTTAATTTCCACATGTCAGTTTTCAGATACGCGTAACTGTATTGAGCGATGTTTATCTAGTCTAAAGTGTTTAAACAGATATGATCACTCACACACACACACACACACACACAAATTCACGTCACTTTGTTTTTTCTCTGGATTAGTTTCACACACACACACACACACACACAATCCATTTACCAACACTCAAAACAGCTTTTATTCGTCTATTCAATTTTCATAGGTATATCTTTCTTCCAACTCGCACAACACATCTTTATTCACCTCCACTCTCTGTATATATCCCTCGATCAAGACATCACTATCCCGGTCCTCGTGGCATTTATCTCAGTGACAGGGACTTGGGATTCTCCCCCCCCCCTGAGGTCTCTAATCACGAGGATTTGGGATTGCCACCCTTCTGCCTGCACGTTCGCTTGCAGGACCCCGCCCTAAACTGAGCGTGTCAAATTTGCCGTCGTGGCGAGGCGGATAAATAACATGGACATATGCACGCACAAACTCACTGCGCTTACATATATAGCGGTCATATTTCCTTAAGTACTAAAATAGGGTTAAAAATATCAGACTGGCTTTGTCACCTCGACGGGGCCAGCTCTGAACCCTATGAAGTACGAAACTAAGTATTAGCTTCCTTTTTTTCGTGGCGTCAGCACGGCTATAAAAACCCTAGTTTTATGATTATCTTGGCCTTTTTAGTCTGTCCACAGCAGTGTTTCATTCGCCCGTTCTATTTCTTCTGGCACGTAAAATATCTCTTCCTTTTCCCACTTAATGTTTGGGCCGCCTAGGGCCAACTTTTAATTACGGACATTTCTTCAAATGCCGTCTCTTCTTACTTTAAAATCTTTGGTCATTCTCTCTACATTACTTTTCGCCACAACTGGGAATGAACGCCTCAAATATAGGCCCTTTCGAGAATTAACAATGACCATCGATGACTGTAGTTTCTGTTATATCTGGTTTAGCGGAGCATCTCCTTAAAATGTCTTCCTGATTAGAAACTATTTTTCCTACATGCCTGGCATCTTCTCCTTTCTGTCAAAAGCCCTCTTTCTCTTAACCGATTTCTTTTGCCGAGAGCACGCATCCTTAGGCGCGCTTATCACCTAAGGATTTAATTCACATAACTAAACACACCATTCTCACAAAATCTATTTCGGAACACGAAAACCGGCTAAAGGCAGAAAACCTCTTTTTACCATAACTATTCCTCACAAAACCTCTAACTCCTTTTACATATATGTGTATTCCTGTTTTATTGTACCCTTTTTATTGCAATGTTTTATTAAATACAACCTTTTTCATTTTAATCTGACGCCTTTTTGTTTTGATTTCCTTTGTATTGACCGCCAAAAAAAAAAAAAAAAAAAAAAAAAAAAAAAAAAAAGATTTCCTTTCCTCGACCACGTGACCTCCTTCCCCCTTCACTGTCCGCCATGACAGGCCACTCTCGCTATTACCTTTTTGCCGCTAATTTAGAATGGAGAAACAATCTACATTCTCCCTTCAAATAACTTCTCCCTTCTTTAACATCTATTACAGCCTTCCAAATTACAACCTTGTAGAAACTCCAACTCTACAATTTGGTAACCAAGCCTACAACACATACAATGTCCACAACAACAACGCTATGCGATCTATCTATCCACACAAACACGCGGGTATATATATGTATATACATACACAAATAACAGTATCTTTTTCGCACATGACAAAATAATGCAAACACATATGGCCATTCTTTTCAAGCAGTCATTCATTCACAAACGCCCTCAAAGTCAGGCTTTATTTTTCCTCAATGATTACCAATGAACACCTTTTTTTCCATTAAACTTCGAAAACACTAAGAAATTATTTCTCTAGGACATTTCTACAGACCTTACTTAAACAACATCTTTCAGCTCAAAGTAATGATTCTATTAGTGCACATTTAATACTCTTTTGTTATTTCATTAAATCGCATTCTTACTTATTTCTCTTTTTATCAGATCGTCACGTTTATTATGCGCCTACAAGTGAAAGAAAGAGTGACTCAAACATTGTCTCACATGCAAACCTTACACATCCTGCTAGAATTATCAGCCGAATGGTAGTACCCTAACAAGATGGTGCCCGGTCATAGACCCACAGGTCACAATGTAGGTGACGCGCTGTGATTTATTTACTATTTTCGTTTTGCTTTAAAATCGAGATATCCGTTCGATGTAGTTGAATAAAGAAGGTCTATGGGTTTTTACTAAAATAAGTAATGTTTTAATCTAAATCTTAATCTTGTAAATTTGAATGGAAAAAAATAAAAAGGTTTTGATATTTATTTTGTTTGGCTTTCACAACTAAAATAAGTATTATAATAAATGAGTGCAACTCTGTTCGTGCGTTTGGCGTACATGACAAAAAAGCCCATATCGTATTACCAGGGGCCCATATTTGAAAATAACTGGGAGTTGAGATCCGAATCGGACGAGTGACGGTCGGAGGAGAGAGGACTTGGCTCTCCTGCCCGTTAGGGGTGAGATAGCAGGCTAGAGGGAGTTTTAGATTTGAATCTGGCAGCGACAGGTCAGGGTTCGCTCTCACACCCGGACGGATGAAGAAGTCTTGTTTTTGAAATTACTACCAGGACTAGTAGAATACAGGAAAATGACCCCTCGTGTAGACAACTAAATTAAACAGAATTCAGTGCCTCAAAGTCAACCGAGAACCCTCCACAGAAAAGAATTTATATCAACGGAAATGAAATAAAACCACAGATTCCCAATTGAAGATCCTTTGAATTTTGTCGTCTTTTCTCTACATCTCTGAAATTAATTTCCCTCCACAGAAATTTCAACCCCCGTCATCATCATCTTCTCTCTCATACTCTCACGGCGTGAAGAAGTACAACTGGTATTATACAACATGAGCATACCTGTCAAGTCACACGCATTTTGCATGAGAGTAACACATTTTGATACGTTCTCACGCATTAATGGAAAATTCTCACATTTTATAAAAAAGTTTTTTTTATAAAAGTGTGAATCTTTTGGACTGTGATTTGCTGCGGGTCCCCTATCTACCGCACGCCGAAAGGGTCTATTCATTCCATTCGCACACATGCTAGGAATAACATCGCAAGTTCAACAATGAGTATTGAAAATGTTTACACCGGCTGTCTGCCAAAGAAAATGAGATTGAATGAATCTATGACTTACGATTCTCACTCATTTTCAACATTGAAACTTGACCGGTATGAACGAGTAATATTCTTAATAAAATAAGTAATATTTTAATTTAATTAGTTTATAGTAATAAATCACGAGCGGGCCCCAAAGCAGGGTGTGTGTTGTGGGGGGGGGGGGGATTACTGGCGGGGCCTTAAACAAAACAATTACGGGCCGTGTATGGGCGGGTTATATGATAAGCTTATGTGTACGGGTGGGCACAGGCCGCAAAATATCGCCTGCGAGGTCTCTACCTCCACCGTAATCACACAGCTTTGAGTGTACTCAATTAGCTGCTGGGTGCACTACGAAATTTGGGATACGGACAATAACCCCAAAGTAGAAAATAAAACCGAATTTGTTTTGACCCATCACCTTAACATACGATAGTATAATGCATCTATTCCCCTTTGTTTTTCTTTCATGAATAATCTTATTTATTTTACTTTATAAGTTTTTTTTTCTGGATTTGTTTAAAGTTTTGGCCCATCACGAATTTATCAAGGGAAGAAAAGTGCCCATCAAAAGATAATTTAATTAATGCATATTTGTTTGTTTTTTTACACGAACATTTTATAAGGTTTTGGCACAACTTTTATCAGGTTTTATTCTTGGCACAACTTTGCCAAGGTGGTCCCGATTGGATTTCTGAGTGAAATAAAAATAAACAATTTAACAAATAATATTATAATACACGCAGACACACATATCCACTCACACACACACACAGGGTTATTGTCATGAACCGGGGAAATTTGGGTCCATGACAATAACCCCACATCAAAACAATTTAATTAATGAAAACAATGAATATTTGTGTTTTTACTTACACACATGGTATCCGGAAAAGTACCCACTATTCCAGGATCCATACACACGCACGCGCGCACACACACAGAGGGATGATAACACATTTCAGATTTATTTTATTTGAAATTGTTATCAATGTATTACGATCATAGCTCTGGCGACTGCTCCCCAGTGGGAGGCCCAATGATGGCTCAGGTCAATGTGACCAGCTCCCTCTGTGTGTATATACACCTGTATGCGCGGATATGGGTGTCTGCATCTATGTGTATGTATCTATGTGCGTGCGTATATGTAAGTGTGTAAAAACACATATTCATTAATTAAGTTATGATGTTGGGTTATTGTGCATATCCCGGGAAATTTGTCCTAATGAAGAGTTCTCTTTACTCTTCACTAATACCGGGACCATCTGCTTTTATTGCAATACCATTTTTATAATAGCCAGATTCTTTTACTATAAACATCATCTATAACATTATTCTGCTTGTTCCTACCTGCGTTCAAATGTTATGCTTGTAGTAATGACATAAGGAAAAGATTAGGTAGTTTTAAAAGAAGGTAGGAAGAGAGAGATGAGAAAAGAAAGATAAGTAGCTTAAGAAGGTAGGAAGGAAGAGGGCAGAAAAGAAAGTTAGGTAGTTTTAAAAGAGGGTAGCAAATTTAAGATTTAGATAAAAACATGGACAGGCAATGCAGATTGAAAGGGATAGGGGAGAGAATGAGAAGATACAGGCAAAGGGGATGAGAAGAGCAGAGGCATGAGATAATGGATAATCTTAGTGGTCAACACCTATGGAATTTCTACGGGTTCAGCTGGTTATCATGATCATTATTAAATTGATTTTGCCGAAGCCTCTTTCCAAGAGCTGTTTGGACTATTGATCTCATTCTTTTTGAAACTTTTATTATCACATTTTGGCTAATCCATTCAACCACATTCCTCAGGTATACAAGCTGTATGGAAAGAGGTTGGGGTTTGTATACCTGTGTAATGAAATACACTCGAGTCATGTTTATTTGCAGGGAAAAGAGGATAGAGAAGCATCACACTTGGGGTGATGGTATTGGCACTTGTCCCAAATCGCCATATCTCAATTTCAGGGCTAGATAATATGTCAAATGGCTGACCAAAGAAAATGCGTTCAACCA